>OW052250.1:12802322-13402322 GCA_932526585.2 Philonthus cognatus | reverse complement strand
TCCGCTGTAAATAATAAACGTAGGGTAGGATTCACGAGAGGTGTCCTATGATTACAGATTTGAAATATATGGTAAAACTTTTCTTTGAACCATTTTCATATTACCATTATTTCTTCTACTTTTGTGTGTTTAATTGCAATTATACTAAACTCTCTTAACTACCCACTGAGCAAAAAACAAACAAATAACGTTTTTTTAACATTGTAACAACATTAACCCATTAACGGCCAAGCAATTGAAGAGTTAACTCTAAAAGTTGATTTTAGGTAAAATTCTACACTTATGTTTATGATTTCTATGAACGACTTATCGTATTACATACTGTAAATTTTTCTTTGAAATATACATAATGTATACGCTTTAAATTTTAAAGCATTAGTCGATCGTATATAAATACGTGCAATATGAAGTTTAGAATAAGTGTGTCCACTCCCAGACTAAGCATGAAGTAAAATTTCGAGTTTAGAAAAGCCTGAAAATTTGGTTTGGTCGCTCCGCGAAGCGGAGCGGCCAAACCAAATTTTCAGGCTTTTCTAAACTCGAAATTTTACTTCATGCGCCACGCGCATAAAACGCTGAAATATTGTGAAGTTAGAAATACATTCACATTATTTTTTTTTTTAATGAGTAACAATCGAAATATTTAAATAACAAAATATTTACATTTTTCTTCATATATTTTAACGTCAGGTAAAATAATATAATATATTAAATTAACTTATTTAATAATTTAATTAACAAAAAAATTATAATGTTGCGTGTATGCATCAATGGCGCTTAACGGGTTGAGGGCCAGTTGCACCAAACACGTTGAACTGGTGCATCTCTGAACTTGAGTTCAAAGTGACATTAGAACAATAGAAACTGTCATCTTGAACTTAAGTTCAAAGATAAACCAGGTTAACGTGTTCTGGTTCAACTAAGCCTAAACGTTGTTTTAATGTTGTTGAAACATTACCAAAATGTGTTTGCTTAGTGGGTAGAGGATTCATATTATTAAAATTATTTTAATTTGAACTTAAATGTTACATGACATCTTTCGTGAACTGGACTATACATATCTAACCAATATATCATATGTTCAATTAAAGAAAACCTCTAGAGTGCCGTGATTTAATCTTTTTTCAAATTTAAGTTGGCTACACACTTCAAAAACTGACATATAAAACGTCAGATATAATAATTATAATGTATATTTTCAGAGTTGCCAACCTAGAATATTTTCCATGGCACTCTAGAGATTTATTTTTATTGAACATACGATATTTTGAACTTTACAATATTTCAGTGTTGTAAACGCCTGGTGCACTCGCATTTCTGAACTCAAAATTTGACTTCATGATTAATCAAGGAGTTGAAACACTTGTTAGAAGTTTCAAATCAAATAAAACATAATATAAAAAAATTACAGTAATAATCCAAGTTTTTAAAATCTGAAAAAATTACTGTAATAATTCAAGTTTTTAAAATCTGAAAAATATCTTAGTTATTTCGACAACGCAGTATAAGTTTCACATCTTTTCTGTTAGAAGAATTGGAAAAAAACTAGAGAATTTTCAGTTAGAAATCGTTACTTTAAAAAGCAGGTATCATGCTTTTCAAAGTAACGATTTATAACTAAAAATTCTCTAGTTTTCTTTCAATTTAATAATAATATAAATTTACAATTTTCTTTGGAGAATCTACACAGAAATAAATAAACTTTAAGTATAAATGAAATTGCCAATTCTTGGTTGCAGAATACTTCAAACATTAAAAGTGCGATTCTTTTCGCAATCTACAACAAGTTAGTCTTACAATGACTATATCAAACATTGAAACAACTACTTCCCGGGCTAATACCCCGACGGACATTGAATTATACAACAAGTGTTTGCTGTTACATACAGTAACCTACTGCAAATGTAACAATTTGGGTCAAATTATTCAGTCTATAGATGGCCTGAATAATTTGACCCAAATTGTTACATTTGCAGTAGGTTACTGTATGTAACAGCAAACACTTGTTGTATAATTCAATGTCCGTCGGGGTATTAGCCCGGGAAGTAGTTGTTTCAATGAGTGTTTGATATGGTCTTTGTAAGACTAACTTGTTGTAGATTGCGAAAAGAATCGCACTTTTAATGTTTAAATAAACTTTGATTGACCATAATTGAAATTTAAATATCATCGCTGAATACTTGAAAATATCAAATCATATGCCAATTTAATTTTATGTTATGAATAAAATGATTACATGCAACTTTCATTTCAAATATTTTGTCGTATTTTTAATATTAACTGAGCTTTGGAACTTTTCGTCCTCGCTGAAACATTGCATTTTTTTTATAAATCATACATAATATTCGAAAAAGTTGAATATTACCCTAACATACATATTTTGACATAAAGACAATTTAACATAAAGAAAAATTGAGTTTGTTAATAGTTTGCAGAATATTTATAAAATATAGAGACGAATTAAAATTAATATCGACTTTCTGCAAAATGTTTGTCTCATTGAGACAAGTCTCCAAATATTCATTGAAACAACTACTTCTCGAGCTAACACCCCGACAGATATTGAATTATACAATGAATATTTGAGTTACACGACAGCTCTACTGTTCTGTGCATAATTTATATGCAAAATGCAACATCAGGTCAAATTATTCTCTCACCAATTGAAATAAATTGAAAAAATTACAGGGAATGAATTTAAATTGTCTTAAGCCATCTATAGACGCGTTTCGAGATTTATCCCTCATCAGTATAGCTATGCTTTAGACTTTCAATACAAAAGATATTAAAATAAACAGGAAACTTACAGGAATTCGAAGTGTGTCGTTGAAACAGGTACACAAAACTGGGGCGAGTGAAAATGAAGGAATGTTATTTATAGGTAAAGGGATTAGGTCATTAGTTTGTTATGACAAATATTTTGTTAAATTTGCAGATTCTAAAAAGTCTTGGATATGGACCAAAAGGAGATGGTGACGTAACTAGAAGGAAGAGATCCCCTGGAGGTTATGGTGGTTATGGGAGTAAAGGAGGTGGATTTGGGGGAGGTTGGGGAGGCGGCGGCGGAGGAGGAGGCGGTGGCGGCTTCGGAGGTGGATTCGGCGGAGGTGGCTTCGGTGGCGGTGGAGGTGGAAGTAAAGGAGGAGGATTTGGAGGACTAGGAGGACTAGGAGGCGGTGGAGGACATGGGGGTGGATTGGGAGGAGGCGGCGGCCACGGTGGAGGATTGGGAGGAGGTGGAGGAAACGGATTAGGAGGAAGTGGACATGGCGGTGGAGGTCTTGGCGGAGGAGGTGGATTAGGAGGAGGAGGTGGATTAGGAGGAGGAGGTGGATTAGGAGGAGGAGGTGGGTTAGGCGGTGGTGGACATGGCGGTGGAAATGGAGGATTTGGAGGAGGCGGACAAGGAGGAGGTGGATTCGGTGGTGGAGGCCACGGTGGCGGATTAGGTGGAGGCGGTGGAAATGGAGGTGGATTAGGTGGCGGAAATGGTGGTTTTGGAGGAGGTGGACATGGCGGAGGTGGACATGGAGGTGGTGGTCTTGGAGGAGGAGGTGGACTCGGTGGAGGTGGTGGATTAGGCGGAGGTGGCGGATTAGGCGGAGGCGGTGGCCATGGAGGAGGATTAGGCGGTGGAGATGGAGGATTTGGCGGAGGTGGTCAAGGAGGTGGTGGACACGGGGGCGGTGGATTCGGTGGTCAAGGTGGCGGCGGCGGGCTTGGTGGCGGCGGTGGACTTGGAGGCGGCGGAGGAGGCTATGGAGGTAAAGGTGGTGGATTCGGTGGAGGACCAGGCGGCGGCTTTGGAGGTGGACCTGGTGGCGGATTCGGTGGAGGTCCAGGCGGCGGCTTTGGAGGAGGGGGAGGCCATGGAGGTGGATTCAGTAAAGCATCAGCCTCAGCAACAGCGTCAGCTTCATCGTCATCAGGTGGCGGATATGGAGGAAAACATTAGTAAGTTCTATTTATTATACTGAATTAACATTTAATAGTTTTAGATATAAAAAAAAAGTTTCGATATGTTAGGATACAGATACAATAGTTTAGAGGTAAACAGCCTTATAATTAAAATTCGTTCACGACCTTTTTGGAACAGAGTTGGTTATGATTTTATCCTTTTATGTTGGACCGTTACAACACCGAATAAATGTAACGGATGCAACTTTTTTTTTCTGTTAGAGTCAGTTTGACATTTTCCTGCCAGATTTATTATTTTAATATTTGTAAGAAAATAAATTATTTATTAAGTATGTAATAGTATATTACGTAACGAGAGTGGTATGCAGCATATTACATATGAGCGGATATGTTGCCCACGAGCTGCGCAGCGGCGACTGCAGTATTCCGCGAGTATGTAATTACCATTCCACTCGAGAAACGTACGATACTTTACCTACGCCCTAACAAAATAACCAATGAGCATGAAAGAACAACTTATTTATTGTAATAATTTTTAATAGTACCATGACAATGATGAAAACTAAATTATTACATTTTCCGACATTCGTTGTTTTTTAAAAGAGTTCAATTTGAAGCTTTAAACGAGTGTTATCCACTCCCAGACTAAGCATGAAGTAAAATTTCGAGTTTAGAAAAGCCCCGTGAAAATTTGTCATTATTACATTTTCCGACATTCGTTGTTTTTTTAAAAGAGTTCAATTTGAAACTTTAAACGAGTGTTTTCCACTTCCAGACTAAGCATGAAGTAAAATTTCGAGTTTAGAAAAGCCCCGTGAAAATTTGTCGAGGGTCGCGCAGCGACCCGAGACAAATTTTCTGGGCTTTTCTAAACTCGAAATTTTACTTCATGCGCCACGCGTATAAAACACTGACATCAAGTGAGGTTCAAATATACATAGAGTTCACAATATTTTAGTGTTTTATACGCGTGGCGCATGAAGTAAAATTTCGAGTTTAGAAAAGCCCAGAAAATTTGTCTCGGGTCGCTGCGCGACCCTCGACAAATTTTCACGGGGCTTTTCTAAACTCGAAATTTTACTTCATGCTTAGTCTGGAAGTGGAAAATACTCGTTTAAAGCTTCAAATTGAACTCTTCTAAAAAACAACGAATGTCGGAAAATGTAATAATGACAAATTTTCACTGGGCTTTTCTAAACTCGAAATTTTACTTCATGCTTAGTTTGGGAGTGGAAAACACTCGTTTAAAGCTTCAAAACTGAACTCTTAAAAAAAACAACAAATAACTGAAGATTTGAAGAAAATAAGCTGAATTTGGAATACGTATACTTTAAAGAAAAACTCCCTGTACATCAAAGAAATGTCATTTGGTTGTACGGTAAGCAATCAGCTGTTCAGCTGTCAGCACGTAATGTACTTGTCAAAGCTATTACGTGCATGTGAACGTAATGTCAATCATACTTGTCAAGATGACAGTGTGGTATGATGCGGTTACTAGATTGCGCGTAGGTAAAAATAATTTTAACTTCCATCAAAGGAAAAATCAAAATGTTAAAAATAATTTTGTTACAACAAAAAATGTTCATTAAACGATGTTAATTTCGTTACAACGAAAAATTGCCTTTAAGTGATGCTACATCCAAATTGCAATAAACATTAATATTGAATGCTTTTCTTATGCATTATTTCTCATTTTCTTTTCTGTCGCCAACTGTCAAATCATTTAAATTTTTCATCCTTAGCTTAAACAGAGATCCGGCCACAATGTACCTATCCCGAAAATATAACCTTAAGCTGAAAGCAGGGCAGGTAGAGCGGTAACGTCGTCGGACTGTATCGCTCGGCGAGCCACAAACGCGGGTTCGATTCCCGTGTACGGGGAGACTTTATTTAAAAATAATTTCTCGTCGTGTCCCTGGGTGTGGTGTGAATGTGTGTGACGTCCAAATATATGTTAAATTAATATAATCATCGTTAGTGGCTGAATGGCTAGAACCTATGCCAAAAAACAAACAAAAAAAAAAAAAGCTGAAAGCAACCTAACTTAACATAACAAGTCTCAATTAATGTCAATTTCCATTAGTTCCTTTAGTTGCCACAGAGTTACTGCCAACAATATTATTAGATACATAGCCTTCCCTGACCCAAATAGATCATGAACGGTAGTTAGAATTGCCGTTAATTTCATTATAGTTTAATGCTAATTAATGTCTACTAGACCCGTATAAGCATGATTCTAACATTTCGTGTTAATAGAAGAAAATCTATATGCTATTAGTTAGTTTTGAGTGATTGATAAAATTATCGTGGCAACACATCGCAATTTCATGTGTCAACTTCACTGTAGTTAAATTTGGAGTAATTTAGAGGTTAGATTACACTATTTCTTAGGGAAAATGTATTTTTCTGCTGTATTATTTAATTGAAATTTACTTCTAACAAGTGATTCCACTCCTTGATTAAGCATGAAGTAAAATTTCGAGTTTAGAAAAGCCTGAAAATTTGGTTTGGTTGCGTAGCGCGAAGCGCGGAGCGACCAAACCAAATTTTCAGGCTTTTCTAAACTCGAAATTTTACTTCATGCGCCACGCGTATTACACTGATTTCAAGTAAAGTTAAAAATATACTAATTAGGGTAATGTACAGTTCTACTCCATAAAAAATCGCACACTTACTGTTTGACATTGTAAATGTTTATTATAATTTAAGTGGTTGCTATGGTAACGGTTTAAAATTTATTAACCTACTGAAACAATCTTTAAAAAAGCCAGAGCCAGGTTAGCGAAATATTGTCGAAATCGGATTCAGTAATTGTACGCCTTTTTATTGAATAGAACTGTACATTTATGATTTATAGCATTTTCGCATTAAATCAGTGTTGTATACGCGTGGCGCATGAAGTAAAATTTCGAGTTTAGAAAAGCCTAAAAATTTGGATTTGCCGGGACGCGACTCGCTTCGCTCGCGCGCCCCGGCAAATCCAAATTTTTAGGCTTTTCTAAACTCGAAATTTTACTTCATGCTTAATCAAGGATTGGAAACACTTGTTTAAAGTTTGCGCTAGCTACGCCACTGTATCTGATTGTTTTTATACTAATAATACAATTTATTTTCAGGGGGCGATAAATCAACCACTAGAAGACACCAAACAAAACAAAAATGTAATTTAATAAATTTAATAATAAACGAAATTTTATAACACCAATTCTTTTAATTTATATTACCTTTATATATTAATTGTAGTATATAAGCATTTATGCAGCACTTATTTACCGAAAATAATCAACAAACACCTTAGCATCGGATATAAACTAACTTCGTCCCGTTTTCAAATTAGAACGCCGACGACGATTTAATTTTAGAACGCGCATTGCATTCTCTACAGGCGAACTCACGTGTAAAGACGCTTTTGAAAAGTCCGAAAAATGTCGGGAGATGTTTCGAAGTCCAGAGCTTACATGCAGATCTGCAGCGAGAAAACGTTGCAATCGAACGAGAAGGGATTTTTCTTACAGTTCGCCGATTCGGTCGCCCAAACCGCCGGCGAAAAATGGATTTCCGGTGTTTTCGGAAAACTCAAAAGCGACAGAGAGAGAATCAGAGTTGTTTACCACGATCCGGCAGTAAGTATCTAAATAACAAAATAAATTACAAAAATAAAAACACATAATCGCAATACGCATAATTTACATCAGTAGGTAAATTACGCGTATTACGAGGATGTTTTTATTTATTTATTTATAATAAAAACTAAACAAATAACACTATATGTTTGATAATGGCAAGCTAAATTTGCCGAAACTGCAGTCACATAAAAATAAATTGTGTTATACAAACAAAGTTAAACCGTTTTTTATTAATAAATTAACATGTATAACGAAGTAGAAGCCTCCACAATACAAAGTTTAAACAAATAACATTTTATATGAAATGTATTCCAGGTCAAAGATGTAGTTTTAAATACATTGTCACACGTTCAAGAAATTTACCGGAAGAAAAGCGCTGATGTTTCTCAGAGCAGACGCTTAGAAGGTGAAAAAGCGCTTAAATCTGGAGATGCTGCAAAAGCTTTGATATTTTTCAGTCAAAGCGTTTTGAGAGCACCACCAACAGGTACATTCTCAATATACCACATTCTAAATAATATTTTACAAAATGCTTCTTATTAATTTTTTGCAAATTTAATGCTTATTTAATATCATATGTATAAATGAAATTGCCAATTCTTGGTTGCAGAATACTTCAAACATTAAAAGTGCCGAGATTCTTTTCGCAATCTACAACAAGTTAGTCTTACAAAGACTATAACAAACACTCATTGAAACAACTACTTCCCGGGCTAATACCCCGACGGACATTGAATTATACAACAAGTGTTTGCTGTTACATACAGTAACCTACTGCAAATGTAACAATTTGGGTCAAATTATTCAGGCCATCTATAGACGCGTTTCGAGATTTATCTCTTATCAGTATAGCTTTGCCATTCCCTCTAAATAATTTGACACCTGAGACTGGCGGTCACGTTACCGTTCAAACATAAGTATAAATGAAATTGCCAATTCTTGGTTGCAGAATGTGTACTGTATGTAACAGCAAACACTTGTTGTATAATTCAATGTCCGTCGGGGTATTAGCCCGGGAAGTAGTTGTTTCAATGAGTGTTTGATATAGTCTTTGTAAGACTAACTTGTTGTAGATTGCGAAAAGAATCGCACTTTTAATGTTTAATATCATATGGAAACCATGGCGCCCAAATTTTACTTCATGCTTAACCAAGGAGTGGAAATACTCCTTAGAATTTCAAATTTTCAAAAACAACAAATGCTTGAAAATTTCCAACATATGGATAATAAAATAAAATAAATATAATAAATCCCTGTATTTTAATTTTAGGTTCTAACAGAAAAATAGATAATGGCATATCTTTAGCCTTAGCGCTTTGGTCACGCTCTCAAGCCCTAATGCACTTGAAGAGCTATTCCCTAGCCCTAATAGACATTCAACAAGCTTTAAAAGAAGGCTTGCACAACATCCACAAAGCCGAGGCGTTTTGGCGGATGGCGATTTGCTACAAAGCCACCGGCGAGGAAAAACGCGCCAAAGTCTCCATGGATTTAGCGGAGAAGCTTTTGATCAACGACGCCAAAAAAGTCGAGCTGTTGAAGGAGAGCATGCAGAGAGAATACAAGGAAGTTAAAAAGGTTTCCAGGAGATGTAAATAATCACCTGATTAGTTGTTTGGTAAAGGATTCTTGGAAATGATTTGAATTTTAGATATGCCGAAAATTAGTGATCCCCATCCGGATTATCCTCACGCCGTAGCCAAAATTGGTATCAAAGAGGAAGCTAATAAGGGTAGGTTTGCTGTGGCTGTTAAGGAAATAGCGGCAGGGGAAACTATAGCGTGTGAGCCTCCGTATGTTGCTTGTTTGTTGCCGGATTGTTTTGGAACGCATTGTCATCATTGTTTTGAAAAGTTAGTAAGTTTTATTATTGTTATTACTATTTTAGTGATACCTTATAATGTCATCTAAATGCAGCCAAATTGGAATTAAAAAAAAAGTAAAATCTCACAATAAAACACTTTATTTTGTTTCTATACCACTTTTTATTGAATGTGACTGCAGTTTCAACAAATTTTTCAAACATAAAGTAATAATATATTACGTCACGAGAGTGGTATGCAGCATATTATATACAGAGAGTTTTATGTAACACCGAACATTTTCATAAAGAGAATTTTTCTTTTAAATATACATATGCATACGTCGTACATTTTCCGACGATCGGTTTATTAAAAGAATTTAATTTGAAGCTTTAAACGAGTGTTTTCCACTCCCAGGCTAAGCATGAAGTAAAATTTCGAGTTTAGAAAAGCCTGAAAATTTGGTTTGGTCGCGTAGCGCGAAGCGCGGAGCGGCCAAACCAAATTTTCAGGCTTTTCTAAACTCGAAATTTTACTTCATGCGCCACCGGTACAAAACACTGACATATTACGAAGTTTAAAACACACCGCTAAACCTTACATTGAATCAGTGTTGTGTACCGGTGGCGCATGAAGTAAAATTTCGAGTTTAGAAAAGCCTGAAAATTTGGTTTGGTCGCGTAGCGCGAAGCGCGGAGCGGCCAAACCAAATTGTCACGCTTTTCTAAACTCGAAATTTTACTTCATGCGCCACCGGCACGAAACACTGACTTATTACGAAGATTAAAACACATCGCTAAACTTTACATAGCATCAGTGTTTTGTACCGGTGGCGCATGAAGTAAAATTTCGAGTTTAGAAAAGCCTGAAAATTTGGTTTGGCCGCTCCGCGCTCCGCGCTACGTGACCAAACCAAATTTTCAGGCTTTTCTAAACTCGAAATTTTACTTCATGCTTAACCTGAGATTGGAAAACACTCGTTTAAAGCTTCAAATTAAATTCTTTTAATACACCGAGCGTCGGAAAATGTACGACGTATGCATTATGTATACTTAAAACAAAAATTCTCTTTATGAATATGTTCGGTGTTACATAAAACTCTCTGTATGAGCGGAGATGTTGCGCACGAGCCGCAAAGCGGCGAGTGCAGTATTTCGCGAGTATGTAATTGCCATACCACTCGAGAAATGTACGATACTTTACCTACGCCCTAGCAAAATAAACAAAGAGCACGAAAGAACAACTTATTTATTCAATAATTTTTGACAGTAACATGACACTGATGAAAACTAAATTACTACTTGATCAATATACATCAAAGAAATGTAATTTGGTTGTGCGGCAATCAATCAGCTGTTCAGCTTTCAGCACGTAATATACTTGTCTAAGCTATTACGTGTATGTGTAGGTAATGTCAATCATACGGATCAAGATGACAGTGTGGTATGATGCGGTTACTAGATAGGGCGTAGGTAAACATGTATAACGAAGTAGAAGCCTCCACAATACAAAATGTAAAATCTATTAATCATCCACTCTATTTAAATTCACAATGAAGAAAACGACTACAAATTATGATTTTAGGTTAGAAGCTCCTTTTGGCTGTGCAGATTGTTGCAGCGTGGCATTTTGCAGTGTGACTTGTCGCGATTTAGCTACTCAGTCCTACCACAAACACGAATGCAAAGTTCTAGATTTGCTGATTGGTTCAGGAATGAGCATTCTAGCGCACACTGCTCTGAGAATGGTGACTCAAAACACACCGGAAAGAATGTACGAGATTAGCCAGAACAGGTCTCTAGAAAAAATTTACTCGCTTTGCACTCTGAGCGAGAAAAGAGGAGCTCAGGATTTCCTCCAGAGGTCTCTGATGGCCGCGTTTTTGTTGAGGTGCTTGCAAAAAGCTGGTTATTTTGGTTACGTCGATGATGGAGGTAAGTTTCTTTTAGTTTTCAAGTCTTGATATACAGGGCCGTCCATTATGAGCTATTGAAAGTATTTTCCATATAAAACATAAATTTCACCATATGACAAAAAAAACTGTTCATAGTTTATAATGAATGGCACTGCAGTAAAGTACTATGCGATCATTTAAACTATAAATGTTATTAGATTTGTAAAGTTATTTAAATAAAAAACACTTGGTATTGTTTCACAAATTAAAACTTTATTCCGACTAGTTTTGATTTCTTAGACCATTTTCAAAGGAATGTGGAACAACATTCCTTTGAACATGGTCTAACAAATCGAAACTAGTCGGAATAAAGTTTAAATTTGTGAAACAATATTAAGTGTTTTTTATTTAAATAACTTTACATATTCTAATATGTTTCACCAAGTGCCAGATGAGGAATTAATTCAAGAAATTATGTTATTGGATATGTATCTGGGCAACCGCACAAAAAAAACGCAGTCTTCTCTACTCCTTTTTTGTGCGGTTGCCCAGTATGCTAATTCAGTGATGAAATAAATTTGAGGTTATGGTAAACTATGTGTTAATAGCCAGTAGTGCCAATCTAATTTAAAATTCAAAGCCTGCTTTAACTTATATTTCAAATGATCGCATGGCAGATTCCGACCGATCAAACACATGTAAGTAATGTTTGATCAAAATAACAATAACGTTTCATGTTGTTGTAATGTTGATGAAACGTTACTTAATTTTATTTTCCTCGGTGGGGTAAAACCAGAGCCGCAGTTAGGTGGGGTGGCCAAGGCGGCGATGGCCCCACGCACTAAGCGAAGGAGCGCAATCGAATCCAAATCCAAATTTTCAGGCTTTTCTAAACTCGAAATTTTACTTCATGCTTAGTCTAGGAGTGGACGCTTATGTTAAAAAACTAAAAAACAATCACTAATAATTGACATATCTTAAAATTTTCCTACCGTTCAAACACATGTAAATAATGTTTGATCAAAATAACAATAATGTTCACATTTGGGTTGCTTCGACTGTACCTAATCCTAACCTAAAAACTGACGCACATGTCACTTGTCAAATTCATGAAGTGCTACCACCCTAAATTCAAACTTCATGGCTTGCTCCATAATGAATTCAGTGGATTTTCTAGGTTTATAGAGAGTACCGAGCGATGATCGGTACATTTTATAAACTTACCAAATCCACTCGAGAAAAGCTCACTAGATTTAGAAAAAGTTTTATAAACCTAGAAAATCCACTGAATTCATTATGGAGCAAGCCATGAAGTTTGAATTTAGGGTGGTAGCACTTCATGAATTTGACAAGTAACATGTGCGTCAGTTTTTAGGTTAGGATTAGGTACAGTCGAAGCAACCCAAATGTGAACGCTCTTTGGTTGTCTTGGTATTTTTTACTAAAATTCATTCCTGTAATTTTGGCTTTACCCAGTGGTATTACAAAGGCGTCATCGAACATATCTGACAATAATTTTTGAGAGCTGTCAAATTTAATTGCAACGAACGACTATGATGCAAAGTGTGAATTACATTATTAAATTTTACCGTTCAGATTTGGGTTGCGTCGACTGTACGTGATACAAGATGTTTATTACATCGAAAAAGCGACAATAACGTTAAATACAAAGTGAACAGTTGGAATGATTACAGCAGATGCTTTTTAGCATTTATAAAGTAACTTTAAATCAAATAAATCTTAAAAAAATTGATTGATAAGGCTGATAAATGTTGAAAGTTCATCTTCACTTTTATATAAACAAAACAATTTAAACACTTTCAAATATATATCGTGCATTCGCTACAATTGTTTCGCTTCTTCAGGCGAAGTAATGATCATTTCTTCGCCTGAAGAAGCCACAGTGTGGCGAAACAATTGTAGCGAATGCACGATATATATTTGAAAATGTTTAAATTGTTTTATTTATATAAAAGTGAAAAAAATCTTATGTGTTAAACCAACCAATTTGAACACAGAGGTGGCCTATGATTTTCCTTTCGTTAAAGTTAAAGACAGTCGTTAAATTTGTTTGTCCCTGTTATATATGTCAATTTTAACATCTTTTAACTCACGCTAATCAATTATTTAATTAACGAACGCCTTAACGAAGCGGAAATCATACGGCCCAGTGACGAGAATTTGACAAATTACATAATCAAATCACAGTCTTTGAACACGGTCAACTGCAAAAATCAGAGAGACTATTCCAATTATTAATTCATTTGATCGTCCGGTACAATTTATATTAATAATGATGCTTTGCATTATACACGAGCATTTACATAAATAATTTTGTTTTTAAAATGTCTTTCTGCGTATAATTATATGTTTTGTAATTTTCGAAGTATTCATTATTAAATTAGGTATTAATTATTTAACTGGATTAAATTGCCATTAAATTATCGGCATAAACTCATATTTTCTAGTAATTAATTATTTTAATAATAAAAACGGGCCCGCCTTATCCGAGCGGTTGAGCCGCCGGTTTCGCCAAATCGGTCACGGAGGTGATCTGGGTTCGATTCCCAGCGGAGGCGAGTAATTTTTCTAACGAAAAATACTCGTCTCCGGTTCCATGGATGTGTGTGAATGTGTTGTGACGTCCAAATTAGTCGAAATATATGTTAATATAGTTAATATAGATCAACGTTAGTGGCTGAATGGTAAAAACCTATGCCAAACAAACAAACAAAAAAAAAATAATAAAAACAATCTGGAATATCGTAAAAAATGTAGATAAATGTCTAAAAATAATATATTTGTCAAAAATAGACCTAATTTCGAAACAATTACAACTGCTGTAAAAAAACAACGTTTACAAAAAAATATTACAACCGTCTCCCAGAAAACATTCATAAATATATTATCAAAATCCTCAATTTTATTTAACAAACCCAAACCATCCTCCAGGATGGATGGAAGCAGGGTATAATTACGTGCATATTAAAACATGATAGTGATGCGCTAGAAGTCTCTAGCTATAGACCAATTACCCTGCCTCCAGTTCTGGGAAAAATATTTGAATCCATCCTCAAAAATAAACTCCTAGCGCATATCTCCCAACACATTCTTCCCTATCAATTCGGATTCCTCCAAAATAGGTCAACCACTCTCCCACTCACTATCCTAACCTCCAACTGCCAAACAGCACACCTCGAAAACAAAAAATCAGCTATATTATTCTTAGATATAAAAAAGGCATTTGATCCTGTCTGGCATCGAGGTTTACCGTTTAAGTGCAACTCCTAGGGCAAGTGGTGGCCGAGCGGTAACGTCGCCGGGCGGAAAATCGCTCGGCGAGCCACAGACCGGGTTCGATTCCCGTGCACGGGGAGTTGTTATTTAAAAATAATAACTCGTGTCCCTGGGTGTGGTGTGAATGTATTGTGCCGTCCAATATATGTTAATACAACTTACAAAATAAGTTATAAATTAAATAATATAAGTTAAAAATAAATAATTGATGTTGGCCAATAGTCAAAGCAACTAAGGCCAGGCAAAAGCCAAAAAACAAGAAATAAAAAAAGTTCAACTCCCTTAATATCCCATTACATTTAATTTATCTTACTGATAATTTCCTAAACAATCGACTCCTTAATGTCCGCGTCCAAAATACCATATCCCGGCATTTTATCCCCTAACAAGGTGTTCCTTAAGGCTCTCCATTATCTCCCCTCCTGTACAACATCTATGTTCATGACATATACAACCCTAATCCACAGTACCTTAATCCCTCTGCATATTTTCTTCTCTATGCTGATGACACTGCCCTTATAACACACCGACCCACCCTTCCTAAAGCTCTCTCGACTCTCCAAGGGCTAATAGATTCCCTATCTCTTTGGTTTGCTAAATGGAGAATATCCATTAATCCCAATAAATCCCATCTATTCATACCCTTCCACAGACCACTCAATTCCCCATTTAGCATAAACATATCAAACCCTGTAATCAACCCATCCCCTACTTGTAAATACCTTGGCATCACTTTCGACCCCAAACTATCCTTCAAACTCCATTCCCAATCCATGAAAACAAAAATTCAAAATAGGGCGAGGCATTTCAGATTGTTAAACAGCAGTCCACATCTATAAAATGATCTGCCGCCTCTTATTAGAATATGCTTCAATCCTCTTCCTCACCCTGCGTCCCTCAAAATCAAATAATATCGAAGTAGCAGAACGACCAGCCCTCAGAATCTTCACAAAAATTTGACATCCCAATAACCCACTTCACAACCCCTTCAATACCCTACTGTATGAAAAAACAGAAATAATCCCTATTCAACAACGACTTACCCAACTGTCCCAAAAATTCGCATCTAACCCATACATCCATGACATCCTTAATCACCTCTGTCTAGTACGAAACCCCAATATTTCTCCCAAATTCAACAACCCAGAAACCACCATTTATCAATTCATCTCATCTCACGTGAATCATAACTAACTGACAAGACAAGGACAACTACAACTCAGGCTGAAAGACTGACGGTCAATAGCCAAGGATCTTAAAATAAAATATAAGTGTAAAAATAAACAAACGGTAAATTTATTTAGTGCACAATAAAGATGTTTATATATATACTGGCTTTCAAAAAAATCAGAACACCAAGTATTTATTGCACAATTTTAATAAAATTTACACAATTTGATCATGTAAACGAACTGTATCGATGATCAAAAAATCAAGTTGAAAAACAAAAAAACAAATGAATAAAAATTAATAATGTGTTGGGCCTCCACGATTTCCCAAACACTCATTAACACGTCGAGGCATGCTAGAAATCAGGCTGTCAATATCGACTTGGGGTATTTCATTCCAAACTTCGATAATTTGACCTCTAAGTTCCATTACAGAGTTAGCGGGGCGCTGTAAGTTACTTATTCTAACACCTATCATATCCCAAACATGTTCTATTGGCGATAGATCTGGAGAACGAGATGGCCAAGGTAACAAATTGATTTCGGCACTATCAAAAAACTGTCTTGTAATGGCCGCTGTGTGAGGTCGAGCATTATCTTGCTGAAAAATGGGGTTCTGCAAGCCATTTACATAGGGCACTAACACTGGCCGTAAAATGTTGTCAATATACCGAATCGCGCTAAGACTTGCTTCTAAAAAAACTAGAGGAGACCGACTACCATATGCTATCGCCCCCCAAACCATAACTCCCTGTGTAAGAGCCGTATGTCTTTCAACAGCAAATTGTAAAATTCTGCGTTCACCGCGTCGACGTCTCACTCTTCTGCGACCATCATGAGCCCATAAACAGAACCGAGACTCATCGCTGAAGATAATGTTATTCCATTCATGGGTCCAATGTTGTCTTTCCCTGCGCCAATCAAGTCTTGCTCTGCGATGATGCGGAGTAAGAGGTAGACACAATTGTGGACGGTAGGATCTTATACCAAAACTGCGGATTCTTCTGTAAACAGTAGCCATGGATATACTCTTTGGCCATTTAGAGCCAACCAGTCTTTTCCCAATGCCCGCGACGTTGTAAATCTGTCCCTTAAAGTTGTAAGACGAAGAGCTCGATCTTCACGCTCAGTGGTGCTTCTTGGACGTCCTGATCCAAGTCTACGTCGATTCTCCCCAGCTTCGGACCATCTAGACCAGCAGCGTACGATCACCGATACACTACGGCCTACCCTTTCAGCAATAGCACGAACCGAATAACCCGCTTCTCGCATTCCAATAATGCGACCCCTTTCAAATTCACTTAGATGATGATATTGTGCACGCCGACGAACACGGGGCATCTTTTTATGTTTTACAAACTGAAACGTCAAACTACTCAGAGGCTACTTGGATATTAGAAGCAATTACATTAAAAAATCAGCAGCTCTTCATAATGGTGAAATCAAGGAAAAATACCATTAAAGAGTAACCAAAACAATTGATTTTTTGATCATCGATGCAGTTCATTTACATGATCAAATTCTGTAAATTTCATTAAAATCGTCCAATAAATACTTTGTGCTCTGATTTTTTTGAAAGGCAGTATATATTACAACCGTCAAAATATGTCATGACCGACACAAACAAATTTTCACAAGTCAATGTTCGTATAATCTTACATAGAAACAAAACATCAAAATTATGAAAATATTTATGTCAAACGTCGTCACTGTGTTAAAATCTTTGCAAAATAGGAAAATAAACAAGTGATACATGTTCATTATTCTGTTATGTAGAGAATTTTTCGTTTAGGTATAAATATCCCGATTTGTATTGTTCAGACATTCGATATTTTTGAAAAGCGTACAATTTGAAGCTTTTAACGAGTGATTCCACTCCCAGACTAAGCATGAAGTAAAATTTCGAGTTTAGAAAATCCAAATTTTCAGGCTTTGTTAAAATCGAAATTTTCGATATTTGGCCATATGTGCAAGTTTTCCTTACTGCGGCACTGGGTAAAACTAATAAAGATAAAGACATTATTGGTAAAACAAAAAAATAAATACCATAGAAAACTTCTTTAAATTTGATTAATTTTAATATACTTATCTTTTTTTAATATC
Source organism: Philonthus cognatus (assembly GCA_932526585.2). Lineage (NCBI taxonomy): Eukaryota > Metazoa > Arthropoda > Insecta > Coleoptera > Staphylinidae > Philonthus > Philonthus cognatus. Next base: position 13,384,513 of record OW052250.1, on the reverse strand, counting down.
AGTTGTTCCCAATGAGAATCAGTTAAAAGTTGGAGAACTCCTTCTCTTCCATTTGCAAATGTTGCAATTTAATGCGCATGAAATTTACGAAACGAGACACAACGAAGAACACAGATTTAGGGAAGCTATTGTTAAATACATTGGTGTTGCTGTGTATCCAACTGTTTCCATGTTTAACCATTCTTGTGTTATTGGTGTTAGCAGGTATGTATAGTAGATGTTTTCAGTGTTGATCATTTTCTTCTCAATGCGAAATCTAAAAATGAAAAATTTCGAAACTCTAAAAGCGGACCATAGAAACCAAGGGGTGCAAGTGTCTGAAATCTGAATCTGAAAAATCGGAGTAAAGTGTGGAGATACGTTTTAGATACATGCATTCATTTGTAAATAAATGGCATGTCAAATGATTATATCTGTGGCTTGGAGCGAAAATAGCCAATGTCGAAAATTCTGCATCTAAGAAAATCGCATTGAAAGTCTTTTCCTTAATTATGTTAACTCTAAATGACATAAAGTAGAGATACCACCTCTACTTTATGTCATGTAGAGTTAACATAATTAAGGAACTTTGGTTCTTATATATGTTTGTATAAAATCTGATTATGTATATCATGTTTTGAACAATAATTTTACATTCCAAAAAATGACATTGACCTTTTTAGCTCCAAGCCACAGATATATACTTATTATTTACTAATTTTAGTGTTTGGGTGATGAGTAAAAACATGTGGTACTGTACGTCTGGTTTATTCAATTGGCAAAAGTCGACTGATTACAAACATTCTTAAAACTACCTACCACCTACCCTTAACCTAAGATGCCCGGGTGGGGGATTTACTACCCGGACGGGCCCACTACCCAGTCAGAGCGGGCGTGGGCATTAACAATTAGTAATATCCAGCAAATGGTGTCGACGGGAACGACTGACGGTCAATCCCGAAAAAACACAGATGGTCGTGTTTACAAAAAGAAGAGCGCTAGAAGGTCTAAGGTCACCGACGCTCGGGGGCATAAAAATTCCCTTCGCTAAGGAGGCGAAATACCTAGGGGTAATCTTCGACGACAAAATGACGTGGAAGACGCACATTACGAAAACCGCCAAAAAAGCCTCAATGGCATTGGGAAGGTGTCGAAGAATGTGCGGGAAAAACTAAGGGCACTAAGCACCACACAGGTCGATTCTAAGCTAGTGTGGGACTGTGTTAGCGCTCTCAACGAAATGGGCGGTCGCAAAAAAGTGACAATGGTATGGATCCCAGGACACAGGGGTCATCAATGGAACGATAAAGCAGACGGACTGGCCAAACAAGGCTCATCAAGCGCATTCATTGGATGGATGGAACCCTCCTACGGTATCGCAAAAACCACAGTCAGATAATCCATAAAAAATGGACGGAGATACAAACTCAAACCTGATGGACGAACACACCAGGGCAGAGGCAGGCGAAACAGTTCCTCAAAAAACAATCGCCGGCTTTCACGACCGATCTTCTCAACCAAGAGAGAAAAACGGTTAAAGCTATAGTACGTCTATTGACAGGACACTGTAGGCTCAACAAACACATGAGCAAAATAGGTCTGGCAGAGGATACAATATGTAGATTCTGCCAGGAAGAAGAGGAGGATCCTCTCCACATCTTGTGCCAATGTGAGGCCCTAGCAAGGGTTAAATACCTAAAGCTGGGCAACACTAAACCAAGCCCAGAGAGCGACACCCAAGGCTCACTATCAGGGTTAATAGGGCTAATGGAAGAGGCGAAGCTCGAGCACGTTATCTAGGATAATAGGGATCCACAATAGATCTGCAAAGGTCGCGGTGGTACAGGCCAATGAGGCCACCCCTACGAATATCTATCTATGTAAATCCAGCAGAGCTGGGACGAATCTCGCAAAAAGGATTCGCAAAAAGGATTCGAATCACGAATATTTGAATAAAGGATTCGTAAGAGATAAATATGATTTAAATCAAAGATTCGAATCCTGTTTTTGCGAATCACGAATACAAATCCTTTAAGAATAAATTTGATTTTATTATTTTTTGCAACCATCAACATGTAAGTATCGTTACCAGTTGTTTTATCAAAAATATTCAAAATCTAATTATTTATTATTAACACTGAAAATCGTTGATAACAGACTAAATATCTGATTCCGTGTTACTTTGATTAAAGACGTATTTGTGTGTTTTTGAACTTCACTTCAAATCAGTGTTTTGTACGCGTGGCGCATGAAGTAAAATTTCGAGTTTAGAAAAGCCTGAAAATTTGGTTTGGTCGCGTAGCGCTACGCGCTACGCGCCCAAACCAAATTTTCAGGCTTTTCTAAACTCGAAATTTTACTTCATGCTTAACCTGGGAGTGGAATCACTCGTTCAAAACTTCAAATTGAACTCTATTATAAAACCGACGAATGCCTGAAAATTACGTAAATAAAAAATTCACTGAATATCATTAAAACCGGGAAAGTCGGAGAAACGTCATGGAATTTTATTCAAATTGACCAAAACACTAACAAAAAAGCCATATGATATTATTAAATTTGTCAAAATCAACAGGCATCATAAAAATTACAAAACACGTAAAAATTTATAAAACCAACTTAAATATTGACAAAAACAATGAAAACAATTTAACAATTTAATTTGGGGGTTTCCCACAAAAGAAAGTTATATCAAAAGGTCAGGGAAAACAATCTTGAATCAGGGAAATGTCGGAAAAATTTAACATTTACGTTTTAGAAGTTTCCTATTAAGTTTGAATGTAACTGATTTTTTGTATATTTTTTGATAGTATGTGAATGGCATCTGTAGTTATTATTGTTTTCACCATGTTTTTGTTTTGTTTTAGGATAGTAAATTGTTCTATGCTATTATGTATATCTTTTAAGTTTCTATTTATAGGATTGTGTATTTTTTGGTGTTTTTGGTTTTATTTCATATTGATACATTATGCACTATACATTTAGGTTATATTTCTTTTCACTTATGCAATTTATTTTATTCCTGTTCACATTATTAATTTTTTTGTATAGTTAATGTAAAAATGGGTTAACCCGTGTATAAATAAATAAATAAATAAATTTCAGATTGTGGCTACCATGTCAGTTTTATAATATTAAACAACATTTTGAAAACTAGATTATTATCTTTAAAATCATTTTCAGTCATTTAATGTTTATATCAAAGCATTCAGTTTGAAATTTCGAACGAGAGTTTCCACTCCCAGGCTAAGCATGAAGTAAAATGTCGAGTTTAGAACAGCCCCGCGTAGAAAATTTGTCGAGGGTCGCGCAGCGACCCGAGACAAATTTTCACGGGGCTTTTCTAAACTCGACATTTTACTTCATGCGCCACGCGTATAAAACACTAATTTAAGGATAAATTTAAAAATACACAAAACAAATGTTTCCTGTTAATCCTCACAATTAATTCGAATTATTTTTGACCTTTCGAATCCTTTTGTAAGTATTCGAATCCTTTTGTAAGTATTTAAATCCTTTTATAAATATTCGAATCTTCTTATAAATATTCGAATCCTTTTGTAAGTATTCGAATCCTTTTGAAAGTATTCGAATCCTTTTGTAAGTATTTGAATCTTTTTATAATTGTTCGAATCCTTTTATAAATATTCGAATCCTTTTATAAATATTCGAATCCTTTTGCAAGTATTTGAATCTTTTTATAAATATTCGAATCCTTTTATAAATAAAAATTATTATTAGCCCGGGAAGTAGTTGTTTCAATGAGTGTTTGATATAGTCTTTGTAAGACTAACTTGTTGTAGATTGCGAAAAGAATCGCACTTTTAATGTTTGAAGTATTCTGCAACCAAGAATTGGCAATTTCATTTATACTCCCCTTTTATAAATATTCGAATCCTTTTATAAATATTCGAATCCTTTTGTAAGTATTCGAATCCTTTTGTAAGTATTTGAATCTTTTTATAAATATTCGAATCCTTTTATAAATATTCGAATCCTTTTATAAGGATTTGAATCCTTTTATAAGGATTCGAATCACCCACATTTGGATTCGAATACGAATCCTCTTAAACAAATGTAACGAATCCGGATCACGAATCCAGTTTAACTAAAGTATTCGAATGCTTCTTTTGAATCCTCTAAAAGGATTCGAATCCAGGATTCGAATCCTGAATGATTCGAATCCTGCCCAGCTTTGATATCCAGTTAGTATTAGTAAATAATAGGTATACATGTATATAATTATTTAAAATACCATTTATTTGCCCTTTTAGGTGTTGAAAGTAAATAAGAGGTAATAATTTTATTAGAAAACATTGAAGGTAAATTTTCCTCAAGTTTCCCAACTTTAAAACACAGTTTCTTAAAATCAAATTGAGTCGTCTAGTTCCAAAACCGGCCATCTCCTACCAGCAAATCTGGCCGATCTTGGAACGAATCAAATTTTCTGACACTTAAATAACATGCTTTATAGCTTGTTTTAATTGAAATCTCTTGAACACAATATGTAAAAGCAATTGAAGAATATTTGTGTGGAATAAAAGTAATTTCATGAAATTGTGGAGATTCCGGTTTTGGAACTAGACGACTCAATTGTATTTACTTGTATCACTTGGCTCCTTGGGTCGTCAAAGAGATGTAATGTCCTCTTAAGATCATTGATATTTTAGATTTCACATTTTTCGTAGATTTATATACAGAGAGTTTTATGTAACACCGAACATGTTCATCCAATACAATTTGACAATTTTATTTTTTAAGTTATGTGTAAATTGGGTTGCTTATATGACTATTAAAAATTGTAGCCAATCAATCGCAATTAATGCCTCAACTTGTACACACAGGGAGTTTTTCTTTCAAGTATACATGTCCCAATTACATCGTATATGTCGTAAATCTTAGATACTCGTTGTTAAAAAAAATAATTTGAAACTTGAAATGAGTGTGTTCCACTCCCAGACTAAGCATGAAGTAAAATTTCGAGTTTAGAAAAGCCTGAAAATTTGGTTTGGTCGCGTAGCGCGAAGCGCGGAGCGGCCAAACCAAATTTTCAGGCTTTTCTAAACTCGAAATTTTACTTCATGCGCCACCGATACAAAACACTGACGTATTACGAAGTATAAAACACACCGCTAAACTTTACATTAATTCAGTGTTTTGTATCGGTGGCGCATGAAGTAAAATTTCGAGTTTAGAAAAGCCTGAAAATTTGGTTTGGTCGCGTAGCGCGAAGCGCTACGCGACCAAACCAAATTTTCAGGCTTTTCTAAACTCGAAATTTTACTTCATGCTTAGCCTGGGAGTGGAAAACACTCGTTTAAAGCTTCAAATTAAATTCTTTTAATAAACCTAGCGTCGGCAAATGTACAACGTATGCTTATGTATACTTAAAAAAAATTCTCGTTATCAAAATGTTCGGTGTTACATAAAACTCTCTGTAGATTCTCTTCTTCTTTAAGTCATCGTATTTGTTTTTTGCATTTCTTGTTGAGAATTTATAGATTTGCGATCGAAATAGAAATTTCATTTGTCTAGGCATTTTGTTGGAAAGAATATAGTGATTACATCCGCTCAACCACTGAAACCTGGCGACATGATCCCAGAGAATTACGGCCCGATCTTTTCAAGGAAACCTTTCCCACAAAGACAGAGATACTTGAGCGGACGCTATTGGTTCAATTGCGAATGCCTGGCTTGTCTGCAAGGTTGGCCCACTTTGGAATCAGGTTTAGGATCCAACGATAGAGTTAGGTGAGTCTTAAAACTAAATTTATTGCAACAAAATTTATTGCAAGTAAATTTTTCGCAACTAAATTTATTGCAACAAAATTTATTGCAACAAAATTTATTGCAACAAAATTTATTGCAAGTACATTTTCGCAACTAAATTTAGATTTAGATGTACCTATTTTTTGTAATACTGTAAGAAAGAGAAATCCGTGAATAAATAAATAAATTAATAAGATTAAAGGAGAAGTTAAGCTGGCTTTTTTCTTTCAGATGTCCAACGGCTTCTTGTACAAATCTGTTCACACTTCCCCTGTCCAACGAAAACGTGACTTGTCCAAGATGCAAGAATAAAGTCTGCTTGACTGAAAATATTTCTCAGTTGAGAAGGTGCGAAGCTCAATACTCTGCAGGATTCGAATGCATGGATAAGGAACAAGTTCACAAAGGGATCATTATTTTGAGTGTTGCTCTCGATGAATTTTATAGGTAAGTTTTATTTATTTATGTCCCCACTGAGCAAAAAACGAACAAATAACGTTTTATCAACATTGTAACAACATGAAACGTTGTTTTAATGTTTATGAAACCATAGCTACACTAATTTATATTATTATTCTCCAATTAATTTCATGAAACTGTTACATCTTGATGTTCAACAATATGCAGATATATTTATGCTTAGTCCAGAAGAATTTATAAAATGTATCAAAAATATATTATAATACGTCTCCTTAATTTTATGTATGTTTATGTATGTATGTAAGCATTGTTTTTTTTGTTTGTTTAAATTTACACTTAGTCTAAGTAGTCTTATATTATGAGGACCACGGAGACCGTAGTGCAGGGACGCTAAGCGATACCACCTCATGTGGAAAAAAAAAGTAGTCTTATATATTTTCCCTGTAAATGGATGTTAATTTCTGTTGGGAAATAAAATTATTATTATTATTTAAATCTGTTCGTTCAGTGGGTCGTTAATAAACAAGTTCCATTCACAATATACAGAGAATTTTATATAACACCGAACATTTTTATCCAATACACTTTGACGCCTTTAATTTATAGGTTATGTGTAAATTGGGAAGCCTATATGACCATTAAAATTTGTTGCCAATCAATTGCAATTAATGCCCCAACTTGTACATACAGGGATTTTTTCTTTCAAGTATGTCCCAATTACAGCGTATATGTCGTAAATCTTTAGATACACATTGTTTTTTTTAAGAGTTCAATTTGAAACTTGAAATGAGTGTGTTCCACTCCCAGACTAAACATGAAGTAAAATTTCGAGTTTAGAAAAGCCTGAAAATTTGGTTTGGTCGCGTAGCGCGAAGCGCGGAGCGGCCAAACCAAATTTTCAGGCTTTTCTAAACTCGAAATTTTACTTCATGCGCCACCGCCACAAAACACTGACATATTACGAAGATTAAAACACACCGCTAAACTTTCCATTGCATCAGTGTTTTGTACCGGTGGCGCATGAAGTAAAATTTCGAGTTTAGAAAAGCCTGAAAATTTGGTTTGGCCGCTCCGCGCTTCGCGCTACGCGACCAAACCAAATTTTCAGGCTTTTCTAAACTCGAAATTTTACTTCATGCTTAGCCTGGGAGTGGAAAACACTCGTTTAACTTCAAATAAAATTCTTTTAATAAACCGAGCATTTGCAAATGTACAACGTATGCTTATGTATACTTAAATGAAAAATTCTCGTTATGAAAATGTTCGGTGTTACATAAAACTCTCTGTATATTTAATTTGCAAAAAGAAAGTTCCATTTTTCCTAAAATAAAATAATATAAACAACATATATAACTTTTATTTACAAAAAGTAATACAAAAATGGAATCGTACGTGGATGTATTTGGTCTGTGTTGATTTTCTGTGCGGATTCCGGTCTCAAAGGGACATTGCTGTTTCGAAGATCAAAAGGGTAGAGAGCCATAGGGTTATTCATGTTTATTTACCTGTAAATGAATAATATCCATTAATAAGCAAATAATTTAAATCTTCAAATCGCAAATGAATACAAAGCTTAGTTTTAAATTTAAATTCTATTTTTAGTTTCAGTTAATTTTTGGAATGGCAAATTACACTTTATTTCTGAATGAACAGTTTATAAGAGCCTATTGATAAATAATTTTCCTGACCTTGCTATGTCACTGAGGCCAATTACTGTAGTTTTTTTTGTCATAATCTGACACATATCTTAAAATATGAAATTATTACCCACTGAACACGGAAACATTTTAAATATTGCACGAATTTTGAACATAATACTATAATAAAACATTGTATTAAAATTATCACAACAAAGTTTTAGCAACGTTACAAACATTGTATAGACGTTTTTAGTGCAATATTGATTTATATATATTACCTAAATGTTAAAAATGATACTAAAATTCAACATTGTTTTATAACGTTTCAAAAATATTGCGGCAAAGTAACACAACGTTATATAATCATGACAGTTTGACTTTTATGCAACATTGTATTGTAAACATTGGATATATATTGAAAATGGTAACATTACATTTTTAACATTGTATAATTGTTGAAACTGTTGCTGTAATACAGCATCGTTGTTCACACATTTTATGGACATTGAACATACAGAGAGTTAACATACATTTCATTTAGGTAAACATGTCCTAATTATACCGGAAATTTTACTTCATTCTTAGTCTGGGAGTGGAAAACACTCGTTTAAAGCTATAGGTTGAACTCTTTTAAAAAACAACGAATATCTGAAGATTTACAGTATACCGGGTACTGATCCGACCGCTCGGTAATAGCAATTTACATGTAAAATCACGCTTTTGCAGTTTTCTGCTCCCCTAATTATTTTAGAGCAAAAGCATAAGAAATAAAGAATTCAAAATAGTACTAATAGTAGAAGAAAACGAAGCATCGTTGTTCACACATTTTATGGACATTGAACATACAGAGAGTTAACATACATTTCATTTAGGTAAACATGTCCTAATTATACCGGAAATTTTACTTCATGCTTAGTCTGGGAGTGGAAAACACTCGTTTAAAGCTATCGGTTGAACTCTTTTTAAAAAACAACGAATATCTGAAGATTTACAGTATACCGGGTGCTGATCCGACCGCTCGGTAATAGCAATTTACATGTAAAATCACACTTTTGCAGTTTTCTGCTCCCCTAATTATTTTAGAGCAATAGCATAAGAAATCAAGAATTCAAAATAGTACTAATAGTAGAAGAAAACGAAGATATAAACTAGTAATAATTTGAAAAAAAAAATAACAATAGCCATGATTTTAAAACAAAATTTTCGCCATCAACAACTGTCAGTTTTAACTTTTCGTAAAATCTCACTCCGTTTCGATATTTAAGTGCGCTTTTCAACTAAGTAATTCATAATAATGTCTTATACAATTGCTAAAAAAAAAAACATATTTCTGAAGTGGTTTTATTCCGGTAATAGTGTAAATATAGCTTTTTATTTTTTTTTTATTTTGGGTTTTACGTCATCTATTTCTGCTGCTAAGGCGAATCATGACGCCGGAGATTAGGTCTACAGCTATCCGGGAATTTTGCCGAACCCGGTGGGAGTTCCAACCCACCGGTAGGGATCTTTAACGTGCACGCAACATCCAGGCAGTACACGGGTCCTACATGCATTTAACGTCATATCCGAGAAGACGGAGTGTTTGGCATTTTTATCCTAACCTATATAAATGCAGACAACTTATTAGGCCGGTATTTGAACCCCGGTCCGTGGCGTGGCAGTACAACACTCTAACCACTACACCACCAAGCTGCCCATAAATATAGTTAAAAACTTGTTTGCTGGTTTATATCCCGATCGGCCGATACCCGCTATTTCCACGATTCAGAACGTGATTTCAAACCAAGCAAAATATGGATCCCTGCCAGCCCTGTTTAAAGCATACTTCAAATACAGCCGAGAAAGAAGAAATTGTGAGAGATAATGTAAACGAAATAAACGTTATTGCTGCGGCCGTTGCAAATCCCCGTATTAGTATTCGGCAAATTGGCGACGATTTAAATTTGCATAATACAACAGCTCTTAAAATTTTATAGAAGAACAAGTTTAAATCGTACAAGTTTTCGAACCACCAGGAGATTTTTGAGCCAGATAGGTATTCTAGAATGGTTTTCTGTGAAACACTGATGGAAATGGCCAATGTGGATAGATATTTCAATAACAACATTTATTTTTCTAAATTAAATAAAGAAAGACAATGTACTTCTGGATATTTTTAAAGAATTTAATTTTCTAAACATGTTTCGGCAGAGCCATCTTTAGTAGAAAACTACAAAATATTTTGTAGTTTTCTACTGAAGATAGCACTGCCGAAACATGTTTAGAAAATAAAATCCTTTAAAAATATCAAGAAGTACATTGTCTTTCTTTATTTAATTTAAATACAATTGATATAATGGACAACAGACACACAATTTATTTTTCTGACGAATCGACCTTCACCATAAATGGAGATCCAAATGTGCAAAACTATCGCTATTGGGATATGGATAACCCGCAGTTGGTGATCGATAAACATTCCCAATATCTGTAGTCAGTCTAACCATACGTTGACTGACTGCAGATATTGGGAATATACAGATCTAATATTATAGGCCCCATCTTCATTGATGGGCACTTAAACGGGGCAAAATACCTTGAGCTGCTTCAATCGGACATTGGCCCCACCATAGATGCTGTCGCAGGCGAAAATGTGGTATGGTTTCAACAGGATGGATGTCCTGCGCATTCTACAAAAGACGTCACTGAGTATTTAAATATTTGCTATCTAAATACCTAGATTGGACTAGGCGCACCGGTGAATTGGCCAGCTCGTTCACCAGACTTATCACCAAACGACTTCTTTATATGGGGCCACTTAAACTTTAACTTCTTTATACGGTGCTAGACATGCTAACATCGAGGTTCTGAAAAAGAAAATTACGGAAGAATGCAACAAAATAACGAACCGGCAACTTGTAAATGTTAAAAGAAATTTTTATGATAGACTTGGTCAATGTTTAGCCGCTAATGGAGGTCTCTTTGAGCATTTAATTTGATTTTATTAAAAAACAACTGATAGTTGTTGATGACGCAAAATGTTATTATAAAATCATGGCTATTGTTATTTTTTTTAAACTATAATAATAATAATAATCTTTATTGTGAGAAATAGCACTAAAGCTTTACACTCGTCATGTTACTAGATAATATAATATTACACAAATAGTTAATACACACTAGCTTAAAATAATTTTAAGTTTGTAGTAAAGAAGATTAGTATTACATAATATATAAAATTACGAAAAAACTATTCGTGAAAATGCAAACAGTGTCTTAATTAATAAGATAATTTAAGACGATAAATATCCATTGAAACAACTACTTCCCGTGCAAATACACCTCCGGATATTGAATTATACAACGAAATATTTAAAATCTTATTTAATTTAATCATTTTCACTCATTCCATTTCTGTGTACCTATTCATTCCACACACAACACTTTTTCCAAGTAAGTTTGTTTAATTTTATTCCGAAATTTTTTTAAACGTCATAAGCAAAGCTATACTGAAGAGAGATAAATCTCGAAACGCGTCTATAGATGGCCTAAGACATTAGTTTTAATCCAAGTCCTTTCACTTCTAATTTATTGCTATCTCTCCTTTCATTTTAAATTGTATTGTTAGTTGGTTTGAAGAGAATTTAACCTAAACGTTACATATACTTTAATAGAGCGTTGTAACAAATCAAATTAATAAAGATTTTAAATATTTCATTGTATAATTCAATATCCGGAGGTGTATTTGCACGGGAAGTAGTTGTTTCAATGGATATTTATCGTCTTAAATTGTCTTATTAATTAAGACACTGTTTGCATTTTCACGAATAGTTTTTTCGTAATTTTATATATTATGTTTAAAGTGTGCAAACTATAAGAAGCGTAAGCTTATTTTCTCGAATTCAAATAGTTTTTAATTTGAATTTATCTTATTAGTATTACTAATTTATATCTTCGTTTTCTTGTACTATTAGTCCTATAACGGACCTATCATATAGCATTTTAAATTCTGAACAACTTTGATCTCTTATGCTTTTGCTCTAAATAATTAGGGGAGCAGGAAACTGCAAAAGTGTGATTTTACATGTAAATTGCTATTACCAAGCGGTCGCATCAGCACCCGGTATACTGTAAATCTTCAGATATTCGTTGTTTTTTTAAAAGAGTTCAACCGATAGCTTTAAACGAGTGTTTTCCACTCCCAGACTAAGCATGAAGTAAAATTTCGAGTTTAGAAAAGCCTCGTGAAAATTTGTCGAGGGTCGCGCAGCGACCCTCGACAAATTTTTACGGGGCTTTTCTAAACTCGAAATTTTACTTCATGCGCCACGCGTAAAAGACGCTGAATTGAATTGAAGTTCATGCACTTGTTAACAATATTTTAATGTTTTCAGAGTTTAAGGGTACTGGGTACTTAGGTTCCAGGGTATTGTCTCCCCTAGACTACACATTACTTTTTGTAAGGCAGCTTTTTTCTCTTGTTACCAATACATATTTGTATTTCCTGACCCATTTAAACCCAGAGATTAATTTTGCATTAAGATTACGAGAGAAACATTCCTATAATGTTCATTTAATTCTAGGGTATTGTCTCCCCTAGACTACACATTACTTTTTTTAAGACAGTTTTTTTCTCTTGTTACCAATACATATTTGTATTTTTTTACCTATTTAAACCCAGAAATTATTGTTGCATTAAGATTACGAGAGAAACATTCCTATAACGTTCACTTAATTCCAGGGTATTGTCTCCCCTAGACTACACATTACTTTTTGTAAGGCAGTTTTTTTCTCTTGTTACCAATACATATTTGTATTTCCTGACCCATTTAAACCCAGAGATTAATTTTGCATTAAGATTACGAGAGAAACATTCCTATAATGTTCACTTAATTCTAGGGTATTGTCTTCCCTAGACTACACATTACTTTTTGTAAGACAGTTTTTTTCTCTTGTTACCAATACATATTTGTATTTTTTTACCCATTTAAACCCAGAAATTATTGTTGCATTAAGATTACGAGAGAAACATTCCTATAACGTTCACTTAATTCCAGGGTATTGTCTCCCCTAGACTACACATTACTTTTTGTAAGACAGTTTTTTTCTCTTGTTACCAATAAATATTTGTATTTTTTTACCCATTTAAACCCAGAAATTATTGTTGCATTAAGATTACGAGAGAAACATTCCTATAACGTTCACTTAATTCCAGGGTATTGTCTCCCCTAGACTACACATTAATTTTTGTAAGGCAGTTTTTTTCTCTTGTTACCAATACATATTTGTATTTCTTGACCCATTTTTACCCAGAGATTAATTTTGCATTAAGATTACGAGAGAAACATTCCTATAACGTTCACTAAATTCCAGGGTATTGTCTCCCCTAGACTACACATTACTTTTTGTAAGACAGTTTTTTTCTCTTGTTACCAATACATATTTGTATTTTTTTACCCATTTAAACCCAGAAATTAATGTTGCATTAAGATTACGAGAGAAACATTCCTATAACGTTCACTTAATTCCAAGGTATTGTCTCCCCTAGACTACACATTACTTTTTGTAAGGCAGTTTTTTTCTCTTGTTACCAATACATATTTGTATTTTTTGACCCATTTAAACCCAGAAATTAATTTTGCATTAAGATTACGAGAGAAAAATTCCTATAATGTTCACTTAATTCTAGGGTATTGTCTCCCATAGACTACACATTACTTTTTGTAAGACAGGTTTTTTCTCTTGTTACCAATACATATTTGTATTTTTGACTAAGATTAAGAGAGAAACATTCCTATAACGTTCACTTAATTCCGTATTGTATACATCGGGTTGTATACAATACAGATTCTATGCATTTATCGCATGCAACCTAACATACATACATTCATATGTTGGGTTGCATATAAATAAGAATAATCGCTCGTGTTGCATAGGCGTTGCTTTGTCAATGGTGCAGCAACATTTTTCTTTGAACGTTAGTATGCAACGTTCCTGCAGGCGGACATTCAGCGTTTATTCAACTTTTTCAACATTCACGCACCTTAAAACGCAACGTTTCGTGATGCAACGTGTCGTGCAACGTTTCTTTGCTCGAAATTAAAAACTAATTACAAATTCAAATAATAATAATACATTGTCTTTATTAAAAAAACTAATTTTTAACTAATCTAATTTAATTTTAGAGTATCCGCTCCGCCTCACAGAGACACACACTTGGCCCAAGAATGCCTTAGAGCACTCCTCGCAGATTCCGAAAACGTCTACGAAACAAAACTTGTGAAGAAAAAATAATTCATGTAATTTGTGTTTTATTTATTATCCATCGTAGATAATATTTTTTGATAATTACAATAAAAGAGTTTTCAAAAACCGAAGTTGTTTTTATCCACCTGTCCAACTAAAGTCTCAATTAACATCACTGTAAAAATCGAACGGATTACGCAAACATTTTGCGGTTATCGCGAAATAATTACCGGTTTCGTGTGCACGTTAATCACCTTGACGAGCCTTTGAAACCGTTCCACTTCACTTTTTCTACGAAACCTGAATCCACCACCGATTGAAAAAATACACAATTAACCCCCCCACCCCTCGCAAGATCCGGTAGCGTCGCGACGCTCCTCGCAAAACCCCACGCGGACCACAGAGCGCGTCTCGCGACCGGCGCGCACAGACGCTTCGTATTGTACATATTTCCAAAAAAATGAAAATAAATTCAACGCTCCAAATTCGCGAAATGTAACATCGTCTGGGTTTAGATGTAGGTGATAAGTGCGTTAAATGGTGCTAAATGTTTTCGGTGGAAGGTGCGAACATTCAAGACCGCACGTGCTTAGTGTGGTTCTGGATTTAAGAAGGACTTAAAGTTAAGAGCTGGATTTATGTTTCATTTAACTTGCTTGAGTTTTATGTGAGTATGACACAGTTTTATTAATTACTGGGGCAATTATTAATTATCTATTTATATACAGATACATGTATGCTCTAACACAACGGATTGCATTGCTATATAATCGAAATTAATTTAATTCCGCAAATATTGTATCATGAAATTCGATTTATAATTGAGTTCATATTAAAAGAATACATTTATTTTTATCTATGTTTTTTTAATTTAAAATTAATTTTATTTTTAAATTGTTTACTTAAAATTTTAACCTAATAAATATTTTAAGGATGTTTGTAATAATGAAATTGGATTTATATTTGATTTCACATAAAGTAAATACATTTATTTTTTTATTGTTCTTTTACTTCCACTTATTTTTATTTCAAAATGATAACATTTTAAATTAATTTTATTTTTAAATTGTTTACTCAAAATTTCAACGTAATAAATATTTTAAGGACGTTTATAATGAAATTAGATTTATATTTAAGTATTCTTCTTTTAGTTACGTGAAGTGTTTTATTAATTATTGAGTTCGTATGAGGTGAATACATTTCTTTTTTTTTATTTATTATTCTCTTACTGTTACTAATTTTTATTTCCAAATTTTATACTAGGGGGCCTCGGTGGCCGAGTAAGTAGAGACCCTGCCCACAGACCCAGAGGTCGCGGGTTCGAGTCCCGTCCGGAGGAATTATTTATGAATAATAAATGATTCCATCCGGGTCCATGGTTGTAGTGTGAATGTGTTGTGGCGTCCTAGATGTAATTTCGATATAGAATTGGTTAAAACAATAAAATATAGATTGATGGCTAATGGTCATAGTTACCAAGGCCAATAAAAAAAAAATTATACTAAACACTTAAACGTAATGAAGATTTTAAGGATGTTTGTGATAAAATAGCAGTTTTATTAAAATAAAACAATCTTTATTGGCATTAAAAAAAACAGCCTTATTAAGTATAACCAGACTTCGACGATATATATCATCAGATATTTATCATGATATATATCCATAGTATAAATATCATGGATATTCATGTGTATTTAAACTTCACTGGAAATCAGTGTTTTATACGCGGGGCGCATGAAGTAAAATTTCGAGTTTAGAAAAGCCTGAAAATTTGGTTTGGTCGCGTAGCGCGAAGCGCGGAGCGACCAAACCAAATTTTTAGGCTTTTCTAAACTCGAAATTTTACTTCATGCTTAGTCTGGGAGTGGAAACACTCGTTTAAAGCTTCAAATTGAACACGTTAGTCTAGATCCTGGGTCTCCAAACTTTCCAGCCTTAGGGTCATACTGATTACTCCAGTAAGTTCCGAGGGCCAAAACCATAACAATAAGCCTTTAAAATTAGAATACTTCAGTAAACTAAATTTAATTTGCTATAAAAAATATGAGTTTTAAAGTATGTTAGCTCTCCGCGGGCCGGACAAAATCTGTCCGCGGGCTGGATGTGGCCCTCGGGCCGTAGTTTGGAGACCCCTGGTCTAGATTATATTGTTGTGATTTGAATCACAAAATTGTATTATTTATATTACAAATAATTTATTTTAAAACACCGATTTTATTCAAGAATATTTGTAAAGGAAATAAATACGTTTATTTTTCTCATTTAATTCTTTGTAATTTCTTTTATATGACGTCTAAAATTAGATTTGCCATTGGATAATTTTTTATGATTAAGTTTAATTCATTATTTGTATTATTTATATAATAATAATAAATACGTATATTTTTCTCATTTAACTGAGACGATATATATCATCAGATATTTATCATGATATATATCCATATTTAAAAATATCATGGATATTTATGTGCATTTAAACTTCACTTGAAATATGCGTTTAATACGCGTGGCGCATGAAGTAAAATTTCGAGTTTAGAAAAGCCTGAAAATTTGGTTTGGCCGCTTCGCTTCGCGCTACGCGACCAAACCAAATTTTCAGGCTTTTCTAAACTCAAAATTTTACTTCATGCTTAGTATGGGAGTAGAAACACTCGTCTGAAGCTTCAAATTGAACACGTTAGTCTAGATTATATTGTTGTGATTTGAATCACAAAATTATATTATTTATATTACAAATAATTTATTTTATAACACAGATTTCATTCGAGAATATTTGTAAAGGAAATAAATACGTATATTTTTCTCATTTAATTGAGATGATATATATCATCAGATATTTATCATGATATATATCCATATTTAAAAATATCATGGATATTTATGTGCATTTAAACTTCACTTGAACTCAGTGTTTTATACGCGTGGCGCATGAAGTAAAATTTCGAGTTTAGAAAAGCCTGAAAATTTGGTTTGGCCTCTCCGCTTCGCGGAGCGACCAAACCAAATTTTCAGGCTTTTCTAAACTCGAAATTTTACTTCATGCTTAATCTGGGAGTGGAAACACTCGTTTAAAGCTTCAAATTGAACACGTTAGTCTAGATTGTATTTATGTGATTTAAATCACAAAATTGTATTATTTATATTACAAATAATTTATTTTATACCACCGATTTAATTGGAGAACATTTGTAAAGGAAATAAATACGATTATTTTTCATAAATTATTAAATGTAATTTTTAAATTAATAATTAATAATAATTTATTTTATAACACAGATTTCATTCGAGAATATTTGTAAAGGAATTAAATACGTATATTTTTCTCATTTAATTGAGACGATATATATCATCAGATATTTATCATGATATATATCCATATTTATAAATATCATGGATATTTATGTGCATTTAAACTTCACTAGAAATCAGTGATTTATACGCGTGGCGCATGAAGTAAAATTTCGAGTTTAGAAAAGCCTGAAAATTTGGTTTGGCCGCTCCGCTTCGCGGAGCGACCAAACCAAATTTTCAGGCTTTTCTAAACTCGAAATTTTACTTCATGCTTAGTCTGGGAGTGGAAACACTCGTTTAAAGCTTCAAATTGAACACGTTAGTCTAGATTATATTGTTGTGATTTGAATCACAAAATTGTATTATTTATATTACAAATAATTTATTTTAAAACACCGATTTTATTCAAGAATATTTGTAAAGGAAATAAATACGTTTAATTTTCTCATTTAATTCTTTGTAATTTTTTTTATGTGACGTCTAAAATTAGATTTGCCATTGGATGATTTTTTGTGATTAAGTTTAATTCATTATTTGTATTATTTATATAATAATAAATACGTATATTTATCTCATTTAATTGAGACGATATATATCATCAGATATTTATCATGATATATATCCATATTTAAAAATATCATGGATATTTATGTGCATTTAAACTTCACTTGAAATATGTGTTTAATACGCGTGGCGCATGAAGTAAAATTTCGAGTTTAGAAAAGCTTTTCTAAACTCGAAATTTTACTTCATGCTTAGTCTGGGAGTGGAAACACTCGTCTGAAGCTTCAAATTGAACACGTTAGTCTAGATTATATTGTTGTGATTTGAATCACAAAATTGTATTACTTATATTACAAATAATTTATTTTATAACACAGATTTCATTCGAGAATATTTGTAAAGGAAATAAATACGTATATTTTTCTCATTTAATTGAGATGATGTATATCATCAGATATTTATCATGATATATATCCATATTTAAAAATATCATGGATATTCATGTGCATTTAAACTTCACTTGAACTCAGTATTTTATACGCGTGGCGCATGAAGTAAAATTTCGAGTTTAGAAAAGCCTGAAAATTTTACTTCATGCTTAACCTGGGAGTGGAAACACTCGTTTAAAGCTTCAAATTGAACACGTCAGTCTAGATTATATTTTTGTGATTTAAATCACAAAATTGTATTATTTATATTACAAATAATTTATTTTATAACATCGATTTTATTCGAGAATATTTGTAAAGGAATTATTTTTATAATTTAATTCTTTGTAATTTTTTTTAAATAACGTTTAAAATTAGATTAACCATTGGATAATTTGTTTTTGATTAAGTTTAATTCATTATTTGTATTATTTATATTGCAATTTAGTAATTTTATAACACATTTGAATCGAGAATATTTTTAACGAAAAAAAAACACGTTTATTTTCCTCTTTTAATTCTTTGCGAACATTATTTGATATCACATCTAAAATTAGATTTCCCGTGGATAAATTATGTTGATCCCAAAGAAAATTTGCGGATATAAACTGAAAACATCTGCTCCGTTGCCGGTTGTTTTACATTTAATGTTAACAACAAATAAATACGCGGAGTGATTTGTGTGAGGTCAAAACGTGACCAACACCAAGACGCGATCTGACCCAATTTTTGATTCCTCGCCTTATCTTTTCACGACCAACAACATTTTTTTTCAAGAACACCGCTTTTGATTAATTGCTTAATTGTTCAACTTAAAATTACACAGAGATAATTTTCTGTAAAAAAAAATATACGACATATAAAATATTTTGTAATGCAACAAAATTGGTTAATTGTTCAAATTAAAATGACACAAGGACAATGTAATTTAAGAAGAAAACACAACATAAATGTAAAATGTTTTCTAATGCACTAAGATTGTTCAAATTAACCCATTAACGGCCGAGCAATTAAAGAGATAACTCTAAAAGTTGATTTTAGGTAAAATTCTGCACTTCTTTTTATAATATCTATGAATGACGTATTGTATTAAATACTGTGAATTTTCCGTTTAAATACACATAGTGTATATGCTGTAAAATTTCAGGCATTCGTCGATTTCATATAAAAACGTGCAGTATGAAGTTTAGAACGAGTGATTCCACTCCCAGACTAAGCATGAAGTAAAATTTCGAGTTTAGAAAAGCCTGAAAATTTGGTTTGGCCGCTCCGCGTAGCGGAGCGACCAAACCAAATTTTCAGGCTTTTCTAAACTCGAAATTTTACTTCATGCGCCACGCGCACAAAACGCTGAAGTATTGTGAAGTTAGAAATACATTCACATTTTTTTTTAAATGAGTAACAATTGAAATATTTAAATAACAAAATATTTACATTTTTCTTCATACATTTTCAAGTCAGGTCAAATAATATAATATATCAAATGAATTTATTTAGTAATTTAATAACCAAAAATTAAAAATGTTGTGTGTATGCATCAATGGCGCTTAATGGGTTAAAATTACAAAACGATAATTTTATGTGAATAAAAGCAGAAAATAAATATAAAATATTTTGTAACGCAACAAAATTTGTTAATTGTTCAATTTAACACAGAGATAATTTAATTGAAAAAGAAAATACAACCTAAATATAAAATGTTTTATAATGCACTAAGATTGTTTAAATTAAAACTACACAAAGATAATTTCATGTGAATAAAAACAGAAAATAAAAATAAAATATTTTGCAATGCAACAAAATTGGTTAATTGTTTAAACTAAAACAACAAAAGGACAATTTAATTTAAAAAGAAAACAACATAAATATAAAATGTTTTCTAATGCACTAAGTTTGTTTAAATTAAAATTACACAATGATAATTTCATGTAAATAAATATAAAATATTTTGTAACGCAACAAAATTTGTTAATTGTTCAATTTAACACAGAGATAATTTAATTTAAAACGAAAATACAACATAAATATAAAATGTTTTATAATGCACTAAGATTGTTTAAATTAAAACTTCACAAAGATAATTTCATGTGAATAAAAACAGAAAATAAAAATAAAATATTTTGCAATGCAACAAAATTGGTTAATTGTTTAAACTAAAACAACAAAAAGACAATTTAATTTAAAAAGAAAACAACATAAATATAAAATGTTTTCTAATGCAGTAAGTTTGTTTAAATTAAAATTACACAACGATCATTTCATGTAAATAAATATAAAATATTTTGTAACGCAACAAAATTTATTAATTGTTCAATTTAACACACAGATAATTTAATTTTGAAAGAAAATACAACATAAATATAAAATATTTTATAATGCACTAAGATTGTTTTAATTAAAACTACACGAAGATAATTTCATGTGAATAAGAACAGAAAATAAATATAAGTTAATTTGAAATGCAACAAAATTGGTTAATTGTTCAAACTAAAACAACAAAAAGACAATTTAATTTAAAAAGAAAACAAAACATAAATATAAAATGTTTAAAAATGCACTAAGATTGTTTAAAATAAAATTACGCAACGATAATTTCATGTGAATAAAAACAGAAAATAAATATTAAATATTTTGTAACGCAACAAAATTTGTTAATTGCTCAATTTAACACACAGATAATTTAATTTAAAAGGAAAAAACAACGTAAATATAAAATGTTTTATAGTACACTAAAATTGTTTAAATTAAAACTACACAAAGATAATTTCATGTGAATAAAAATAGAAAAGAAATATAAAATATTTTGCAATGCTTGATGCATTGCAAAATATTTTATATTTATTAATTGATAATTTGTTCAAACTAAAACACAAAAACAAATGTTAAATGTTTTATAATGCATTAAGATTGTTTAAAATAAAATTACACAAAGATAATTTCATGTGAATAAAAACAGAAGAAATAAATATAAAATGTTTTGCAACGCATTGTTAATTGTTCAAACTAAAACAAAAATACAATTAAGTTTAAACAGAAAACACAACATAAATATAAAATGTTTTATAATGCACTAAGATTGTGTAAAATAAAATTACATAAAAATAATTTCATTTGAATAAAAACAGAAAATAAGTATACAATATTTTGCAATGCAACAAAATTGGTTAATTGTTCAAATTGAAATGACACAAAGATAATTTAATTTAAAAAGAAAACACAACACAAATATAAACTGTTTTATTTCTAGTATAAAATGAATCTTGTATAAATATTAAAAAAACAATTTTAAAATCTTGTAATAATAAATAAATATTAACACGACATCATATTGTAACAATATAGAATTAAAATATAAACATTATTATGGAGAATATATTAGTATTATATATTCATTAATTATCATATCCAGATGATACATGTCGGTACACTATTGATTCAATTGCTATATCGTGCGTTTCATTTAAGTATGGCCATAGGGATTTACATGGTAAAAATTGTACCCAATGTCTGCTTTTGTTTTTGTTTTTGTTTTTGTTCATTTGTATAATTTTAATTTATTTATTTATTTATTCTTTATTAACCCAACAGAAGGCTTTCTTCAGCATTAATGAATGTATTACTCAAAAATTTACAGATCTTGTAACCAAATAATTGGTGCTTTTTATTGTTGTTTTTTTTAATGGTTTTAACATGTAGTATTATGTAAAGTATTTATTTTGTATCTGGTATTTTATATTTTCACGTTTGTATTAACTTAACTTTTATACCTTATTTGTATTGACGTTTGTAAACCTTTGGTGACACCAAGAATAAATTTACTTACTTACTTACTTACTAGAACAACGTTCCAATCACAGGGAAAATTTACAATAATTTAAATTCACATATAAAACATCACATAAATCATAAAAACATAAATATTACACACAAATAACAATAACAATAATAATAATAACAATAAGATGTGATTAAAAATATAAAGTATATATATATACGCACATGACACAAGTAAACACATACAAGTTTTAAATTGTACTGATATCACAAAGGTTCACAGCGTACAAATTATATCATTTTAAAATAATAAATAGTATCTATGACCCATTACATTAAAAATATTCGATTAAATTATCTAGAGATATGATCTTTTCAACCATAATTGATAAGGGTGATCTTCTCAGGTGATTTGTGCGGGAAAATTCATTATAGAATCTCGTATCCTACACGAGAAAAATGTGTTTGAATTTGTATAATAGTATGGATTATTTTATTGTGCCAATGAAGGTTAATTTCTTGTGTGTTAACTTTTGTTGTCCAAATTTGAAACAGTTTTTTGTTTTAATTAATAAATCAAACACTTTTCTATGAAAAGTTCATTGTTAGGACATAAACATGTGAGAATCCTTTATTTTAGCTTTAAAGTATGGCAAAACAAGCAAAATACACTATGACATTTTTGTCAAGTTGAAATGAACAATACAAATAATTAATCCAAAAAAATTATTTGTATTATTCATTTCAACTTTAATAGCGAAAATAAAGAAATCTAACATGTTTATGTCTTTCTAGCATTGTACATTTCGTAGAAAACATGTTGATTTATTAATAAAACCAAAAAACTGTTTCAAATGTGTACGACAACAAAACTTAACAGTATGGCGATGGGGATTTACACGGTAATAAGTGTACCCCTTATTACCGTGTAAATCCCCATCGCCATACTTAAATAAAACGCAGTGTATAAAACATTTTTAAGTTCCACTCAGGTGAATACATACAAAATATTAGTATTATTATTTTGAAACTTCGAAAAGGTTATTCAATATTAATTATTATTGATACAATATTGACATGTATTAACTATCTGAGTATAGATGATGCCATTGATACAATATTGTGCACATATTGGATGTTTATATTGAAGGATGAATAATAATACAGTATTGTAAAGTAATTGAATATCTATTATTGAGTGATCAATTATATTCATTATTGACAATCTTGTACAGAAACTGAATATCTATTATTGAGTAATCAATTATATTCATTACTGACACAACATTGTACAGAAACTGAATATCTATTATTGAGTGATCAATTATATTCATTATTGACACAATATTGTACAGAAATTGAATATCTATTATTTAGTGATCAATTATATTCATTATTGACACAATATTATACAGAAACTGAATATCTATTATTGAGTGATCAATTATATTCATTATTGACACAATATTATACGGAAATTGAATATCTATTATTGAGTGATCAATTATATTCATTACTGACACATTATTGTACAGAAACTGAATATCTATTATTGAGTGATCAATTATATTCATTATTGACACAATATTGTACAGAAACTGAATATCTATTATTGAGTAATCAATTATATTCATTACTGAGACATTATTGTACAGAAACTGAATATCTATTATTGAGTGATCAATTATATTCATTATTGACACAATATTGTACAGAAATTGAATATCTATTATTTAGTGATCAATTATATTCATTATTGACACAATATTATACAGAAACTGAATATCTATTATTTAGTGATCAATTATATTCATTATTGACACAATATTATACAGAAACTGAATATCTATTATTGAGTGATCAATTATATTCATTATTGACACAATATTATACGGAAATTGAATATCTATTATTGAGTGATCAATTATATTCATTACTGACACATTATTGTACAGAAACTGAATATCTATTATTGAGTGATCAATTATATTCATTATTGACACAATATTGTACAGAAACTGAATATCTATTATTGAGTAATCAATTATATTCATTACTGACACATTATTGTACAGAAACTGAATATCTATTATTGAGTGATCAATTATATTCATTATTGACACAATATTGTACAGAAATTGAATATCTATTATTGAGTGATTAATTATAAGCATTATTGACACAATATTGTACAGAAATTGAATATCTATTATTGAGGGATCAATTAGATTCATTATTGTCAAAATATTGTACAGAAATTGAATATCTATTATTGAGCGATCAATTATATTCATTATTGACACAATATTGTACAGAGACTGAATATCTATTATTGAGTGATCAATTATATTCATTATTGACACAATATTGTACAGAAATTGAATATCAATTAATGAATTTTCATTATTGATGCTTGATAAAAAATCTGGACTTATCCTACTGAACAAACTCATGCAACTAATGTTTCATCAACATTAATACAACGTTTAATAAATTTTGTTTTGTGGAGGCTTCTACTTCGTTGTACATGTTAATTTACCAATAAAAAACGTTTTAACTTTGTTTGTATAAAACAATTTATTTTTATGCGACTGCTGTAAATTTTAAAATGAGTCCCACTGAGCAAAACACCAACAAATAACGTTATATCAACATTTTAGCAACATTAAACGTTGTCAATAAAAAAACGTTTTAACTTTGTTTGTATAACATAATTTATTTTTATGTGACTGCAGTTTCGACAAATTTAGCTTGCCATTATCGAACATGAAGTACTTCATGTTCGATAATGGCAAGCTAAATTTGCCGAAACTGCAGTCACATAAAAATAAATTATGTTATACAAACAAAGTTAAAACGTTTTTTATTGACAACGTTTAATGTTGCTAAAATGTTGATATAACGTTATTTGTTGGTGTTTTGCTCAGTGGGACTCATTTTAAAATTTACAGCCTATGCATTGGGAAATGTCTACTTAAAAAAATCCGTCTATCTAAAATAAAAATTGCATAAAATTTGAAATAAAACATAACGTTAGTGAAACAAACCAAGTGTTTTTATTTCAAATTTTATTTTAATCATGTTTCACCAAGTGATTAATGAGAACATTGTGAAAGATAAAATAAAAATTGCATTATAGAAAATGTAAATTACAAAATTACACTCAAAAGAACGTAAATATCTAAAACGCTCTTTAAATACTCCAAATTCATTAACGGTCCTCTTGACGTTAATTAAGCAAAAAAGTTAATTAAAAAAGGCGTTTTATAAAAAAAGTAATGATAAGCAAACGCAGACAGACGTACAGAAAGGGATTTAATTAATTTCTCACTGAACTTTTCGCCGGATAAATATACAACAAAACTGCATTTTCCCAGCAGTACATTTATTCGCAATTTACAAAGCTGGACTTTATTGTTATTTCCCATAATTAAAATCAAAAATAATTCAATTTGTATCGACCAATTCGCAAACGAGTCGATGTTAAAATTCATAACGTATATCCAGATGAGAAAATCAAGTTTTTGTTGTTGTTAGCAAATACGCCAAATGACATGATAATTATAATAATAATAGGTTTGTGATCTAACATAAAATAACATATTTAATGCACAGAATTATTCAAATTCAAAACTATTTGAATTAAAACTATTTATGTATGATTTTTATATATTTTTTTTTTAATTAATTATATTACGTTGTAATTTTATGTACAAATGGTGTTTACCGTAAATAAATTTACTTTACTTTACTTTACTTTAAATATCCATTAAAACAACTAATTTTATATATTATGTTTAACGTGTATATTATGTTTAACCGTAAGGTTGTTCTTATAGTTTGCACACGTTAAACATAATATATAAAATTAGTTGTTTTAAAGGATATTTATCCACATTCACGCTCATCTCTCTTTTACGTCTACGTCTAGTAGAAATTGTACAACATTTATACGTAACCATAGCTACACTAATTTATATTATTATTCTCCAATTAATTTCATGAAACTGTTACATCTTGATGTTCAACAATATGCAGATGCTTAGTCCAAAAGAATTTATAAAATGTATCAAAAATATATTATAATACGTCTCCTTAATTTTATGTATGTTTGTGTATGTATGTAAGCATTGTTTTTTTTGTTTGTTTAAATTTACACTTAGTCTAAGTGGTCTTATATATTTTCCCTGTAAATGAATGTTAATTTCTGTTGGGAAATAAAATTATTATTATTATTATTATTATTATCCATGAACGGAGAGGTTTAATCATCTTTTCAACACGTCTTTCATCCCTTCATGCTCTCTTGCCATTAACACCATGTCATCCGCATCCGCTAATAAAAAAGAAACATATCGTCATTATTTTGTTATGTTTTCTAACTTATCTTTGTTATTATTTTGAGTTTATTAAAAATCGTTGCGTCTGATTTTGATAGAAACACATAAATAAATTATGAAGAAATGCATCAAATCTGAGATGTGACAAAATTGAAATTTTCATTGGGTCAATTTTGTTTCTCACAGAAGCTCAAAGTAGGGACTAAAACTATGAAAAAATACGAGAAATTAATGAAAAGAAAGCGACCAAACATAATAACACGTGCATGTCAAAAAGTAACATAACATCAATTGGTAGCTTCTAAAGAGTGTTTCCACTCCCAGACTAAGCATGAAGTAAAATTTCGAGTTTAGAAAAGCCTGAAAATTTGGATTTGACGGGGCGCGCGAGCGAAGCGAGTCGCGACCCGGCAAATCCAAATTTTCAGGCTTTTCTAAACTCGAAATTTTACTTCATGCGCCACGCGTATAAAACAATGATTTAAAGTGAAGTTTAATAAAATAGTTATTGAGTAATATTAAATTCAAAACTAAGCAATAAGATAATTAGTTCGAAATAATAAAAATCGAAACACGCAGCCATAATTTTGTTATTTTGTCTAATCTATTTTTGTTATTATTAGGAGTTTATTAAAAATCGATACCAAAAGCCTCAAACAATTTAATTATAAACATATTACTAGTAATTTTGAAAAATATCAAATAAGGAGATAGGAAATATTGTAAAAAAAATATCCAAATTTTCAGGCTTTTCTAAACTCGAGTTTTTACTTCATGCGCCACGCGTATAAAACACTGATTTACAGTGAAGTTCAAAAAATATTTATAAATCGATATTAAATCCAAAACTAAGCAAAACGATAATTAATTTAAAATAATAAAAAAGAAACAAATCGTCATTATTTTGTTGTGCTTTCTAGTTTCTCTTTGTTATTATTTTGAGTTTATTAAAAATAGTTGCGCCTGATTTTAATAGAAATAAATAAATAAATTATAAGTAAATGCATATAATCTGAGTAACGACAAAATTCAGCTTTTCATTGCGTCAATTTTCTTTCCCAGAGAAGCTTAAAGTAGGGACTAAAACTATAAAAAAATACTGACAATTCTCCCGTTATCTTTCGAAATTAATGAAAAGAAATCAACCAAATATAACAATACGTGCATGTCAAAAAGGAACATAGAATCAATTAAAAGCTTCTAAAGAGTGTTTCCACTCCCAGACTAAGCATGAAGTAAAATTTCGAGTTTAGAAAAGCCTGAAAATTTGGATTTGCTGGGGCGCGCGAGCGAAGCGAGTCGCGCCCCGGCAAATCCAAATTTTCAGGCTTTTCTAAACTCGAAATTTTACTTCATGCGCCACGCGTATAAAACACTGATTTAAAATGAAGTTCACTAAAATATTTGTTTATTGATAATAAATCCAAAACTAAGCAATAAAATAATTAAAATTGAATTTGTGTTCAGTATTCCAAAATTGAATTTGTGTTCAGTATTCCGGCACCAGGTACCCACAGACGCGTTTCGGACTTCAAGGTCCTCTTCAGTGTGGTCCCGACCCAGTGCTGAGGAATACTGGACATTTCTGACTATTTCAAGCCAATATGTGAAAACTATTAATGATTTCGATAGCTAACGCCATCTAATGCTTCATAGTGGCATCGTCAGTGACACGGCGATGCCACTATGAAGCATTAGATGGCGTTAGCTATCGAAATCATTAATAATAAAATAATTAATTTGAAATAATAAAAATCGAAACACACCGCCATAATTTTGTTATTTTGTCTAATCTATTTTTTTATTATTATGAGTTTATTAAAAATCGATACCAGAAGCCTCAAACAATTTAATTATAAACATATTACTAGTAATTTTGAAATAAATTTGAAATAATAATAATCGAAACACACCGCCATAATTTTGTTATTTTGTCTAATCTATTTTTTTTATTATTATTAGTTTATTAAAATTCGATACCAGAAGCCTCAAACAATTTAATTATAAACATATTACTAGTAATTTTGAAAAATATCAAATGAGGAGATAGGAAATATTGTAAAAGAATTATTTACTCAGGGCAGTGTCTCCTGTGAAAAACTTTCTCAAATTCAAACTAAAAGCTTTCTTAATTTAAACTTATGATTTTTTTTTTTGTACTTTACTAAATGTTTTACACACGTCCATAATAATAATAACCTAATTATAATAATAATAATGTAATAATAGTAATATGTTAATAATATAATAATAATAAACTACCATACGTAAAAGTGAGAGGATACAAGTACTGTTTTTATAAAAATTTGAGAAGAAATGTCAGATCACCAACCCCAAAATATATAAACAAATTCTTATTAGCAAGAATAATTGACGATGCACCTGATGTACAAGCTAAAAATACTGTTTTAAAATAAATTAATAAATAAACATTTATAAACAATAATTAAAGCCGCATACCATGTAAAACATAAATGTCAAAGGATAAAAGTCAAAGTATAAAAATACTGTTCTTAATTAACAATTAAATTAACATTAAAAACAGATACAGAGAGTTTTATGTAACACCGAACATTTTCTTAAAGAGAATTTTTCTTTTAAGGATCCATATGCATACGTTGCACATTTTCCGATGCTCAGTTCATAAAAAGAATAAAATTTGAAGCTCTAAGCGAGTGTTTTCCACTCCCAGGCTAAGCATGAAGTAAAATTTCGAGTTTAGAAAAGCCTGAAAATTTGGTTTGGTCGCGTAGCGCGAAGCGCGGAGCGGCCAAACCAAATTTTTAGGCTTTTCTAAACTCGAAATTTTACTTCATGCGCCACCGGTACACAACACTGATTCAATGTAAAGTTTAGCGGTGTGTTTTAAACTTCGTAATATGCCAGTGTTTTGTACCGGTGGCGCATGAAGTAAAATTTCGAGTTTAGAAAAGCCTGAAAATTTGGTTTGGCCGCTCCGCGCTTCGCGCTACGCGACCAAACCAAATTTTCAGGCTTTTCTAAACTCGAAATTTTACTTCATGCTTATCCTGGGAGTGGAAAACACTCGCTTAAAGCTTCAAATTAAATTCTTTTAATTAACCGAGCATCGAATAATATAGAACGTATGCATATGAATACTTAAACGAAAACATCTCGTTATGAAAATGTTCGGTGTTACATAAAACTCTCTGTATAATAGACAGATGGTACCCACAATTTAAAAGACAGGAGCATATAACACAAATCTTCCTCTTTTTGTTTATATTACTATTATAATAATAAATTATTGTTATCATTTTATAAAAAATATTACAAGTCCTTACTAAAGTTAATCTAAATTGGGGTTTAAATTTGTGTTCGTATTTATTTATTAATATTGGTTGCCGGAAGTCCAATATATTTAATTATAAAAATATTACTAGTAATTTTGAACAAATCAAATAATTTAGGAGATATTGTAAAAAAAAATATTTTACTCAAATTCAAGCTGAAAGTATAAATGAAATTGCCAATTCTTGGTTGCAGAATACTTCAAACATTAAAAGTGTGATTCTTTTCGTGAAAAAATGATGAGGTCTAGTGTATTGTGTCAAATAATGGCACTTACTCTTCTTCCACCTAACCAGAAAGATGAACTAAAAAAACTAAATTAACTAAAAAAAAAAACTAAATTAGTAAACACTTGTCAATTATTAATATTTTTTATAAAATTATAACAATAATTTATAATTACAAAAATAATATAAAGAAGAAGAGGGACATTATTGTAATCATTTAAATTAATAAAGCTTTCAGCTTGAAACATTAAAAGTGCGATTCTTTTCGCAATCTAAAACAAGTTAGTCTAACAAAGACTATATCAAACACTCATTGAAACAACTGCTTCCCGGGCTAATACCCCGACGGACATTGAATTATACAACAAGTGTTTGCTGTTACATACAGTAACCTACTGCAAATGTAACAATTTGGATCAAATTATTCAGGCCATCTATAGACGCGTTTCGAGATTTATCTCTCATCAGTATAGCTTTGCCATTCCCTCTAAACAATTTGACACCTTAGACTGGCCTGAATAATTTGACCCAAATTGTTACATTTGCAGTAGGTTACTGTATGTAACAGCAAACACTTGTTGTATAATTCAATGTCCGTCGGGGTATTAGCCCGGGAAGTAGTTGTTTCAATGAGTGTTTGATATAGTCTTTGTTAGACTAACTTGTTTTAGATTGCGAAAAGAATCGCACTTTTAATGTTTCAAGCTGAATGCTTTATTAATTTAAATGATTACAATAATCTCCCTCTTTTTCTTTATATTATTTTTGTAATTATAAATTATTGTTATAATTTTATAAAAAATATTAATAATTGACAAGTGTTTACTAATTTAGTTTTTTTTCTTAGTTAATTTAGTTCTTTTAGTTCATCTTTCTGGTTAGGTGGAAGAACAGTAAGTGCCATTATTTGACACAATACCTCATTATTTTTTCACTCTAATGTTTTACTGTTTGTCTATTATGTATTATGTATGTATGTAAGAAATAATAATAATAATCTAAATTGTGGTTAAAATTCATGTTCGTGATCTCGCATTAAATTATTGAGCCTAAGGGTATTGTCTGTTATCATTATATGTACCTAACTTTGTGCATAAATGTTCAATTCATGCATCAATAACGTTTACAAGCATACATTATTATCAAATATGCAAAACGAACCCATGCATCGCGTGTTTGTAACAAAACAATACTTAGCTCTTTGTATTACTCAAAGTGAAAATGTGCTTGTTTGTATGCTTGCATAAAAAATATGTTTGTTTTGTTTATATTTATTTGCATGCACGTTGTTTATTCTGGATTTTCCGGGGCTTTAACTAACCACATTTTTATTAACTTTTCGAATTAAATTGTAAATTAATTTGAAATATTTTTTTTGCCTGAAGAAGCCACAGTGTGGCGAAACAATTGTAGCGAATGCACAATATATATTTGAAAGTCTTTAAAATGTTTTATTTATATAAAAGTGGAAAAAAAATTGTAAATTAATGTTAATTCATTAAAAAACAAGTGAGTACTGACCATTTCAAAAACATCCGATTATCACTGGTCTGCAAAAAAAATTTTTTTTTCGAGCCCTGACACCATTCCTGCTGATTCTTATGTAAAATGACCTCCTGAATCCGAATATGACCTCCGTTTTCCCCCATCACCCACCGTTTTCGGGGGAGGCCCCCCCCACCTATTTTTATCACTTTTCGATAATTTGGAGGGATGAAAAGGATTATTTTAGCCTTTACATTTCTTCTGAGGGGCTAGAGAGGTGAAAAGTTCCAAAACATGAACATTTGTAGCAAGGAGGTAGATTTGGGGGGGGTTGCCCCCTTAAATTGTAAAAAAATCATTAAAAATGATCAATTTTTTCCGTTTTTTTCGCAGTTTTTTCACTTATTTTCTACATATTACAGCTTCCATTCCCCCTCATCCTCCCCCAAACACCCCCAAATAATAAAAATTTATTGCAACAATATATAGCAATAATAATAAAAATATTTAGCAACAATAATAAAAATATATAGCAACAGTTCGGAAGATTCACTGTACCACGCTGGCGCTCTCAATACTCCCCCCGTTTCCCCCATCCATTGGAGGGGTGAAAAGGATTATTTTAGCTGTAAAGAATAATAAATAAAATGTAAAATAATAAATGTAAAGCCGGAATTAAAAAAATGTCTACCGTTATACACAATTTAAACAACTTGGAAACACAGAATCCCCGCCTAGAGCGCCGACAAGTTGACTCTACGATCGCTAGAGATGTACTGAGGGAAGATAAGGATTACAGTGCAGGTCTATAGTGACAAGAGCAATGCAAGTTTAAGGCCCTTGTCCCACCAAAGCTACGCGACAGCGACGCGACAACGACACGATTTCGACATGACACAAGCAGGCGACATGGTGTTGTCTCACCAAAACGACGTGTTTTCTACATTCAGTTCAGTGAACAATGTCATCAAGTGAAGACGACGATTTGATTGCAATGTACTGGTACTTACAAAATAGAAACAAATCTAGAAAGTCTAAGAAAAGGAAATGGTGGGTGCATCCTTTTATTTCAAGAACCCAAAAAAACAGAATGTTTGTTGCTGCTAAGGAACTCGACAGACACCCAGTGAAGTTTAAATTATTTTACCGGATGTCAAAAGAACTGTTTCTTGAGCTGGTTGAAAAAGTCAGATTTCACGTCCAAAAGAAAGATACAAATTTCCGAAAAAGTGTGAGTGTTGAAGAAAGGCTGTTAATAACGCTAAGGTAAGCAAATAATATTATTTCTAACGTGCAATTTCTGATCACTCACCAGTGATGAGAACTGTTATATAAATTAACAAAAATTGTATAGTACTGTATATTACTTTTATTGCGGAAAATATGTATAATCTACAAAGTTAAATTAGTAATTTGGTGGAAAGTTAGATGTGTTGTTGTTGTAGGAGAGAGGCCATTGATTTCCGCTGGAAATATCGTTTGGCTCACGCGAATTCGTGGTGCTAGTGTGGTTTGCCCACCGATTTTCAACGTCGGTATTGCTAGGTAAAGGTAAAGGTGCCCTGGTTGTATTTCTGCTGGACCATTCATTTTCGTCGTGGGTGCTTGCAGTTACAAGAGATGCAGGAGAAGGAGTTGTAGTCAGACTACTTTCGTTTGTCCATGAATTTAGGTTGTAGGTGTGGATAGATGATGCAGATGAAGGCTTACTACTAGTATGGAATGTAGGTGATTGTCCATAATTTGCGTTGGATGCTGTCACTGAAAGTGGTCCATCTAAAATGTCGTCAATGAGATACATTACTTGTCTTTTAAATCGTCTGGATTGTTGAGGGTTCATCTGATTTACTTCTGGTAACAAACTCAATAAGAACATTTTATTTGGGTCCACATTTTCACTTCTGTTCTTACGACTTTCACAGAACTCGAAAAATGTTCTATCAACATCGAGTACTTCTGACTTTCGTTTTTTAGCCTTGTTTTTAGCTGTTTTTTGAACGGCGTCTCCTCTTTTAATCACTGGCTCTGTAGGTTCAATCACATCAGCTTCAGTGTCCTCGACTGCAATCTCATTTTGCACCTCAAGATTTTCGGATTCGGATTCATTTCCACTCTCAATATTTTCCGTGCCTCTAGCAACTGGTGATGGTAAATTTCCTTGTGTGTCGGAGTCCGGGGCATTCGTCTTTACAAATGGCAATAAGAATTGCATGCTGTCGTTTAAATAGTATGGCTTTTTAGATTTAGTCGATGATCCACTTGGCGCTGATTTTAAATTCCTCACAAACGCTGATCTTATGTTTTTCCATTTTTGTTTACAGGTGTTTACTGCAATACAAAGTATATATAGTTGTTTCTCAAAATTATTTTTTTACGAAATTGAGTTTTACAAAATTTATCACATAGTTTTTTTATGTGTGATATAGTTTGTTGTTTTTTACAGATATCTTGCCACGGGATGTACCTTCAGTTCTCTTGCGTTTTATTTTTCTCGAGGACATAACACTATTGCAAAAATTGTCTTTGAAACAACAGAAGCTATTTGGAAAAGTTTACATGAGCAATATATGCCAATTCCCAATCGAAATCAGTGGAAAATAATAGCAGACAGATATGAAGAATTGTGGAACTTACCAAACTGCCTGGGGTCGATCGATGGAAAACATATACGAATTCAAAAAATGCCTAGAACTGGTTCTGAAAATTTTAATTACAAATCGTTCCACTCCCTTGTCTTGATGGCTTGCAGTGATGCTGACGGGAATTTCATTATGATCGAAACTGGGTATGCTGGGAGAAATAGTGATGGTGGCATTTTCAAAGCGTCACGAAGGGTCAGTGGATACAACAAGGATTAGATTTGCCAGAACCCAAGCCTCTGCCTCGTGATGAAACTGGTCAAAATTTTCCGCATTACTTTGTTGCTGACGAAGCATTCCCGCTTCAGAAATATCTTATGCGACCATATCCGAAAAGAAGATTGAATAACAAGAATCGAATATTTAATTACCGAATAAGTAGAGGCCGCAAATCTATTGAATGCTCGTTTGGCATGATGACACAAAAGTTTCAGGTGTTATTGACTGCGATTCGTTGCAAAACAGTGAAATCTGTTAATCATATTATTCGAGCAGTGTGTATCCTCCATAACTATGTTCGCATAAGAGAAGGAAGACCGTATTTAACAGAGTATGATGTAGAGGAGGAGGGGGAAGACGACACTAATGACAGATCATCAGACATGTCTGTAAATGAGCAAGAAGTAATTACTCTTTGTGACAGATCAAATGCACAAACTTTAAGAGATTATTTATCCCAGTACTTCCTACGGGCACCTCTATCTTGGCAATGGAAATATACCATTAACAATTAAAACCTTTTTTAAATTTACAACGCACGTTTTTTTTACAAATAAAGTATTAATAAATAATTTACCTGTGTCGTTTACTTTTTTGGCTACTGCCGCCCAAGCTTTTTCGGTCACATCTTTTCGAGAATATTCTGCTGACCTATGATTGTATAAGCACGTATATTCTTCTACAGCATCAACTAATTTTTCATTGAATTCCTGTTCATTTTTCTGTTGGGCCGTGATGTTCATTTTCCTTTTCGTCATTAAACGCAAAGCATCACCGCACACACAGCTTGGATGTTGCTTCGCAACTGACCTGTCGAGTCGCTCGGCAACATGAAACCGACACGCAGCTTAGATGTTTCTTTGCTGGAGCGTTGGTGGGTATACGGTGTATATAAACCATGGGTTAAACACAAAAGATGCACGCTGGCGACATCGCGTCGTTGTCGCGTCGCTGTCGCGTAGCTTTGGTGGGACAAGGGCCTAAACCTGTCAAAGCATGAAAATGCCTGGGCAAACCTGTGCGTGCGAGGTATTGAGAGCGCCAGCGTGGTACAGTGAATCTTCTGAACTGTTGCTATATATTTTTATTATTGTTGCTATATATTTTTATTATTGTTGCTATATATTGTTGCTATATATTTTTATTGTTTGGGGAAGGATGAGGGGGGATGGAAGCTGGAATATTCAGAAAATAAGTGAAAAAACTGCGAAAAAAACGAAAAAATCGATAATTTTTAAGGATTTTTTACAATTTAAGGGGGCAAACCCCCCCCCAAATCTACCTCCTTGCTACAAATGTTCATGTTTTGGAACTTTTCACCTCTCTAGCCCCTCAGAAGAAACGTAAAGGCTAAAATAATCCTTTTCATCCCTCCAAATTATCGAAAAGTGATAAAAATAGGTGGGGGGGCCTCCCCCGAAAACGGTGGGTGATGGGGGAAAACGGGGGTCATATTCGGATTCAAGAGGTCATTTTACATAAGAATCAGCAGGAATGGTGTCAGGGCCGATTTTCATGCCGACCAGTGTTACCGTCGGTCACGCTGTAAAGGGTGCAGCATTTAAAAAAAAAATAAGTTACGTACTATAAATATGAATAATCGACAAAAACTTATGTATACTTACAGAGCTGTTTTAGAGCATATTTCATACGCCTAATAAAACTCTAAAAAAACTTAAAATTTGGCCATTTTGGAACTTTTAGACTTTTTTCTATTGCAATTTAAAGCATTGGAATTAAATGATTAAGGGTTGATTATTTTCACGAACCAAAAAGAAAACGCTCAAAGGGCATGGCGTTCAAGTTATGTAAGCCTTTAATTGTTTTAAACTTTAATCGGAACTTAAATTTTACGTGGAAAATCACTGAATATTTTTAATATTAACAACAACAAAAAAACGTTGTTGCAACTTAAATAAAAGTTCAATGTTCATTAAACAAACAAAATTACCGTAATTTTATATTTGTACAGGGTGAGGCAATTTCGTTGGTATTTTCAAGTAAAGTGCCATTTTTATGAATGAAATAACTTCTTTATTTAAAAACTATTGAAATGCGGTAAAAACGTTCTTATGACACTTTTTTTAGTAGAATATGCTAATCATATTAGGTTTTGTCTTGAGTTTAACCTTTATGACATAAAATTGTGTTATTTTAAATACAAATCATAGTTTGTCTTGACTTCAGTCGATTGCATTTTTTGTAAGCTTTCTAAAAATATTGCAGCGAATTCTTCTTAAAAAAGTGCATACAACAGTTTTTACAGCATGTCAATATCTTTTTAAATAAAGAAGTTATTTCATCCATAAAATTAGCACTTTACTTAAAAATACTAACGAAATTGCCTCACCCTGTACAAATATAAAATTACGGTAATTTTTTTGTTTAAAAAACATTTAACTTTTATTTAACCCATTAACGGCCGAGCAATTATGGAGTTAACTCTAAAAGTGGATTCAGGTAAAATTCTACTCTTCTTTGTATGAGTTCTAGGAATGACTTATTGTATTACATTCTATGAGTTATTCTATTAATTATAAATAATGTATACTCTGTAAATGTAAGGCATTTCTTGATTTTGTATAAAAACGTGCATTATAAAGTTTAGAACGTGTATTTCCACTCCCAGACTAAGCATGAAGTAAAATTTCGAGTTTAGAAAAGCCCCGCGTAGAAAATTTGTCGAGGGTCGCGCAGCGACCCTCGACAAATTTTCACGGGGCTTTTCTAAACTCGAAATTTTACTTCATGCGCCACGCGTATAAAACACTGAAATATTGTGAAGTTAGAAATACACTGCAAACATTTTATAAAAATGAGTAATAATCAAGATATTTAAATAACAAAATATTTACGTTTTTCTTCATACATTGTCAAGTCAAATAATATAATATATCAAATTAAGTTATTTAGTAATTTAATTAAGATCAAATTAATAATGTTGAGTATATGCATCAATGGCACATAATGGGTTAAGTTGCAACAACGTTTTTTTTTGTTGTTGTTAATATTAAAAATATTTAGTGATTTTCCACATAAAATTTAAGTTCCTATTAAAGTTTAAAACAATTGAAGGCTTACATAACTTGAAAGCCATGCCCTTTGAGCGTTTACTTTTTGGTTCGTGAAAATAATCAACCCTTAATTATTTAATTTCAATGCTTTAAATTTGCAATAGAAAAAAGTCTAAAAGTTGTTATGTTAGGAACTAAGAATAGTTCTTATCATGTAATAATGTTAATGCTTTGTTTGATAATTCCAATAGTCAAACAATTAATTACGCTAATTATCAACTCATTTATTTATTGCATAATGATCATTAAATTTAATTAGAGCAATTATTAAACATTATTCATTGGGTAAATTTTAATATGGATTATCATTTATAATTATTATTTGTTCAATAATCTAAATTGAATTATTTTAAAATAATTAATTATCTTATTGTTTACTTTTGGATTTATTATCAATTTATAAATAATTTTTTGCGCTTCACTTGAAATCAGTGTTTCATACGCGTGGCGCATAAAGTAAAATTTCGAGTTTAGAAATGTTCGAATGTCATTAGATGACGTTTTTGATATTAAATTACATTTATGACATTTAATGTTATTCTAAATAAATAATAACAAAGAGATTGAGAAAAAAATGTTAGGTTATGTTTTAACTGACAGTTGTGACATTTTAATGCTTTTCTAAACTCGAAATTTTACTTTAAGCCTAACCAAGAGCTTGAAGTAAAATTTCGAGTTTAGAAAAGCCTGAAAATTTGGATTTGCCGGGAAGCGACTCGCTTCGCTCGCGCGCCCCGTCAGATCCAAATTTTCAGGCTCTTCTAAACTCGAAATTTTACTTCATGCGCCACGCGTATAAAACACTGATTTAATGTGAGTTCAAAATATACTGCTTCGTTCGTTTGTGGTTCATGGCCAACTTATCTTAATTTTATATTTTATCTTAAATTCTACAAATGTTTTATACCGGGTGGTGCATCGGACGACGCACCATAGGGATTTCAATGGTTTCCTTAATTCTCGTTTATATACTTCCCATGTCATTTAATCAAAAAATCATAAGATAGATTTTTTTGTAGAGATGAAAGAATTAAGTCTAATACACTCATTTGAGAAATTACATTTTTATCTATTTTCTAGTAATAAATTATTTTAAAATCATTACCTTAAAAATAAAAATATGCCGTGCCTTGCAAAAGGTTAAAGTACTCTTAAAATCTA
Source organism: Philonthus cognatus (assembly GCA_932526585.2). Lineage (NCBI taxonomy): Eukaryota > Metazoa > Arthropoda > Insecta > Coleoptera > Staphylinidae > Philonthus > Philonthus cognatus. Next base: position 13,346,026 of record OW052250.1, on the reverse strand, counting down.
CTTTGTGAATACATAACGAAAAATAATAACTGTTTTACTGCTAAACAGTTCAGTTTAGGGTGCAATACATACCTAAAACTGAGTTAATAGAACAGTTAAATACTAGATAGTTATTGCAAGTCAAAATAAGTGGAACTAAATAGATTGCAAGAGTATTGTTAAGCGTTACGTTACGTTGGGAAGGAAATAAATGACCATGAGGGCAGGTGGTGGCCGAGCGGTAACGTCGCCGGGCGGTAAATCGCTCGGCGAGCCATAGACCGGGTTCGATTCCCGTACACGGAGAGTTGTTATTTAAAAATAATAACTCGTCGTGTCCCTGGGTGTGGTGTGAATGTATTGTGCCGTCCAATATATGTTAATACAACTTACAAAATAAGTTATAAATTAAATAATATAAGTTAAAAATAAATAATTGATGTTGGCCAATAGTCAAAGCAACTAAGGCCAGGCAAAAGCTAAAAACAAGAAAAAAAAATGACCATGTATTTTTTTTACTTCAATTATTTGCACCTCATTATTTGCCTCCCAAGAGTTTATATGTAGAGTATAAAAAAATATTTCGTAATTGTTTTATTTTCTAGATTTAAAAGAAAATTAATAAATAGAAGGCAAGGTGTATTTAATTTTTTTAAATTGTAGTTTTAATATAATGTGTATCTCAAATTTAGATAATAAATAAATATTTTAAATGGGTGTATTAGACTCAATTTTTGGATCCCCACAAAAAACCTATCTTATGGTTATTGATAAAACGACGTGGGAAGTAAATGAATACGAATTAAAAAAAATACATTTAAATCCCTATGGTGCGTCGTCCGATGCACCACCCGGTATAAGAATAAGTTTTACTTCAGTAAAAATAACACAAACAACCAAACCAAATTTTTATGCCTTTCTAAACTGGAAATTTTACTTCAAGCTCTTGGTTAAGCTTGAATTAAAATTTCGAGTTTAGAAAAGCATTAAAATACAGTGGAAACACTCATTAGAAGCTTTAAATTAACCGGTCGAATAAAAACAACAAATTTCTGCAAAATTACCAAACACTGTAATTATGGGAAAATTAAAATTCCCTTTAAGTAATCATTTTTTCAAAAAAGTGCGAAACCTCAAAACACGTTTTATCCTTATTCTTTTTAATTGCAATTTCCTACTTTAACCATTTTGGCAGCCAACAAAATAAAATATTAATTATTTTATTCTGCGTGTAATTATTTCTCGAGTGAAATATAAAACCTTAAAACACGTTTCACCTTAATTCACTTAAAATTATAGCTCTTCCCTTGAAGTCTCAGAAAATGCACTTTGATTGCATGCAAAGTGCATTCAGACGTGAATGTTAATTCGTTTCTTTTGTGCGACGCGAGGCATTAAAGACTTCGCAACAAAGCCGGTTATGTTTGGCTATGTATTTTTTAAATTGTATGTTTTTTTCCGGGAAATTCAATTTCCATCCAGTCTCCGGTAAATGTAAAAGCCTGGAAAATCGATAAACTTTTAGTAAAATAAACCATGTGAATTCAATTATAAACCTATAAATATATATAATGATAAATTCCTGATTTGTATACTTACATTCGGTATTTAATTTAATATGTAATAAATATTGAAGCACATAAACAAAATATTTCTGTTGGAAACAAGAATTTTCATCAATCTAGTCAATATTTATTTTTTAAAACTCACACTAAAATAAAAATAACAATACTTTATTGCTGCTATGTATCTTGAATATGTTTCTCATCTTTTACGTCGTGAAACATTTTTAACTACGATTTTAAAAGAAAACACTTTGTTAAATTTCACTAATATTTTTGGTTATTATTCCAACTAGTTTCGAATGTCATTAAATGACATTTTTGATATTAAATTACATTTATGACATTTAATGTTATTCTAAATAAATAATCTTTTACGTCGTGAAACATATTTAACAACGATTGTAAAAGAAAACACTTTGTTAAATTTCACTTATATTTTTGGCTATTATTCCAACTAGTTTCGAATGTCATTAGATGACATTTTTGATATTAAATTACATTTAAGACATTTAATGGTATTCTAAATAAATAATAACAAAGAGATTAAGAAAAAAATGTTAGGTTATGTTATAACTGACAGTTGTGACATTTAATGTTAATGTGTACATTTTATTTTTTAGTCAGACTATATTAGGTATTTCTTAAATGGTTTCATCTCACATCTTGCCATTTTTTTTTTCTTTATTGGCCTTGGCCTTGGGAACGTGCCCATTAGCCAACATCATTTTATTTATATTTGTATTTGTTTTATTTCTTTAACTTATTGCTAATTACATATAACTATATATTTGGACGTCACAACACATTATTCACACACACCCATGGACTCCGGGACGGATATTTTTCGTTAGAAAAATTACTTGCCCCGGCTGGGAATCGAACCCAGATCCCCGCCGTGAACGATTGGCGAAACCAGCGGCTTAACCGCTCGGCCACGGCGGGCCCACATCTTACAAATGTTTCACAAATAATTCATACAAGAATACGTTTTTTTTTGGTATAAATAACACACAGAAAAAAATTCCTTTGGTCATTTGACACTAAAATATCATCAGAATGTTGAATAGAATTTGATTTGGAATGTTGAGTCTTTGTAACTAGAAAATCTTCTATCGTATAAGGCTCGATTTGCAGTAATATTGCATAGTCAGAATGTTGAGAAGAATTGAAAATGTTATGACTAAAAATTCGTCTATTGTATAAGGCTCGATTTGCATTCAAGTACTCTTTAAATTTTACCAAATTTAATTTTGGTCGTATAAAGGAACTCTCTTCACCTGAAGAAGCAAAAAATGTTCGAAACAATTATAGTTATTTTAAAAAAGTTTAAAAACTTCTCCATTTAAAAAATGTTGTGTTTAATTTTTTTATTTAATTTTGTGAATTTAAATCGACATTATTAACTCCATAACAACCGTAATAAACAAGGTTTTATTCACTAGTGAACTAACATTTTTTTAGGTCACTAGTGAGTTAAAAAATTTATTTAAAAATAAATGTAAAGTACATTTTCTTTACAATTTCGTCAAAATTGAATAAAAACATATATACGCCACGTGAATTAAACACCTTTATTCACCCAATCAAAAATCTTTTCGTGAATAAAATTGTGTTTAATTCACTTGATGTATAATATTTAAAAAATCAAGATTTATTTTAAATAAGTAATGTTATAAAGCACAAATAAGACAATTAACTTTGTTTGTACAATTGTGTAAATAATGATGTATAACAAAGTAGAAGCCTCCACAGTGATCAATGTAATAAAGTATGATTGTGAGCTTTCTTTTCGATTTTTACCTATGTCATCGTAATGTGAGATTTAAATTAAACTTTGCTGGTTTAAAATCCGTTCGGTGAATATTTATCTTAAGTTAGAGCAAAAGTTACGCTCTCAGAAGTTTCTTATTTCGATGGAAATTTGCTGAGTTACAAACGAACGCTCCGGAGACGTTGGAAATGACCTTAATTCTTCGGTCACGGTCTTTGTCTCGAGGTCTTATGTTTGTAAAATGCACTGATCTTTTCATAAGACGTACTTCATTTTAATCAGCATTCATCCAAACAAATAAATTATTAATTTGTATATTTTTTAGCGTCTATAATTATGAAATATCCTAATTAGCATCGTCCAGATAAAAATTGATAATTTTTTATTTAGTCTCTATAAAAAATTGATATTTTTTATTTAGTATCTATGAAAATTGATATTTTTTTATTTAATATCTATAATAATCAGTGCTATTTTTTTTTTTCATATTTTTATTAAATACATTTATTATACAGGGTGTCACTAAGCGGAAATCGGTCTACAGTGGGCGTATCGTTGAAAATAGCAAAAGAAGTTTCAAATAAAAGTTGTTCAGAATCAAGTTTTTCATAACCTAAAATTATTGCTAAATTTGGCGGTCTTGCGGTTATACCGGAAGTAAACACCAACTTCCTTATTTTAAATAGAACACCCTATATATTTTTACCATTTAAAAAATGTTTGGATTGCTCGTTAAAAATAAACATGAAGTTTATTCACACAACATTGGGTCTCAGTTGAACCGTTTTCGCGTTATTTAATTTTTTTTGATAAATTTGACGATTTCAGAGCTCGACGCCATTAACAATATCTTCAAAACGAAATAAGTCAGAGTTGTGCGGCTTACGGTTTTGGATTCGGAAAGAAATGTAGTATTTGTTTAGGTTTTTGCCATTAGTCAGATTTTCTAAATTGAACTGAGTCCGTCGACGGTATTTTTCAGTACTTCAAACATGCATAACTTTATTGTTTTAAATGGAACCATCTATCTTGAGATACTTTATCTGATGCGAAATTAAATTCCCTTCTTATTGATACCGGGTTGTTGCCATATCCTTCCAACAGTTTTTGAGAAATTTGCGATTTTGTAAAAATTTTAATACAGTTCGTATTATCGCGTTAGCCCTAGATACTGATGACGTTTGATGATTTTATTTTGACATTTAGTTAGTCATTGAGATATTCCCTGTTTTTTTCAAGTTAATTTTAAAGCTTTAAACAAGTGTTGTTCACTCCCAGACTAAGCATGAAGTAAAATTTCGAGTTTAGAAAAGCCCCTTGAAAATTTGTCGAGGGTCGCGCAGCGACCCGAGACAAATTTTCTGGGCTTTTCTAAACTCGAAATTTTACTTCATGCGCCACGCGTATAAAACACAGATTTTAAGCAAAGTTCTAATATACATAAATTTCACAATATTTGAGTGATTTATACGCGTGGCGCATGAAGTAAAATTTCGAGTTTAGAAAAGCCCAGAAAATTTGTCTCGGGTCGCTGCGCGACCCTCGACAAATTTTCACGGGGCTTTTCTAAACTCGAAATTTTACTTCATGCTTAGTCTGGGAGTGGACAACACTCGTTTATAGCTTCCAATTGAACTCTTTTAGAAATCAACGAATGTCAGAAAATGTACAGCTTATGCATGTTTACCTAGAGTTTACCATGAAGTAACCACATTTAAATTCAGCGCGCATTTGTGACGTAAACGATCCCTACCCTCACTCTAAAATCTTCGATTCTGTCGATCCTTCTTACCGTATACTCGACAGTCCTTGGAATACACATTAGATGGATGTTTCACGAACAAAAAAAACAAATGTTCTACTTTTTAACGTCTGAATTCACCATTTGTACTTAAAATGAAAGATTTGGTTTAATGTTTGGAGTAGTTTAGTTTTTATTATTTATATTATACTGGGAAACTTCTGGGGGGCTATTCACAGCACCAATGCAATTTGTTATCGGTGACAAGTTGCACTGAAATGGCGTCATTTTACTTCATACGATTTGATAAATTCTTCCCGAAATGACGTCATTTTAGTGCGACTTCTCACCCATGAAAAATTGCATCTGTGCTGTGAATAGCCCCCTGAAATGTCAAAATTTATTACATAAAAGTTAGTCATTAAGTATAAATGTAGCGAATGCCGCTGAATTTGGATGTCTCCGATCGGCAAAACGTTGGGCATACATTCTTGAAGCAAGTAATGTATTTCCATCAGCACTGCCCAAGGTGTAGACTATACCAATCAGTTCTTCTTGAGAAAACATGTTCGGTTATTTCTATTTTATTTTATTTATCAACGGAAATCTCCTTTATACATCAATACACAATTAAAAATAGTGATATAAGATAAACATAATATTACTTTGAAAAACATATAAATATAGTGAGAAATATAATACAACAAACAGAAATACACTAATTAACAATATCCAGATTAATAAACTGTAAATGGCGTTTGAATACACTGTAAGAATTACTAAAAATGTAAAAGTTGGGATACAACATAAGGACATTACAATACCGCATTATACGTGCCACAGGATTATGGGAACCATACAATGTTCGATGGAAGTTTAAACGAAATAAGGGCCTACAACGAACTGGAGTTGTTAAAAAAAATTAAAGTTCAACAATGATAATAAAAAAGTGCAATTGACATGTCCATTAATCAGTTTGAACCCATAGCATAAGTCAAGTGATATTCTTCTATATTCTAAAGATTTTAAATTAAGACAATTCAATATGTGTGACCGACTATAGTCAATGCGTGCGATCCCCATTTTAAAAGATACTAGTAGTAAGAACCTATTCTGAACTTTTTCAATGATTTCAATGTTACAGTTGTGGTAAGGAGATAAAATTGCAGAATCTCGCCAAAATAATCTAAAATAAACTGACATTTGTCGGACATGCGAGTCAAAACAAAATCACCAAACGTCATCAGTATCCAGGGCTAACACGATGTATTAAAATTTACGAAATGTATTAAAATTTTTACAAAATCCAAAATTTCTCAAAAACTGTTGGAAGGATATAGCAACAACCCGGTGTCAATAAAAAGGAAATTTAATTTCGCATCAGATAAAGTATCACAAGATATATGGTTCTAATTAAAAAAATAAAGTTATGCATGTTTGAAGTACTGAAGAATACCGTCGACGGACTCGGCTCAATTTAGAAAATCTGACTAATGGAAAAAATCTAAACAAATACTACATTTCTTTCCGAATCCAAAACCGTAAGCCGCACAACTCTGACTTATTTCGTTTTGAAGATATTGTTAATGGCGTCGAGCTCTGAAATCGTCAAATTTATCAAAAAAAATTAAATAACTCGAAAACGGTTCAACTGAGACCCAATGTTGTGTGAATAAACTCATGTTTATTTTTAACGAGCAATCCAAAAATGTAAAAATATATAGGGTGTTCTATTTAAAAAGGGAAGTTAGTGTTTACTTCCGCAAGGCCGCCATATTTAGCAATAATTTTAGGTTATGAAAAACTTGATTCTGAACAACTTTTATTTGAAACTTTTTTTGCTATTTTCAACGATACGCCCACTATAAACCGATTTCCGCTTAGTAACTCACCCTGTATATAGGTGCGTAATTAAATTCACTTGGTTTGTTTCACTAAAAAATGTTTAGTGAAATAAACCAAGTGAATTCAATTAAACACCTATATTTAGTAGAAATGTTTTACCAAGTGAACAATGAGAAATAAGTTAATAATACATTTAGTATATTTTCATTTTTTTTTTCTTATCATGTTTTGTTATAGTATGGATATTCCTGCTTACTTGTGTTAACTCTTATTAAGTTTAATTTGTGCGTTTTTATAGTTACAGAAATTTAGTTATATTACATTTTTATGTACATTGTTTACTTTTTATTTTGCGTGTACCGTGCGATCATTTAAAACATAATTTAGAGTAGGCTTTCAGTTTTAAACTAGATTGGCACTACTGACTGCTAACACATAGTTTACAAAAAAAATAACTTTATTGGCATAATAATACATTACATCTGCACTAATCTCTTCCTCCTGCTTTCCCTCTCTTCCCCCAACTTCTCCAGCGTCCTTACCCCGTCCTCATCCTCTCTCATCCATTCCGTCACTCTTCTATTCCCTCTTACTCCCAAGCATAGTTTACAATAGCCTCAAATTTATTCCACCATTCATTTAAGATTATTTACACAAAAAAAAAACTCTAAATCATACAAAATTTGTGTGTTTAAAATTAGTCCTATTTCATATGGGCTTTAGATTATTCGAACAATTCTATGTAAAAAAAATCACACAGTTAAAAACTCGTAAATCAAAAGATCGTACGCTAAAAAAAACACGTGAACACAGTTTGTACAGAATTGAGTTTCGAAGTTGAGAAGCCCTCATATTGTGAGTCCCAGGCCATCTGTTTCTCCTGTCCCCCCTCTGATAAGTCCTGATAATAATAATATCTTTATTTGCCTAGCAGGATAACCCAATTACAGAACAAAATTTTAGGTAGGTCTTCCAAAAAAAGTAAACGAATAACATATAATTTAGATTATCTGTTTTTAAGGGCTTTTAAGGGTTTTTAATGTGGATTTTATTTATGTAATTTAGTATTATTATTGGGTAAAGACTTGATTTTAATTAAAACAATAATTTTAATATGAATTATCATTTGTAATAGTTATTTATTAAATTTAGAATATTGAACAAATAATAATGACAAATTCTCCCTTTGTCTTTCGAAATTAATGTAAAGAAATCGACCAAACATAGCAATACGTATATGTTAAAAAGTAACATATAATGTTGAAATCAAATCACACCCATATCCCAACATGTAACCAACCTTACTAAAAAGTTCGCAAATAATCCCTATAATCAACCCCTTCTTAGGAAGTTCTGTTTCCCCAAAAATCGTAATATCCCTCCTAAATACAAATATTCTACTCTCACACTTCATGAATTCATTAGTTCGCTCTAAAACAAAAACTCGAAATTTTACTTCATGCTTAGTTTGGGAGTGGAAACACTCGTTAGAAGCTTAAAATTGAACGCATTTCAAAAACCACGAATGCTTGAAAATGTATAATGTAAATATCGAGGTATGTATACTTATTAAAAAAAAATCCCTCATTTTATGAAGTCTCAGTTATACAATGTTAAAAAGTGTTTCATTTGCGAATTTTACTAATGTTTATTTCCCCTAATCTAATTTTACGCCTTCATATTTCGAGCTGTCCCCACATTAGCTACGCCACTGTAATCTTGTTATGAAAATAACAAATATAAAGATAAAATTAAGATAAGTTGGCCATGAACCACAAACGAACATATCTAAGCAGTTTTGAACTTCACATTAAATCAGTGTTGTATACGCGTGGCGCATGAAGTAAAATTTCGAGTTTAGAAAAGCCTGAAAATTTGGTTTGGCCGCTCCGCGCTTCGCGCTACGCGACCAAACCAAATTTTCAGGCTTTTCTAAACTCGAAATTTTACTTCATGCTTAGTCTGGGAGTGGAAACACTCGTTAAAAGCTTCAAATTGAACGAATTTCAAAAACCACGAATGCCTGACAATGTACAAAGAAAATATCGAGGTATGTATACTTAAACAAAATCACTCATTTTATGAAGTCTCAGTTATACAAACAAAGTTAAAAAGTGCTTCATTTGCGAATTTTACTAATGTTTATTTCCCCTAATCTAATTTTACGCCTTCATATTTCGAGCTGTCCCCACAGTAGCTACGCCACTGTAATCTTGTTATGAAAATAACAAATATAAAGATAAAATTAAGATAAGTTGGCCATGAACCACAAACGAACATATCTAGGCAGTTTTGAACTTCACATTAAATCAGTGTTGTATACGCGTGGCGCATGAAGTAAAATTTCGAGTTTAGAAAAGCCTGAAAATTTGGTTTGGCCGCTCCGCGCTTCGCGCTACGCGACCAAACCAAATTTTCAGGCTTTTCTAAACTCGAAATTTTACTTCATGCTTAGTCTGGGAGTGGAAACACTCGTTAGAAGCTTCAAATTAAACGAATTTCAAAAACTACGAATGCCTGAAAATTTACAATGTACATATCCATGTATGTATACTTAAAAAAAAATGCCTCATTTAATGAAGGCTCAGTTATACAAACAAAGTTAAAAAGTGCCTCATTTTACTAATGTTTATTTCGCCTAACCTAACTTTACGCCTTTATATTTTGAGTTGTCCCCACATTAGCTACGCCACTGTATTCTTGTTATGAAAATTATAACATATTTATTTTGTCTAAATATTTTGTATATTTATTTTGTATAAAATATAATTAATTTTACAAAAAAAACGATAACACTTTGTAAAAACATAAAAACGAATCATTATTACAAATTTTCCAATTAATTCCGAATTCAGGAAACGTACCATTTGTTACATTTGTGTGCTTATTTTAATAAATTTACACGGAAATTGAATTAAATTAGGAAATAGTAATTTATTTAATTGCAACCATGAATGTTAATTTTATTTTGTTCGTGAATTTTTAAAAAAATTACACGTCTAAAAATAGGTTTTCTATAATCATCTACGCTGTTTGAGTTTGAGGAATTTGTTATCGTTTTATTAGCGCTTTTCTCAATAACTGTTTATGTAATAACAATTTTAAAAAGAGCAAAGCAGCAATTTTAACAACAATATGTTGTCACGCAACCGCATGTGAATAATTTTTATTAGAAGATGAATATTTTAAACTCAAAACTATTTGAATTTAGGAGAATAATCTTACGCTTCTTATAGTTTGCAAAACTTTAAACATAAATTCCTTAATAATCACGTTTCGTCAAATATGTTAAACTATTGAAAAAGGGCACATCGTGCCTGAAATGTACATTTAGAATTAAAAAAAAAACAGTGAAGATTTAGGAATTTAACTACTTACATATCTATAATTAACACTTCACGTAACTCCAACAAGAATATCATTAATTGAATTTGTGTTCAGTATTCCGGCACCAGATACCCACAGACGCGTTTCGAACTTCAAGGTCTTCTTCAGTGTGGTCCCGACCCAGTGCTAAGGAATACTGAACATTTCTGACTATTTCAAGCCAATATGTGAAAATGGCGTTAGCTATCGAAATCCATTAATAAGAATATCATTGATGATATATTAAATTACGAAAACTGCAAACAATAAGTCTTACTTAATTAATTAGGACTTATTGTTTGCAGTTTATGCGAATATTTGATGATAGCTATATACCGTTTCAGCGCCAACATCAGTATAGTCCCAAAGCAATCCTTGAAGAATATGGAACATCTTTGACCATTATCAAAGATGTTCAATATTCTTCAAGCGCTGGTTTGGAACTATACTGATGTTGGCGCTAAAGCCTGAAACGCGTATACAGAGAGTTTTATGTAACACCGAACATTATCATAACGAGAATTGTTCTTTGAAGTATCCATATGCATACATTGTAAATTTTTCGATGCTCGGTTTATTAAAAGAATCAAATTTGAAGCTTTAAGCGACTCCCAGGCTAAGCATGAAGTAAAATTTCGAGTTTAGAAAAGCCTGAAAATTTGGTTTGGTCGCGTAGCGCGAAGCGCGGAGCGGCCAAACCAAATTTTCAGGCTTTTCTAAACTCGAAATTTTACTTCATGCGCCACCGGTACAAAACACTGATTTAATGTAAAGTTTAGCGGTATGTTTTAAACTTCATAATATGTCAATGATTCGTACCGGTGGCGCATGAAGTAAAATTTCGAGTTTAGAAAAGCCTGAAAATTTGGTTTGGTCGCTCCGCGCTTCGCGCTACGCGACCAAACCAAATTTTCAGGCTTTTCTAAACTCGAAATTTTACTTCATGCTCAGCCTGGGAGTGGAAAACACTCGCTTAAAGCTTCAAATTAAATTCGAAAAATGTGCAACGTATGCATATGGATACTTCAAGAAAAATTCACGTTATGAAAATGTTCGGTTTTACATAAAACTCTCTGTATAATTATAATGAATGAATGAATACTGAATATAAATTTATACATATTTAATTGATGAGGCGGATACATGATGAAACTCCATAATACTATTTGAAATAAAACAACGCAGTTGTGGCCTGATGATGTGGTGAAACATGTTGCAGTGTTCAACAATAAAAGTGAAACCCTCCCAACTGCGTTGTTTTATTTCAAATAAATTTATACGTTTATTGTTTTAGAGTTTAAATTTCATCCTAATTTGGAAATACACTTAAAATAGGTTTTTAAAATAAGTAATAATACAAATATTTAAATAACAAATATTTACATTATTCTTCATACATTCTCAAGTCAGGTCAAATAATACAATGTATCAAATTAACTTATTTAGTTATCCTTGAAAGGTTGTTTTCCTATTATTTAATTAATGAGCGGGTATTAAACACAATCACAGCACTAAACTCAAACACAAGCATAGTTATTAAACCACCTCGGGCTTTAATTAAACCAAAGGGACTTGGAGCTTTGAAATTTAAAAATATTCTAAAATAAAGATAAAACATTTAAACAATAAACAATCTTTAATAATCAAGTTTGTTAAGACCTTTACTAAATACTATTCCATTTCAATTAATGAATAGTTAATACTTTGTTTTATTTAACTACATAATAGTATAAAACATGGTATTAATTATCTATTCATTAATCGTTAATCCCATTTAAAAGTCAGTTGCATTAAAATATTGAACTAGGCCATTATTATTATTATTATTATTATTATTATTCTTTATTTACGGAATTCACCTTTTTTACAATTGAAATTAACACAATTAGTTGTATAAAGTAACACATCATACTCATTACGTTACTAAGTATAACCAAAATTAATGTATAAATGTAACCATAATTAATGTATTGGGTTAAAATATTAATAAATTACATTTGTAGTTACAATTACTTTGTAAGTATAATTATAGAAAGTAATAAAATTACATTGTAGTTATAATTATGATAAATATAATGAAATTATTTTAAATTATAATTATACATGATAAAATTAATGGAAACTTTATGTAATTATGAGGAAAGTACAAAAAAAGACCTTTATTGGCATCCTTCATTACAAACAAAACTTTACATTCCATTCTAAAACTAAATCCCCTCCCTTCTATTTTCCCTCTCCCTCCCTAGCTTCTCCAACGTCCTTACCCCTACCCCATCCTCTTTCATCCACTTCATCACCCTTCTACTCCCTTTCGCTCCCATCAATTCCTCCTTCAACCCCTCGCATTCCTCCGCCAAGTGGCCCTACGTATACTTCCCATGCTCACACAATACACACCTTCCATATTCTTCCCCCATCCACACTTTCCTTCCTCCCTCCTCCGATCCACACCTCGCCACAATCACCCTCTCCTCTCAACTCCATCCCCTCTCTATCAGATATCTCAGCACTCTTCCATACACCTGCCACCTTCCATACATATCATTGTACTCACTTCTCTCGATACGGCCTTCCACCTCCTTCCCTTTCCCCTTCACCCACTCATCCACCTTCACCCCATTCCCTAGCCATTCCATTACTTTCGCCTCCGACAACTCTACCCTCTCATACATTTTCCTCCTCTCCCCCCCCCTCCATCTACCCTCACACGCTCGTCACCCATACATCCTTCACCAATCTCTCTTCCACCAGTTCCCACAATCTCATCTCATACCTCACCACTCTCACCATTGCCTAGCATTCTAAACTCTCCCTATTAGTCTCCTGAAGCACTATGTAACTGGGCGTGGACCTTTCCACCCCCGACATGCGCTTTAGGAACCACATCTGTTCCCTCTCTATGCACTTATGAGGAAAGTATAATACTTTAATTATTTTGTAACTATAATTTTAATTTAAAGGTACCGTGAGTCGAATAAAACCATTTTTTTTAATTTAGTATTAATAGATGTCAATAATAAGATATCATTAATAATAATATTGAACCAGGGCAGTGTTGGGCCAAAATATTAATATTACATTTTTAGTTATAATTGCTTCGTAAGTATAATTATGAAAAGTAATTAATTTATTTTGTAATACTTTGTAAAAAGTGATGGAATTACTTTAAATTATAATGATACACAAGAAAATAATGGAATTTCTATGTAATTATGAGACAAGTATACTACTTTAATTACTATGAAATTAAAATTTCTATTTTGAGGTACCCTGAGTCAAATAAAACCATTTTTTTTAATATTTGTTTTTGTTCTCCGTGACTAGTGATAAGAATATTCGATATACTAATTAGCGATTACATTGGGTAAAGTTAAACACTTGTATTGTTCTATGGAACAATACAAGTGTTTAACTTTACCCAATGTGAAAATCTAGCGATTAGTTGATTGTTGACTGAATTACTTTGTAATTGAATTAGTGTAATTGCATTGTAATTAAATTACTTTGTAATTGAATAAGTGTAAATGCATTATAATTAAATTACTTTGTAATTGAATGAGTTTAATTACATTGAAATTAAATTACATTGTATTAAATGAGTGAAACTGGGCAGGTGGTGGCCGAGCGGTAACGTCGTCGGGCTGTATTGCTCGGCGAGCCACAAACTTGGGTTCAATTCCCGTGCACGGGGAGACTTTATTTAAAAATAATTTCTCGCCGTGACCCTGGGTGTAGTATGAATGTGAGTGTTTGTCCGTATGAAATAATAGCATACTACAAACTGTAATGTTAACAATTAATATAAATATAAATAAAAATGATGTTGGCTAATGGGCAAGTTACCAAGGCCAGGCAAAAGCCAAAAACAAAAATAAACAAAAAAATGAGTGTAATTACATTAAAATTAAATTACATTGTATTTAATGAGTGTAATCACATTGTAATTAAACTACTTTGTACTTGAATGAGTGTAATTACTTTGTAATAAAATACATGTACATTACAAAGTAATTGCACTTAATCAAGTACAAAGTAGTTTAATTACAATGTAATTGCACTCATTTAATACAATATACTTTAACTTAAATGTAATTAAACTCATTCAATTACAAAGTAATTTATCTGTAATACATTTTCACTTATTCAATTACAAATTAATTTAATTAAATATAATTACACTAATCCAATTACAAAGTAATTTAATTACAATGTAATTACACTTATTTGTTTATTATACGAGAATATCCTTCAAACAAAGCAGATAACATGTGTGTGTAAATACAAGAAGATTCAATTTGAAGCACATGTCGGAATATATAATTTGTAGGGAATTTTCCGACATTCATTGCTATATTAGTTAAAACTGAAGCTTTAAACGAGTGTTTTCCACTCTCAGATTAAGCATGAAGTAAAATTTCGAGTTTAGAAAAGCCTGAAAATTTGGTTTGGTCGCGTAGCGCGAAGCGCGGAGCGACCAAACCAAATTTTCAGGCTTTTCTAAACTCGAAATTTTACTTCATGCGCCACGCGTATGAAACACTGGTTTTAAGTGAAGTTCAAAATATACCTATACAGTTAACTGCTTTAGTAGCATATTGTAAACTTCTCAATATTCTAGTGTTTTATACGGGTGGCACATGCAGTAAAATTTCGAGTTTAGAAAAGCCTGAAAATTTAGTTTGGTCGCGTAAAAAAATATAATAGCTGCAAGAAAAATACAGTAATATTAATACATAAAATAAACTTACAGTACTAAGACAAATAACAAACATTTATGCGCTTAAGTTTGGTAATAAATTGTGAGGGTAAGAAGCAGAACATTTTTTTTACCATAAAGAAAAATTGAAGGGCAGGTGGTGGCCGAGCGGTAACGTCGTCGGGCTGTATCGCTCGGCGAGCCACAAACTCGGGTTCGATTCCCGTGCACGGGGACTTTATTTAAAAATAATTTCTCGTCGTGACCCTGGGTGTGGTATGAATGTGAGTGTTTGTCCGTATGAAATAATAGCATACTACAAATTGTAATGTTAACAATTAAAAATACAAATATAAATAAATTATGTTGGCTAATGGGCAAGTTCCCAAGGCCAGGCAAAAGCCAAATACAATAAAAAAAAATTGAATTTGTCAATAGTTTGCAGAATTTTAAAAAATATAACAACGAATTAAAATTAATATCGACTTTCTGCAAAAATTTATATTTGCTGAGACTTCTCCAAATATTCATTGAAACAACTACTTCTCGGGCTAATACCCCGACAGATATTAAATTATACAATGAATATTTGAGTTACACGACACATTTACTGTTCTATGCATAATTTATATGCAAAATGCAACATCAGGTAAAAAAATGATTTTAATTTTATTGTAATCGTTTTCGTTCAATAAGCGATACAAACTCAAATTCCAATTACATTGGAAATCTTTACATGAAACATACAATGCGCCTTGAAACGGGACACATAGTATATTTAAAACTATTTTAACCCATTAACGGCCAAGCAATTTTAACTCTAAAAGTTAATTTTAATTAAAATTCTACACTTCTTTTTGTGATTTCTATGAATTACATACTGAGAATTTTTTCTTTAAATACATATAATGTATACGTGAATTTAATAAAAAGTTAAAAATCATAAATAGTTTATTATTATTATTATATTAAAGTGATAATGGATTTTCAAAAAATTAGTGCCTCAACAATGTAATGTATACGCTGTCAATGTTCGGGCATTATATGATTTTATATGAAAACGTGCAATATGAAGTTAAGAACGAGTGTATCCACTCCCAGACTAAGCATGAAGTAAAATTTCGAGTTTAGAAAAGCCTGAAAATTTGGCTCGGGCGCGTAGCGAAGCGGAGCGACCGAGCCAAATTAGGCTTTTCTAAACTCGAAATTTTACTTCATGCGCCACGCGTATAAAACATTGTAATATTGTGAAGTATTTATAATACACTTTAAATAACAAAATATTTAAATATTTCTTGGTACATTTTTAATTCAGGTCAAATAATATAATATATCAAATAAACTTATTTAGTAACTTAATTATCAAAAAATAATAATGTTGCGTGTATGCATCAACGGCGCTTAATGGGTTAAAAACTTCAAACGGTAATAATTCAAAAACTAAAAAAAAAAATGACTTAACTGCATTTTGCACTGACCCCTTTAATTAAAAAAGAAACCCTTATCGATCAGTAGATTTGATCTGATCAATAGGATTGATCTGATTAGTTAATAAAATGATAAGTTGATGTATTTGTTTTACTTTTTATCAAAAGTTAAATAGTTTTGTATTTTAAGTTTCTTGTACAAAATAAATAATACTTAATGAATTTTACAACGTTCACATATAATTTCATAAAATCTATTCTCTAATAACGCAGAAAATAAAATTGGAGAAGGAAACGCATGAAATGAATGTAACACGCATCCTTAGCTCGTTAAAAGAAAAAAAAACGTGTTTTCAAGATTGAAAAATCAACATTTGGAATATGATACAACGAGAAGCGCGGAATAGAGGGAGAAAGAAATTGTCTCTCTCTCACTCTCACTCTGAGACACTTCGCGACATCTGGAGTAAAATAGTCGTAACCGACCGACCGCTGGAAGCCAGACTGGTGTATATAGGCAGCCATATACACTAATTTGGCATCCAGCGCTCTGCTCCCATTCGCGTGTACCCACAATTTATATGGGGACTGGCTAACTGGATATATATGAACTGTGATCAGGTCAAATTATTCTCTCACTAATCCAAATGAACCAACAGATAATTGAAATAAGTTGAAAAAATTAGAGGGAATAAATATTAATTGAAAGAATCTTAGGCAATTAGTCTTAAGCCATCTATAGACGCGTTTTCAGATTTATCCCTCATCAGTATAGTTATGCTTTAGACTTTCAATACAATTATTTTTTTGCAATGATAATTTCTTTGCTCTTCGCATAAACCTTGTAAGTGGATTATTATTCGAATCATTTGTCTTATGAAATTGGATTCGGAATAAAGATAAATGTCGAATTGAGCGATTAGATTCATAGAGAAATTATTTTGTGATAGAATATACTAGAATATAAATAGAAATTCAGATCATTCCGTAATGGAAATTAATTTGATTTCAGTAAATAGAAATTGCGGGTTAGAGATAAACTGTTTTATTTGTGCACATGACACTAAATCAAACAAATACACACATTTTCACACAATAATCGTGTTAAATGTACGTATATAATTTCATGGAAATTGAGTTTAATTACGAATTAGTAATTTATTTAAATTGAACCATTAATGTTTATTTTATTGCTCGTGAATGTTTTCAAAAATTACACGATTTTGTTTTCAGTGTATTAAATTTTTGCAAGCATATAGTCAGGTTTTTCTAGGGAAGCGGTTTAATGGGTGTTTGAATTCTTCTTTGTAAGACAAATTAGTTGTAGAGTTTCGAAGAGAATCGCACTTTTTTAAGCTTTTTATTCTGGGCTAAGGAGATTACTAAAATATTGTACAATCTAAAATCATACAAATGGAGCGTTTATGACTATTTGTATGATTTTGGATTGTGCAATATTTTTATTGTATAATATATTTATTTTCTTCTGCCTCAAGAAAATATACCAAGAGATCATTTAAATTATAAATTAGAAAAGGTGGAATTTTTTTCTGTGGTTACCCAGAATGCAAATTGAATGAGGTTATAGTAAACTATGTGTTAACAGCAGGGATGGGCCTCAACGCGTCGACTTTAGTAGTCGACTTGACAGCACGTCGACAATGTCGAGAACGTCAACAATGTCAATGATACAATTTAAAAGTTATGTTATTATAATGTATATACAGGGTGGAAACCTTAACTGGAATAAATTCGGTATTTATGAAATAAGAAGTTCCAGAAAAAAATCCTCGGACAGGTAGATTTTTGTTCTTTATTGCGCACTTTTAAACGTCTTCAAATCAAGTATGACGTCATAGGCAATTTTTTTAAATGGAAACATTTTTTTTTATTCTACCAAATTTGTAGCCCTTTTAATTCTCTTTACGATCATGTAAAAATATATTGTTTTTTTATTTTTTTTATTTCAAAAATTAAACAAAAATGGAGGATCTAAAGGAACGTATCAGGCATGAAATGAGAAATATTTCACCGCAAATGTTTCAAAATGTAAGGGATGGGTTTTATAACCGATTGGATATTTGCCAAGAGAAAAACATTTTGAACATTTGTTACATTCAATTAATTTATTAAAAAAAATAAAATAATTTTTAAAATGAAAAAATAAAAAAAAACAAAATATTTTTAGATAGTCGTAAAGAGAATGAAAAGGGCTACAAATTTAGTAAAATAAGAAAAAATTGTTTACATTAAAAAAAATTGCCTATGACGTCATACCTAAAAGGCTAGTGACGTCATACTTGATTTGAACACGCTAAAAAGTGCGCAATAAAGAACAAAAATCGACCTGTCCGAGATTTTTTTCTGGAACTTCTCGTTTCATAAATACCGAATTTATTCCAGTTAAGGTTTCCACCTTGTATATCGGCTAATCACGGCTAATCATTTTTTCAGCTCAAACGACTGTAAAATGTTGCATTCGGGTAATAAGGGATTAGTTTGGAATTATCGGGAGGGTTTAGAAATAAGTAAAGCCATAAAGGCGGGAAAAAACGTGGTCAATGACAACGAGGACCTTTGGAATTCTCCGATAATTAGAGCGCTTATTACCTGAAATGCCGACATCTAGTATATATAATCAATTTTGCTCTTTTGTACACCATTCTTGAAAATGGCATTAAGCCGAAACTAGTTGAAAATAAAACAATTTATTAGTAAAACAAACCAAGTGAATTTCAATCAAATACCTATATATTAATAATGTATATGTTGAGGGTTTTGGGTGATTTTGAGAGTTTTGGATACTCTGTTAACTGCCAAAATCGGATCACATTAGGCTGAATAGTTCAAATGTTGTACTAATCAAAACGATTGTCGACGTCAGGAACGTTATACTGTTGGGGAATTCTTCGATAGCCAGATTGTTAATCGTAAGCGTGTTTGGGATTTTTGCAATTGTACGAAATAGGCTGACCGGAATACCATTCATTAGATACCAATATACATCACAAACAAATCAAAATCCAAACATTTTGATGAACGGGCCCAATGACATTGTTGACGCCGCCTATGCCTGGTTAACAGTCAGTAGTGCCAATCTAATTTAACGTTCAAAGCCTACTCTAATCTATATTTTAACTGATCGCACCGAAGTTATTCTGTGTAATTAGAAATAATTAGAATATAACACTGTTATGTTAATAACTGAGAAACGAAACGTTAGTAAAAAAAAACAATCTGTATTTTAACTGACGTGTTATTGACGATGCCACTATGGAGCATTAGATGGCGTTAGCTATCGAAATGTATTAATAGTTTTCACATATTGGCTTGAAATAGTCAGAAATGTTCAGTATTCCTCAGCACTGGGTCGGGGCCACACTGAAGAGGACCTTGAAGTCCGAAACGCGTCTGTGGGTATCTGGTGCCGGAATACTGAACACAAATTTAATTTTTGTATTTGTTTTCTGGTTTCGCAAAGAGAGATTAGCTCGTTCGTGACCTATATATGCACTTTGTGCATTCGTGTCATTGACGATGCCACTATGGAGCATTAGATGGCGTTAGTTATCGAAATCCATTAATAATTTTAACTGAACTCAAGGTATATATTTTGTGTAATTAGAGATAAATAGAAACTAAATTTAACACTGTTATGTTAATAACATAGAAACAAAACTTTAGCATACAAAAGAAAATGTCTTACAAAAAGTAACATACAAATGTATAATTACGGGGCCTGGGGGAGGAAGATAGGAGGTAAACTGTCCCTTAAATACGCGTCTGAAGAGGGGTTGCTTTTTTGCTCAAGTTCCATTATCGCAAGTGTATATTCCTCTAATAATTTAAACTAGAATGTCAGCCTTCGAGAATTCTCCGCGAAGTTTCTCAATTACTGGACGATGGAGTTTTATTCTCGCTTCAAATGCTGCTTTCAACTTTGCAATTTATTATTAAAAATTCTTTTAAGTTAAGAACTGAAATAATAATTATTTGCCTGTGTGTAATTATTTCGGATTTTAACTTTGCACAGCACAGAAAATTCTTTGTTAATTTATTCTGATTATGATATTTTTTATAATACATTTCCCGAGTTTTTATAAATTATTTAAAGGTTGTAATGTTTGTCATTAATATATTTTTGTTTTCTATCTTTAGTATTGAATTGCTATTTTGTAAAATATTTGTATGTTCTGTAAAATGATGTATCAGTCAATAAAGATTTATTGATTTATTTGCCTAAATTGCAAATAAATCAATTAATCTTTATTGACTGATACATCATTTTACAGAACATACAAATATTTTACATAGAAAACAAAAAACAAAAATTGGTTTTAAAATGTGTGTAATACTAAATTTTACACACATTTTAAAACTAACAACATTTCAAATTTGCAATTTATTATTAAAGATTTTTTGAAGGCAACACAATGAAATAATAATTATTAGCTTGTGTGTAATTATTTGGGCTTAACTTTGCAATTTGTTATTACACACATTTTAAGGCCAACAAACTTTCAACTTTGCAATTTATTATTAAACATTTGTTGAAACCAACGCAATGAAGTAATTTGTATTTGTTTGTGATTAATTATTTCGGCTTACAACCTTGCAAATTTTAAAGACAACAATATTAAATTATCATTATTTTTTTCTATGTAAATGCGACTTTCAACTTTCCAATTTATTATTAAACATTTTTTTAAACTAACAAAATGCATTGCAAAGTTAGAAGCCGAAATAATTACCCACAAGCAAATAATTATTATTTCATTGTGTTGGCTTCAAATAATCTTTAATAATAAATTGCAGAGTTGACATTTTTTTGGCTGTAAAATGTGTGTAATACTAAATTGCAAAGTTAAAAGTCGAAATATTACGCACAAGAAAATGACTATTAGTTTACTAACAGTCATTATCTTGTGCGTAATTATTTCGGCTTTTAATTTTGCAATTTAGTTTACTAATTGTCATTTTCTTGGGCGTAATTATTTCTGCTTTTAACTTTGCAATTTAGTTTTACACACATTTTAAATCCAACAAAATTTAAACTTTGCAATTTAATATTAGTTTACTAATAGTCATTTTCTTGTGCGTAATTATTTTGACTTTGAACTTTGCAATTTAGTATTACACACGTTTTAAAACCAACAAAATTTCAACTTTGCAATTTATTATTAAAGATTATTTGAAGCCAACACAATGAAATAATAATTATTTGCGTGTGTGTAATTATTTCGGCTTCTAAATTTGCAATGCATTATTATACACGTTTTTTAAGCCGACAAACTTTAAACTTTGCAATTTATTATCTTTTTACTGTGACTTTATTAAATGCCTATACAAACATTTTGTAACTATTTTCGTATAACAAAGACTGTATCTAGTGGCCATACAAACACTTTTTAACATTTTTTGTATAACTGAGACTTTATTAAGTGACTATACTAATAGATTTTACCATTTTTAATTATGTAAAACTGAAACTTTATCATGTGAATATAGTTTCAACAACTTCAACATGTTATTATCAAATTAACAGTTAATAATTTATAAAATTTATTAGCATAGGATCAAACATAAAATCGGCCAGTGTAATATATTTTGAATTCACAATATTTCAGTGCTTTATACGCGTGGCGCATGAAGTAAAATTTCGAGTTTATAAAAGCCTGAAAATTTGGTTTGGTCGCTCCGCGCTTCGCGCTACGCGACCAAACCAAATTTTCAGGCTTTTCTAAACTCGAAATTTTACTTCATGCTTAGTCTGGGAGTGGAAACACTCGTTAGAAGTTTCCAATTTTACACCTTTATAAAAAAACGAATGACAAAAAAGTAAATTGTATTACATATAATAAATGCGCACTGAATTATTGGACTTGTGATTTTTTACAAATCTTATTACTGGTTTATTCTGATCAATCTTTAATCATAATTTTATATACAAGAATATCTATAATAATTATCATGATTACATTTTGATGGGTAAGATAATTGGCGAATAATATGTTTTGGTAATTGCTCATCACGGACGATTAAACATTGCCATTTGTAATTTATTGTTATCTATGTGATTGATGTTGCAACGTAGATAACTTCAGCTCAGGGCTGTTATTAATACAGCCCTTTGTGTGTTAAAGGGGATGAAACTTGAGGGATTAAGGGTAACGGGGATTAATTTAAAGTTATCGCCTTCCGGGGATTTAATTTACTCGAAAAGTGCACTTGAAATAATTACACACTTTATAAATTAAACTACTGAAAGCGCGTATTTTGTAGCATGGCACGAAACCTGAAATGTTTAGAAAATAAAAGGTTAATATTCTCACTGAAATAAACAAAAATAATTAGCCTTTTTTCTGGTTAAAAATTAACAAAAGCTGAGAGATAATATCTTATTTTAAACAAGATAAATTCAAATTCAAAACTATTTGAATTCGAGAAAATAAGCTTACGCTTCTTATAGTTTGCACACATTAAACATAATATATAAAATTACGAAAAAACTATTCGTGAAAATGCAAACAGTGTCTTAATTCCATTTCCGTGTACCTGTTCATTCCACACACAACACTTTTTCCAAGAAAGTTTGTTTTCATTTTATTCCTATTTTTTTTTTTAAACGTCATAAGCAAAGCTATACTGAAGAGAGATAAATCTCGAAACGCGTCTATAGATGGCCTAAGACATTAGTTTTAATCCAAGCCCTTTCACTTATAATTTGTTGCTATCTCTCCTTTCATTTTAAATTGTATTGTTAGTTGGTTTGAAGAGAATTTGACCTAAACGTTACATATACTTTAATAGAGCGTTGTAACAAATCAAATTAAATAAGATTTTAAATATTTCATCGTATAATTCAATATCCGGAGGTGTATTTGCACGGGAAGTAGTTGTTTCAATGGATATTTATCGTCTTAAATTGTCTTATTAATTAAGACACTGTTTGCATTTTCACGAATAGTTTTGTCGTAATTTTATATATTATCTTATTTTAAACGTGATTGTATTGATTGTATTATTTTTATGTTAAAAATATAATAAATATATAATTAAAGAAACTAAACTGGCTGAACATGGCTAATCGAAGTATTCTTCATTATTTTTTACTCTACTATAAGATAATTAAAAAACTGTCTATATTGGAGTTTGGGGCTCGATATGAGACAACACATATTATTTTAAAATTGTGATAATCAGTCTTAATTGCAGCACACTCGAGATCATTAACTTTAGCTAACTGATTTATATCTAAGTAAATTTGAAATTTCAGTTCTTTTTTAATAAAAATAGCAGAGCCGCCGCACAGTGTGGCCGATTGATAGCAGCGCAGCCACGGGTGTGCGCGGGGAGGTAATTCTCAACATTAAATGATTAAAAAACTAGGTACTGCATCATGTTCCTCATACTTCAGAACCCTAAAGTATAGATTTTTAACAAAATAGTGTGAATAACTAACGAGTAATTAATTCATAAACATGGTAAATTTTCAGATGTGAATTTATAACGAGAAACGGTGCGCGGTTAAGTAGATATATTTTCGTAATGGCTCGAAATATTTATCTACTGTTTTTTTTATGTAAAAACAAACGACCTGTGCTTCAGACACATAAAAAACCAAATTAATATCTTAATTAGTTAATGAATTATCATTTTTTCAATTTTCATAATTTTTAAACACACATTTAAACTTTGCGAGGCTCGCAAAAACGCAATTCAAATTTGTCCAACCTATAATTACTACCAAATCATAGCCCCAAGTTTCCTCTACAATAGAAATTTTTCATTTTAAAAATATCGAACCAACTTTTTGAGAAAAACATTTATTTATGTCGCGAGTCACCTCAAAACGTCTATTGCGCGGAGGGATAAGCTAATTCGGCTGAAAGATGATTGCGCGGCCGCGCGTTCGTTAAAAAATATTCAATGTCACTTATAAAAGCAGTCTTTTTCAAATAAATAAAAAAGAAAATAAAATAAATAAAATACAATATTAATTTAGTAACAGGTATACTGTTTTTCTACCAATAATCATAACATCAATTTGACAACAATTTTCCCGTTTCGATATTTAATTTATTTATTTATTTATTTGTACGGAAATCTCCATTTTACATTAAATATATATATAATAAGTGTGTGTAAATTAAACATATAACAAATAATACAATGCACATGATAGTTATAAAATTCAAGTTACAATTAGCTAATAAATACAATTAAAAAACAACTACAAGATCAATGAGCGAAAGGTATCTTATATTTTTTATTGTATTTTTTTTTATTTCTATGTAACTTTTTTTAAAAATAATTCTACAGTTTAAATTTCTAATTGTGTGAAATTTTAGGTGGCTGTGATCGCCGTAATATCTTTTGTTTCTTATCATAGACGTATACGAAACAAATATTACAAACTTGTGTTTCTTAATTTGTTCAACACAAGCCATTAAATTGTAAATCGATCGTTTTTTTAAAATAACTTATTTTTTTCAAATAGCAACATGGCGGATCATTATGATTTTTTAAAAGGTTAGCCGAAGGCCACCTATCCAAATGTATTTAATTGAAACTTGGGAAAAACTAAAAAAAGTATACGTATTTTTTTTTTTTTTTTTTTTTTTTTTTTTTTTTGTTTCATTGGCCTCGGCTTTCGCCATACAGCCATCTACCATTGTATTATTTTTAAATGTAATAAATTATTCCCCCGGACGGGATTCGAACCCGCGACCTCTTGATCCGTGGGCAGGGTCTCTACCCACTCGGCCACCGAGGCCCCAAAGTATACGTATTGAATTTGGCAACTGCGGTATTTTTTAATCATATAGGCCAAGTTTAAATAACAATAAAATATCTAGTAGGCTATGTCTGGCATTTAAAACGATAAAATAAATGATAAATCAACAATATAAAAAACAAAACTTGTATCTTGAACAAGTTTCTCATCTTTCACGTGGTGAAACATATTTAACTATGATTTAATAAAGAAAACACTCGGTTAAATTTAATTAATATTTTAGTTTTTTATTCCAACTAGTTTCGACTTTGAGTCATTCTCAAGGAGAATGAGAATGACTCAAAGTTGAAACTAGTTGGAATAAAAAACCAAAATATTAGTGAAATTTAACCAAGTGTTTTCTTTATTAAATCAACAAAACTTGTTTTTATCTAACAAATCCATTTTTGTGAAATTGTGAAAATCACAGCCATCTAAAGTTTAAAAATTTATACCAATTTTTCAACAAATTTCGAATTCTCGTATTGTTTATTGTCTTTCTTATTTTATTTCCATGCAGCTTTTCTTTATTATATTTTCTACAGTTTGAAATTCATGCTAAAATCCAATGTTCTTTTATAATTTCCCTTCTTTCTTTATGCTGTAATTTAATTATATGATCAGTACATTTTAACACAATTTCAAACCGGACGAATATCCTTGTGGAAATTACATCATTAACCCAGATTATCTAATGTTCATGCTGTTTAAATTACTCTATGAACATGAACATAATAATAATGGTTGCAACAAACTAAAATTACCTATGCACAAAAAATTCGCCACATGCTTGAACAAATTCATTAACATAAAATACATTAAATTATACAAAAATAAAGTGTTAAACTTGAGTTAAATGAGGTTTAAGATTGTAAAATTATGAATTTTGATGAATTAAATCAGATTACAATTTACAAAGTTATAAAATCTTAGTTACTTAGAAATGAAGTGATGAACTAAATAAGATTGCAATTTGTAAAATTATGAAATTCAGTTAATTGTATATTAATCCATTAACCGCCGTTGATGCATACACGCAACATTATTAATTTTTTGTTGATTAAATTACTAAATAAGTTAATTTAATATAATATTTTATTTGATCTCACTTGAAAAAGCATGAAGAAAAATGTAAATAATTTGTTATTTAATAATTACGATTATTACTCATTTAAAAATAAATAATGTCAGTGTATTTCTAACTTCACAATATTTCAGTGTTTTATACGCGTGGCGCATGAAGTAAAATTTCGAGTTTAGAAAAGCCCAGAAAATTTGTCTCGGGTCGCTGCGCGACCCTCGACAAATTTTCACGGGGCTTTTCTAAACTCGAAATTTTACTTCATGCTTAGTCTGGGAGTGGAAACACTCGTTCTAAACTTTATATTGCACGTTTTTATATAGAATCGACGAATGGTTGAAAATTTACAACGTATACATTATGTATATTTAATAGAAAAATTAACAGTATGTAATACAATAAGTCAACTATAGAAATCATAAAATAAAGTTCAAAATTTCAGCTAACATTAACTTTTAGAGTTAACTCTATAATTGCTCGGCCGGTAATGGGTTAATGCAATAATGCAACATTATTAAATTTTTCTTGATTAAATTACTAAATAAGATCAAATAATTCACTGACTATAGAGGCTTCTACTTCGTTATACATTGTTGAACATAAATAAAACACTGTTTATCACTTTTTTTGTATAACAATTGGTTTATTTGGTGACTATAGTTTCGATACTACATGTATCATTATCAAACCGTCACCAAATAAACCAATTGTTATACAAACAAAGTGATAAACAGTGTTTTATTTAAGATCAAATAATACAATGTATCAATTGTATTATTTGATCTGACTTGAGAATGTATGAAGAAAAATGAAAATATTCTGTTATTTAAATATTTTTATTATTACTTATTTTAAGAACCTATATTAAGTGTATTTCTACGTTCACAATATTTCAGTGTTTTATACGCGTGGCGCATGAAGTAAAATTTCGAGTTTAGAAAAGCCTTAAGATTTGGTTTGGTCGCTCCGCTTCGCGGAGCGACCAAACCAAATCTTAAGGCTTTTCTAAACTCGAAATTTTACTTCATGCTTAGTCTGGGAGTGGAAACACTCGTTCCAAACTTTAAATTGAACGCTTTTATAAAATCGACGAATGCATGATAATTTACAGGAATAATTATGTACGTTAAAAAGAAAACATTCCATATTATGTCATCCATATACATCATAAAAATAAGTACAGAATTTTATCTAACATCAACTTTTATAGTTAACTCTATAATTGCTAGGCCGTTAATGGGTTAAATGCTGAACTAAATAAGATTGCAATTTGTAATATTATAAATTTTTAGTTTAATCAAATTTAAGTGTTTAGGCACTGATTTAAAGTGAAGTGCAAATACTCAAGCATCATGTTTAGTTAGAAATAGTCTGCTATTTACGATTTTAAGTGCAACTGATTTCCGGTGTACTTTACGATTTTTACTCTTAAATCAAGGATTTGCAGTGTGCTAGTAATGGTAAATTTAAACAAATTTTACCTCTTATCTCGCGTTAATATAATTTTAAAAATACATTTAAAGATTCTCTCACTACAAACTTTACATTGATTATTTTTTCAGTTTAATTTTATCTTTTATCTCGCGTTTATTTAATTTTAATTTAAAAAATACATAAATGATTCTCTCACTACAAAGATCCTTTAATTTAATTATTATTTTTATTGTTTCAGTTTGATTTTACCTCATATCTCACTTTAATTCATTTTAATTTAAAAAATACGTACAAAGATTATCTCACTACGAAAATCCTTTAATTTAATCATTATTTTTATTGTTTCAGTTTGATTTTTCCTTTTATCTCACGTTAATTTAGTTCTAACTTTAAAAATACACACAAAGATTCTTACTACAAAAATCTTGTTATTTGTTTTTCAGTTTGAACAACAATATTATTATATTAAATTAATTTTAATTTTTAAAATACGTACAAAGATTCTCTCACTACAAAAATCATTTAATTTGATTAATTTTCCTCTTTGGAATAAACACACGAATAAAACAGGTTTTCGACCGCTTTAGATGAAATCATTCTTCTCCTATTGTTATCAAGGGCGCAAAAAATTCCTCGAAATCAAATCGACCGGAAATTGGAATGCTGATAAGATTAACGAGATGTATTCTTGTACGCATTTACTCAGTGTTTGTGTGTGAGTTTTAATCTTCAGTACCCATCAATTATTCCCGCGGTGCATCTCGTGTCTTAGAAATTTCGAAAATATTAATCGGTTTTTGAGTTATAATAATTATTACGGGATTGTAAAAGAGTGCGGTTTTAATTCTCTGAATGAAATTGTGGTGTGTGGTGGTGAATGCAAGCACAGGTGATACACATTTGCAAGAAGAGGAAGAATTAGTATTTTTTGAAAGGATAATCATTAGGAGCCTACATTTACAACCCCAAGGTAACTATTATAATTATGTGAAATTGAAGAATAAATTAATAATAATTAAACTATCGTTTATTGATTTATTTGAAATAAAACAACACAGTTGGGAGGGTTTCACTTTAATTGTTGAACATTGCAACATGTTTCACCACACAGTGGCTTCATCAGGCAGATGAAATAATAATAATTATTATTATTATTATTTCATCTGCCTGATGAAGCCACTGTGTGGTGAAACATGTTGCAGTGTTCAACAATTAAAGTGAAACCCTCCCAACTGTGTTGTTTTATTTCAAATAGTATTATGGAGTTTCATCATGTATCCGCCTCATCAATTAAATATTTAAAAATGTTTATTGATTTGATGAATAAAGCACTAATAACTTTTCTTCACACTTTTATTTAAATTTGGTAATTCAAATAAAAGTATGAAGAAAGTTTATTAGTGCTTTATTCGTCAAATTAATTTGATTTTCACGTAACTCACAATCAATTTATCGTTTATTGTGTAATTAAAAATCATACAAATGTTCACAATATTTTAGTGTTTTATACGCGTGGCGCATGAAGTAAAATTTCGAGTTTAGAAAAGCCCGGAGCGACCAAACCAAATCTTAAGGCTTTTCTAAACTCGAAATTTTACGTCATGCTTAGTCTGGTAGTGGAAACACTCGTTCCAAACTTTAAATTGAACGCTTTTATAAAATCGACGAATGCATGATAATTTACAGGTATAATTATGTACGTTAAAAAGAAAACATTCCATATTATGTCATCCATATACATCATAAAAATAAGTACAGAATTTTATCTAACATCAACTTTTATAGTTAAGTCTATAATTGCTAGGCCGTTAATGGGTTAAATGCTGAACTAAATAAGATTGCAATTTGTAATATTATAAATTTTTAGTTTAATCAAATTTAAGTGTTTATAACTAAATAAGATTGCAGTTTGTAAAGTTATGACCATTCAGTTGTTTCAAAATTAGGAACAGTAGAGTTTATATTAGCGAGATCTTTGCGTGTCATTGTTGCCGAATTCCATATAGTAATTTTTATTATTCTAGATAGCTTGTGCTTGGAAAGTTGTCAAACAATCTTCTTTGCTCGTTTTATATTATATTGTATCACTTTGTAAAATTATATGTTCAATGGTTAAGTTGAAAAGCAGTCGCGGCGACCCAGCCAAAGACTGAACTTCGCCATTAGATTTCAAATACGTAATTGTTATACCTGTGTATCTAAATAATAATAATAATAATAAATCTTTATTGATCAAAAATGCCATATTACACGAATTTGACATGTCTGCGTAAGTACACTTAATTAAGATAAAAACACTTATAATGGTTTGTAAATTAAATTCACTTGGTTTTGTTTCACTTATATGTATTTTATTTTCTACTAGTTTCGGCTTAATGCCATTATCAAGAATGATGTACAAATGGATTTGTTAACAATGGCTACACTGAAGATTTAATTAATCAAATGTTAAAATAGAAACAACACAAACAATTACGAAATTACTTTTATAGTGGGACAAATTCAGACACAATAACATGGAATAGATTAGAATATATTAAGCCACTGTCTTTACAAATCAAAAATAATTTAAAAGGAAAGAATAATAACATAATTTTGACAAACACAAATAATTTAGGAAAATTAATAGTTAACAAAAAAATCAAAACTAAAAATTGTAAATTGAAGAAAAGTGGTATTTATGAATTAAAATGTGATGATTGTGATGCAGTGTATATAGGACAAACCGGCAGGTCCTTTGATATCAGGTTAAAAGAGCATACAAAAAAGATATAGAGAATAAAAAACAAACCACCGGTTTTTCTAAGCACTGTATCACATCAAATCACCATTTTTCTTCAAACGATTTAAAAATTCTGCATACAGGTAATAAGGGATTAACGCTTAACTACCGGGAGGGTTTAGAAATTTCAAAAGCCATAAAGGCAAGTAAAAATGTGGTCAACGACAACGAAGACCTTTGGAATTCTCCGATATTAAATGCCCTTATTACCCAATAAAACCTAAAACTCGAAACTGTACATATTCCCAAACAAATCCATTTGTACATCATTCTTGATAATGGCATTAAGCCGAAACTAGTAGAAAATAAAATACATATAAGTGAAACAAAACCAAGTGAATTTAATTTACAAACCATTATATTTTAAAATGTTTTAGTGATTAATGAGAAAAAAGTGTCCCGTATAAAAACACTTGATACATAAAAGCATACAATTATTGGGATAAATATAACCATCCTAAGAATATATATACATTATAAATTATCAGTCATAAACTCCTGTATAGTATAATAACACTTCTCCACGAGAAAGTATTTGACCTGCTTTTAATTTGTATTATGATTCGGTAACCGAAGCATACATCCATTTCTTGTGCTATATGGGTGTGTATCGCCGACTGCTTTATACGAATTAATATTTTTGTGTATATGATTAACACATTTAAATATATATATATATATATATATATATATATATATATATATATATATATATATATATATATATATATATATATATATATATACAGGGCAATGTTTAAATATTTTGTTTTTTTAAATGTGTCCAAACAAGTGTTTGGAAGTTTTATATTAAATATGAGCCTAATAATCCTTTTTCCCTGTATAAAGATCCTATTTATTTTTGACACACCACCCCACGTCACTATATTGTAGGATAATAGTACACTAACGCATAATAGAGACGAATCAAGGTATCCGCACCGACCATGGCCTTCATTTGGTAAATTGCATAGAACGCCCTGTTTAACTTATTGCAAACGTATTCAATATGCTCACCTCATGTTAGATTTGTATCTATTATCGTCCCTAAGAATTTAACTTTCGGACTTAAGTGGTAATTGATATTATTATGTCCGAAATTGAAATGTATGGGGAGCTTTTTACGTTTTCCGAAGTTAACAATCACCGTCTTGTCACAGTTCAAAACAAATGATTTTTTGTACACCAATCTTGGAACTGTGTCAACACCTCCACTACCCTCTCATCTAGTTTTGATTCAGTGTCTGCCGATACTGCTATTGACGTATCGTCTGCAAACATTACTATGTGTCCCTTATTAATATGAGAAGGGAGATCATTCACATACAACAAAAATAATAGAGATCCCAACACCGATCCCTAAGGTACACCGTAATCAATACCAAACTCACTTGATTCCGCCCCATTAACAAAGACAATGAGTCGCCTGCTTTCGAGATATGATTTAAACCACTCCAGGCAATTCCCTCTGATTCCATAGGCACTCAGTTTAACAAATATGTGGTTAATATCTATGGTATCGAATGCTTTCGATAAATCAAAGAACAGGCCAACAGCGAAATAACCCTTACCCATATTATTTTGGACAAACTGCAACATCTGATTTGATGCAGTCTCTATTGATCTACCCGATCTAAAGCCATGTTGATTATCACATAAAAGATGAAATTTATCAAGATATTTAGATATTCTATTGTGAACAAGTTTTTCTATAGTATTTGAAATAAAGATTATTATTATTATTAAGTGTTGAAGTAAATTACATTACAATTTGTAAAATTATGAAATTTCAACTAATTCAAAAGGAAGTGTTGAACTGAATTTACCCAATTATGAAATTTAATGTTTGATGTTTATGGACGTGTGTTAATAATATATGCTGTAATGAGATGAGAGGTATATAAATTTAATTAATTAGTTTGCATCTGCACACCTGCATATTTAATGTGCAACTAAACTTACGTCACACGCTCCGGTTTTAATCTCCAGTGGAGTTTGATGTACTTTGCAAACATTTCAATGATTTACAGTTGAAATAAATCCTCGCGTAATTAATGAAAGGCCGTGGGCGTTTGTGTGCACACAGAGTTTTGTTTGGTTCATTAAATCGTTACAATGTACGTTAAATATGAATCATTACACATTTTTGTGAACTTTAATTAAAGCTTTGGAAATAACACGGGGTTTTTTATTTTTTTTTTATTTTGGGTTTTACGTCATCTATTTCCGCTGCTAAGGCCAATCATGACGCCGGAGATTAGGTCTACAGCTATCCGGGAATTTTGCCGAACCCGGTGGGAGTTCCAACCCACCGGGGTTGAGATTAACAAGAAATATTTTATTTTCAAAATCTTCACTGTCTTATTTTTGTTTTCAAGCGTTAGATTCTTTTTGAAATCCACAAACATGTGTAGTTATTTAGACTTACTAGAAAAATTATTTTATCCACAATATGTTCACTGTGTTTTTTTAAGCTTTAGAAAAATAAAAGCGCGGGGTTGAGATTTACGAAAACTATTTAATTTTAAAAATCTTCACTGTCTTATTTTTATTTTCAAGCATTAATGTTTGAATTAATTTAATGTTTAAATTCACAAACATGTGTAATTATTTAGACTATTTAGAGAAATTATTATTTCCACAAATATTCACTGTTTAGCGCATTAATGATGACTATAGATGTACTTATAATAAAAGAAAAAAATCATAGACTGCAATGTATGACAGTTGCACTCGCAAAAACTCATCCAATGTAAAATGTGGGGTCGCTCTTAAAAGGTTTTTCAAATAACATTTCAATTGTTTCACTGGCAGGTGAAAGAATTGGAGGCAATTTAATGTAAAACTTGACTTCTAAGTATTAAGGCCCATCTTTTGACTTATATAGCCGTGTGTATTGAATATATGAGCGGTATAGAAACAAAGGTGACAATCTCCACTTTATGTTTTCACGAACTTATAATTTCTTATCTTATTATTTGTCCATAAACCTCAATGTGATTTTTTGTAACAATTCAGTAGAATAGAATTAGATGAAGATATAAAGCAAGTTTAAAGCTTTTTATCATCATCTAATTCTATTCTATTCAGTAGAATAGAATTAGATGATGATATAAAGCTTTAAACTTGCTTTATATCTTCATCTAATTCTATTCTACTGAATAGTTACAAAAAATCACATGGAGGTTTATGGACAAATAATAAGATAAGAAATTATAAGTTCGTGAAAACATAAAGTTAAATTGTAACAGTATAATAAATATGTGTATCTTTAGGAATACAGCTTTTTGGTAATTCTTACAAAAAACAATAAAGTGGAGAATCCTAACTTTTTTTCTATACCCCTCATATATATCATTTCTCTGACGAGTATGTTGTGTATGTATAAAAGCAGCACATTGGTAGGACTCGATGTTTTTTTTAATATAAATAAGACTCGATCGTAATAAATGTTTAATGTATTATTTTATTGTTTATTTGATGTAATATTGTATAGTAGAAAACCGTTAAATAAATAAATAAAATAGAATATGCCAATATCACTTAAAACATAATTTATTTTGAAGATTTACGGTAGAACAAATAAGACTAACATACATAAACATACAGGGAGTATTTCTTTAAAGTATACTTATTTCAAATTCAGCTTAGTTTCTTTAAATCTTTAGTTATTCGTTGTTTTTTTAAAGAGTTTAATTTGAAGCTTTAAACGAGTGTTTTCCACTCCCAGACTAAGCATGAAGTAAAATTTCGAGTTTAGAAAAGCCCCGTGAAAATTTGTCGAGGGTCGCGCAGCGACCCGAGACAAATTTTCTGGGCTTTTCTAAACTCGAAATTTTACTTCATGCGCCACGCGTATAAAACACTAAAATATTGTAAACATTTGTATGATTTGTAATTACACAATAAACGATAAATTGATTGTGAGTTACGTGAAGATCAAATTAATTTGACGAATAAAGCACTAA
The DNA here is from genome assembly GCA_932526585.2 of Philonthus cognatus. Classification (NCBI taxonomy): domain Eukaryota; kingdom Metazoa; phylum Arthropoda; class Insecta; order Coleoptera; family Staphylinidae; genus Philonthus; species Philonthus cognatus. The sequence continues at coordinate 13,311,595 of OW052250.1, read as the reverse complement.
TAACCTTTCTTCACACTTTTATTTGAATTACCAAATTTAAATAAAAGTGTGAAGAAAGGTTATTAGTGCTTTATTCGTCAAATCAATAAACGATAGTTTAATTATTATTAATTTATTCTTCAATTTCACATAATTATAATAGTTACCTTGGGGTTGTAAATGCAGGCTCCTAATGATTATCCTTCAAAAAAATACCAATTCTTCCTCTTTTTGCAAATGTGTATCACCTGTGCTTGCATTCACCACCACACACCACAATTTCATTCAGAGAATTAAAACCGCACTGTTTTACAATCCCGTAATAATTATTATTAACGTGAGATAAAAGGAAAAATCAAACTGAAACAATAAAAATAATGATTAAATTAAAGGATTTTCGTAGTGAGATAATCTTTGTACGTATTTTTTAAATTAAAATGAATTAAAGTGAGATATGAGGTAAAATAAAACTGAAACAATAAAAATAATAATTAAATTAAAGGATCTTTGTAGTGAGAGAATCATTTATGTATTGTTTAAATTAAAATTAAATAAACGCGAGATAAAAGATAAAATTAAACTGAAAAAATAATCGTTTGTAATACCACAAGAGGTTGGTTTTGGCCGGATATTTTTTTATTTAGACGAGTGCGTGGTTGCCTAGCAATTTTAACCAGAGAAAACTTGGATGACAAAAACACGAGAGCGAAGCTCGAGTGTTTTTGTCTATACAAGTTTTCTCGAGTAAAATTGGAAAACCATGCACGAGTTATTAAATGAAAAAATATCCTCTCAAAACCAAACCTCGAGTGGTATTTGATAAGATAATTCCATGACAAAGGTGTATTGTCATTCTAAAATCTGTCATCCGCATTACGTAGTGATTTGACGGATTGAACTTAACGTCACTAATTCAGCGCGATCGTACAGTCGTTGGCATGGAGAACGTAAATAAGATAATTTTAAAATATCCACTTGCATTTTTACTTCTGCGATTTTGTTTGTTAGCAAATATGCATGATTTTAGGTTCGAATGGAATTATCAATGTAAAGTTTGTAGTGAGAGAATCTTTAAATGTATTTTTAAAATTATATTAACGCGGGATAAGAGGTAAAATTTGTTTAAATTTACCATTACTAGCACACTGCAAATCCTTGATTTAAGGGTAAAAATCGTAAAGTACACAGGAAATCAGTAGCACTTTTTTTTTGGCTTTTGCCTGGCCTTAGTTACTGGACTATTAGATATCATCAATTGTTATTTTGTATACATTTGTTAATTAACTTATTATTAAGTATAACATACAACTTTATATTTGGACGTCACAACACATTCACACACATCCATGGAACCGTAGACGAGTATTTTTCGTTAGAAAAATTACTCGCCTACGCTGGGAATCGAACCCAGATCACCTCCGTGACCGATTGGCGAAACCGGCGGCTCAACCGCTCGGCCACGGCGGGCCCTCAGTAGCACTTAAAATCGTAAATAGCAGACTATTTCTAACTAAACATGATGCTTGAGTATTTGCACTTCACTTTAAATCAGTGCCTCGGTGTTGAGTAACGACGGAAAAAAAAGACCTTTATTGGCATATAAAAAATAAAATTACAAAAAAAAATAATAACAAAATAATAATAGAACAAAAAAGTATACCATTTCCTTTCTGTTTTCCGCCCTCCGCCAACCCAATACCGTTACCATCTTTACGCCAGCTCAGTCCTCTCTCATCCATTCCGTTACACTTCTTTTTCCCCCCAGCCATTCCACACTCACCCCATCACACTCCTCTCCCAAATGACTCCATGTATCTCGTCCACTTGCGCACAACACACATTTACCATACTTTTCCCCCATCCAGACCTTCCTTCCTCTCTCCTCCGAACCACATCTAGCTCTTGCCAGGGTTATCTTACTCTCCTTCGACAAGTCACTATTGGATAGGTACCCTGGCACGCTCCCATGCACTTGCCACCTTTCGTACATTAGATTGTATCCGCTCCTCTCGATACACCCTTGCCTCTCCTGCATCTCCACCTCTTTCCACTTCTCTTTCATCCAAGCTGCCACATTCACCCCCTTCTCTAACCATTCATTTACACTATTCTCAGACTCTCCTGCCCTTTCATACATCTCTCTGCTCTTCATACTCCACTCACTCCTCCCTAATCCCTTGCACATTCTCCATACCTCTTTCACCAGTCTCTCACCTTCCAATTCACACAACTTCATCTCATACTTCACCACTCTCTCCATTGCCTCACCATGTATACTCATTCTATTTGTTTCCTGAAGCAGAATGTATCCAGGGGTTGACCTTTCCAACCCCAGAATCTGCTTCAGGAACCACATCTGCTCTCTTTCAATGCATTCATACTCTTTTATACCCCATGCTTCCACTCCATACAACAAAATAGGCATCCCACAGTTTCCACGCCAATTGGAAGTTGCCAGCAAACCATTTTCCCCACTTCTTCCATACAATACCCAATGCTTTCCTGGCTTTTCCTTGTACCCATTTGGCGTGCTCCCCGTAACCACCTGTAGCTTTAAAAATGAAGCCCTATTATTTAAATTCTTTCACCCTCTCAATCACCTCCCCCTTCCACTTCAATTCATCTACTCTTCCTTCTCTTCCTCTATTCCTAAATCTCATCCACTTTGTTTTCCTTGCATTAACTTGCAGCCCTCGCTTGTCCATATACCTCTCCACCCTCTGCATCACCTCATTCATCTCTCCCCAGATCCTCGCCACAAGCACCATATCATCCGCATACGCTAGCATCCATACCTTCCTTTTTCCGATCACTACCCCGCCCGCTTGCCCGTTTCTCAAAACCTCTTCCAATTCGCTAACATATATGTTAAATAATAACGGGCTTAGCGGACAGCCCTGCCTCACCCCCGTCCACATCCTAAACCTTTCAGCCACATTCCCTCCAACTTTCGCACTCACCCACGTTTCCTCGTATACTCTTCTAATCCATTCAACCGTTACTCCGCTCACTCCTCTCCTTCTCAGACACTCCACTAGCCTTTCTCTCGGAACAGTATCGCACGCTGCTTTCAAATCCAGGAAAACAGCGTACCAAATATTTACGCTGGCAAGGATGGTGGAGAGAGTGCTGGAAGAGAGTCTCTCTTCCAGCACTCTCTCCACCATCCTTGCCAGCGTAAATATTTGGTCCCTTGTTCCCCTCCCTTTTCTAAAACCCCCTTGAGTCTCCGGCAGTATTCCATTAATTTCCACCTCCTTCTCCAATCTATTTTTCACTACCGTCATTGCAATTTCGTACCCGGTGCACATAATTCAAATTCCTCTATAATTTTCTGCATTAGATTTATCACCTCCTTTATGCACCGGGCACATAACTCCCACACGCCACGCCTCTGGAATTTCCGCTTCTCCCCTCCACATTTGGTTCAGCAACCCTCCAAACCTCCGCTTTTCCTTCTTCCTATCTCCTTCCACATTTCTGCCCTCAGCCCGTCCAGCCCCGCAGCTTTTCCAGCCTTCACCTCTGCAAATGCGTTTTCTATCTCCTCCTCTGAAAACTCTTCAACCTCTCCCGCTACCCCTCGTTCCCCTACCCCTCTCCAGCCATTCTGTTACATTTCTCTGACCATTCTTACAAAGAAACTCCAATGGGCCCCTTCATTTCACCTCTTCTTAGAATACCCCATATCTCCCTTTCAGTTCTACACAATCTAATTTCCTCGGTCGTTCTTTCCAAAGCCTGCCTCTTCTTTCTGTCGCATACTTTGGCGTACCTAACCCTCGCTGCCACCACCCCCTGCTCTTCGCCCCTACCCAAGCTCCACTCCCTCACTGCCTTCCTCACTTCCCTCTTTACGTCATGACACTCCTCATCCCACCATGGGCAACTCTTTCCGCCCCCCCTTTTCACTATTCTTCCACAACCCACGATTATCTCTTCCATCTCTTCCATTGTTTTTATCGACGGCAATTGAGTAATGAAACAGTAGTGTTTGAAATTTGAGTCCAAACCAATTTATTATAGTTTAATAATATTAAAATAACCTTAAGTTATTCTGTAATTACTCTAAACTTTGCATTATTGTTTTCAGAATTATTTCTTTTTGGATCTCCAAAGAAATACACTCCTGTCCCGATAAAGATGGTTGCTTTTACGACGGAAAAGAAGAGACAGTCACTTGCAGAGCTCATATAGACTTAGAGAATATCTACAAGAACGCCAAATGTTTGCTATTGTGTGAATACGATAATACAACTTTGTACTTGAGCAAAATTGTCAAAAACGTTCCAAACGTCGAAAATATCACCATAACTCAAAGCAATATCTCTTATATTAGAGAACCAACAAAGGAAAATAAAATCAAGGTAATATTATATGATTCCAGAACGAAATAGCCAATAGATGGCATTCTAGGTATTTAAATTAATTTAATGTTTAATAGAAACTTTATAAAGCAGTTGTTTACATATTTACCAAAAAAATTAAAGCAACAAGAAATGGAGAATAGATAGAATTCTCGCTGTATAAATTAATTTAATGTTTATTTGAGATTAATTAAAAACGGTTTAACTTTGTTTGTATAACACAATTTATTTTTATGTGACTGCAGTTTCGGCAAATTTAGCAATTTTACCGTTTTTTATTAATAAATTAACATGTATAACGAAGTAGAAGCCTCCACAATACAAAATTTGTTTATTTGAGACTTAATAAAGCAGTTATATGTACAGGGTGGTGCATTTTGGAGATGCCACATATGAAAAACTTTTTTATTCTAAGAGATATTGAAAAACCGTTTCCGTTTGATAATGACAAGCTAAATTTGTAGAAACTGCAGTCACATTTAATAAAAAGTGTTGTACAAAGTAAATAGTGTTTTATTGTGAACATACAGGAAATTATTGTTTTAAGTATACATATCCCGATATATGCACTGTAAAATTTCACGCAATTTTTTAACGAGTGTTTCCGCTCCCAGATTAAGCATGAAGTAAAATTTCGAGTTTAGAAAAGCCTGAAAATTTGGTTTGGTCGCGTAGCGCGAAGCGCTACGCGGCCAAACCAAATTTTCAGGCTTTTCTAAACTCGAAATTTTACTTCATGCGCCACGCGTATAAAACACTAAAATATTAAGAAGTTCAAAATATACCGCTAAAGCAATATACTAAAGTAGTATTTTAGAACTTCACTTGAAATTAGTGTTTTATACGCCTGGCGCATGAAGTAAAATTTCGAGTTTAGAAAAGCCTGAAAATTTGGTTTGGCCGCTCCGCGCTTCGCGCTACGCGACCAAACCAAATTTTCAGGCTTTTCTAAACTCGAAATTTTACTCCATGCTTAATCTGGGAGTGGAAACACTCGTTAGAAGTTTCAAATTGAACTTCTTATATTAGCCGACGTAAAGCAATTTTTTTTGGATATGTAGGTAATTGCTTTAAATTAAATCAACACAAAAAACTTTTATTTCAATAATAAATAATTTTCAGTATTTAAAAATCAACAATTCAACTTTAAAACGCATCCCGGATAATTTGTTCCTAAAAATGCGACATTTGCGCGAATTCGACGCAAGAAACAATTCTTTGGACAAGCTACCTGCCAGGATGAAATACTTCAAGGATTTAGAAGCCATTTATTTAGAATGTAAGTACACACTATACAAAAAAATATTCACTTAATTATAAAGTTCGGAGAGGTAATCCTCGCCCTCGCCCTCCTCAGCATCTTTTTTCTGAGCGGTCTTTTCCTCTATTTTCTTAAACGACAAATTCGACACTTTTTCGCTATCCTTGAAAATGCTGAAGATGTTATCGAACAGACCTGGTTTTTCTAAATTGGGTAGGTTTGGGTTGGGTTTAGTTGTGGTCAATGGTAACAGAGACGGTGTTGTTGTAGGTTTTGAAAGTTTTGCAAGCTTTGCAATTATTGCAGCTTGTGCAAGTTTCACAGTATTTGAAGATCCTGAATTGTCTGTAGGTGTGATTGTAGTTGCTTTACGTTCCTTTCCCTCTTTAGCTTTTGAACTGAAAAAGATTTTGTTTTGGGGAGACTCCTTAATTACTGCGACCATTGAAGGGAGTTTTCCTGGTGAAGGAGTTGAAGCTGCCTTATTTTCCGAAGAATCTAACGAGACTTTTGTATCTGAAGAATTTGTTGTAGTTCCTAGTAGAAGTGTAGGTTTAACGGTTTCTGCAGGAGTTGCCGTTGTCTCTGAAGATGCAGGAAATATATTTTTAGATAATCCTTTAAGTTTTGAAAATAGCGTTGGTGCTGAGGAACTGGGAAGCTCCGTTGGAGGTAAAGTAATCGGAGTTGGGTTTGCAGATTGGCTTACATCTACAACCATTGAAGAATCTGTTGAACCTAAAACTTTCAGAGGAACTGTAGAAGAATCTTCAGAATCTGCTACTTTTAAAGGATGTGCTGAATTTAAAATGTTCGGAAGAACTGTAGAAGAATCTACAGAATCTAAAACTCTTAAAGATTTCCTTCCAAGATAATCTGATTGATCTGAAAACGCTGGCGATATTGAAGTTCCTTCAGTAATTTGCAACCCTTTTCTTCCTGGAAGCCCTCCTTTAGCAAAAGCTACAATCTCAGGCCATCTTCTCAAATCTTCTGTCCTTTCTTCAATATCTCCAGCATCAACTGAAGATACCGCTTCTTCAACTTCATCTGGAGACAATGAATGCTTCGTGAACGGCCACATAGTTACTCCCTTCTTAGCATAACCTTTAATATCAAAAGCAGTAATCTTGAAAGGAACGTACTTGGTATCATCACTTTGCACCAAGCGTTTTTCTTCAATTATTTTATTAACTAAATCAACAACTTCGGGTATCGAGAATCTACACTTATTTTTCATAAATGATGATACCGAATTTTTGAACAACGATGGTATTTTCCAAAATGTCTTAGCATGATTAGAATACCCTGTTGTTACAACGTAAGAATCCGCATTCCTTTCAGTTGGTAAAATGGAAGGATTACCATTAACACTTCTTATAGTTGTTGGTGTACCTAAAGAATTTTCATCAACAGTTAGAGTACCTGGAGGATTGTGATCAACACTTCCTATAGTTGTTGGTGTACCTAAAGAATTTTGATCAACAGTTAGAGTACTTGAAGGATTTTGATCAACACTTCTCGTAGTCGTTGGAATATCTAAAGGATTTTTATTAACACTTCTTGCAGTTGATAACGCATGAATATAATTAGTATCAACAAATGTTTCAGCTGTTTCAACTTGTCCTCCTGAAATAGTTTTGTTATCAATTGGTTTTCTTAATTCAGGAACGACTGTGGTGGTTTTTACTTGTAAACCAAAAGTACTTGTAAACTCAGTTGTTGGATTTACAGTTGTTTGAGAAACTGTATCATCAAGCATTGTTTTTCTAAAACCATTTAAAGTGTAACTTTCTGTTGGTGTTGATACCTCTTGATTTTGTGGTGTGGTAAATTTTGACATTGCAGTTTCTCCCTCCAAACTTGATAAAGGCGAAAATGTAGTTTTAGAATCTGACCAGCTTGGATTTTTTGTAACTCCTATTGTTTGCCAATTGGATCTACTTGATTTTGGTGTTAACCAAGTTGTTTTTCTCGTAAATGAATCAAAATTACTCGGCGTCGTTATTTCATCTACAAGCAAATTGCTCTTCTTCATGATTGTCGGTGTTGCTGCCATTGAAGATAGAATTGTCGCTAAATGCGGAAATTTCGTTCTTGAATTTTCTCTTTTTGTAGTCCAAAATTTGAAAGGTGTAGGTCTAGGTGTGGTAAAGGTATTAAATCTGTCGAATAAGGTTGGTGTATATCGCATCAGCGTGGCGAGGTCTTTTTTGGCATGTAAAAGGAACCGGGGTATTTGTGTGGATTTTATAATGTCGGTTAGCCAAGGAGTTCTAGTTACAAGACGATTAAACCAATCTCTATTAAATCCAGGTTGATCCCTTGTTGTAAGACCGAATGTAGACTTGTCGTCTTTTGTAGGACCTCTAAACCAAGTTCTTTTAGAGCTAGGTTGATCTATTGTTGTGAGATCAAATGCAGTTTTTCTACTTGTAGGCATATAATCTCTTGTGGTACCAGCAAACGAATTTCTACTAGGTCTAGGTTGATATATTGTTGTAGGGTCCAACGCAGATTTCCTACTTGTAGGCATATTATCTCTTGTAGTGCCAGCAAAATAATTTCTACTAGGTCTAGGTGGATATATTGTTGTACGATCCAACGTAAATTTCCTACTTGTAGGCATATTATCTCCTGTAGCGCCAGCAAAATAATTTCTACTAGATCTAGGTTGATATATTGTTGTAACATCCAGCGCAGATTTTCTACTAGTAGGCATAGTATCTTTTGTAGTACCACTAAACCAGTTTCTAGTAAGTCTAGGACGATCTATTGTTGTAAGATCCAACGCAGATTTCCTACTTTCAGGCATATTGTCTCTTGTAGTGCCAGCAAACTGATTTCTACTAGGTCTAGGTTGATATATTGTTGTGGGATTCAACGCAGATTTTCGACTTGTGGGCATATTATCTCTTGTAGTACCAATAAACCAAGTTCTACTAGGTCTAGGATCTGTTGTAAGATGCGAAGGTGAATTCCTAGTTATAAACCGATCATCTCTTGTTGTTTCACCAAACCTAGCTTCGCTGTTTCTGGGCGGATTGAATGTAGTATACTTATTCGGCTTGGTTAACGTAGTTTTTCTAAGCATTTCCCCTACGGTACGACCCAACAAAGCTGTAGTTAATGCAGGTTTAATCACTGTAGACCGCCCAAACCAAGGTGTTTCTGCTCGCTGTTTCGGTTGACTCTTCGTCGTTAAGCCCGGTCTGAATTTGAACCAAGGCACATGCGATGTTTCTCGATGTTTGTAAGCCGGATCAACTTCTGAATTGCCTAAATCTGATTCTGGATCGTCTCGATTAGATGATGTCTTGTCGTAATTCGAGTCGAATTGGTCTGAGGCCGCATCGTCGTACTCATCAGAGGCCTCAGAAAGTTTGACTGTCGGGATTCTTATGTTGGCGTACTGCACTACATCGAATTTTTTTTTCGGGTATTGATAGATGTTTCTTGGTATTTGCTCCGGCATTACCGGCATGCCGTAATTATTCAGCAGTCTTTTAAAATGCCTCTCTGAAAAATAGTAAATCTTTTGATTACGCAAAATTTAAATCCTATAAAAGTCTATTCTAATCCAATTAAACTAATCTAATCTAACTGATACAACCTAATCTAATCCAACTTAATCTGATTAATACAACTTGGTTGATCTGAACTAACATTCGACTTAAGTGGACTAGATCTTGATTTACTTAATGATGTAATTTGAAAAATCCAACCCAAGTCTAAATGATATAACCTGATCTAATCTGACTAACAGGTTTTGGTTGACCTGAACTAACCTGATTTTCTAATTTAATTCTACTCAAATATATATTTGTTCATAAATATTCTTACCTTTTCCTTTAAGTACCGGAATTTTTAGCACATAACCTATCTTTCTGATTTTGTTGAGGTACCACTGATTGTCGGCGTTCAAATCTCTATAGGTACCGTCCAAGTGTTTGATGAATTTGTTTAGGTCTTTAGGGCCGGACACGTAAATGTAATAATAGTCCGAAACCGTCGGTAAATCCATCTCGTTTTCTGTTTCATATTCATCCGTCTCCTCGGAAGCATACCGAGGGATTACGTCGTGTGTGCCGAGTCCAAAATGTACCGAAGCTAAAAAACATAAATGTTAGCAAAGCTAGTATAAAAAATACACATGGAGAGAAACAAGTTTTTTTTTCGGGGGGGGGGTTGGCTTTTGCCTGGCCTTAGTTATATAACTATTAGCCAACATCATTGTTTATTTTAACTATCTTTCAGTTTGTAACTAATACTAGTAAATAAATTTAACAGATATTTGGACGTCACAACACATTCGCACCACACCCAGGGTCACGACGAGAAATTATTTATAAATAAAATCTCGCCGTGCACGGGAATCGAACCCGAATTGTGGCTCGCCGAGCGATACAGCCCGGCGACGTTACCGCTCTGCCACCACCTGCCCTAGGAGACAAGTGTAAAAGAATAAAAATATAATGCTCGCTTCGCTCGCACTTTTTAAACAGGGAATTATTCTTTAAGTATACATACTTACGTTGTAAACTTTCAGGCGCACATTGACTTTTTAAAAGAGTTCAATCTAAAGCTTCTAACGAGTGTTTCAACTCCTTGATTCCTTGAGTTCTGAAAAGCCTGAAGCGGAGCGACCAATATTGCCACATATTACGCTTGTGAAGTTTAGATAAAGTTAGAACGAGCAACGCGAGCTGAGTTTCGTAAGGTAATCTCAAAACTCAACATTACTTTAGGGGAGCGTAAGTGAGCGAAACGAGCAATATTGCCCAAAATGTACTGTTTAGTTTAGTAGCATTACTCAAATGTTGCCAGATATTACGATTGGGAAGCTAAGATGTAGCCAGAACGAGCAAAGCGAGCTGAGTTTGGTAAATTTATTCCAAAACTAAACATTACTTCAGTTAAGCTTAAGTGAGCGAAGCGAGCAATATTGTTCAAAATGTATTCAAGTTTACTGCTCAGGTACTCTCTCTTATAATGTTGCCAGATATTACGCATGTGTAGTTTAGATGAAGCTAGAAGGAGCAAAGCGAGCTGAGTTCCGTAAATTTATTCCAAAACTCATCATTACTTCAGTTAAGCTTAAGTATATTAACAATATTGTTCAAAATGTATTAAAGTTTACTGCTCAGGTACTCTCTCTTATAATGTTGCCAGATAGTGTAGTTTAGATGAAGCTAGAACTAGCAAAGCGAAGCAAAGCAAAGAGTTTCGTGAATTAGGCACTGAACCCAACAAAAGTCAACAACTCGTGTACAAGTACTCAACTACTACTAAAATGAACTCGAGTACATTTAGATGTGCTCACTTAAGTTAATTTAACTCTACATCTCAAAACAAGGAGTCGAAACGCTTGAAGACTTAACAGTTAGTAACTAAGGTGATATTTTACCAATTTCCGCGTTTAACGTCAATTTTGTCAACAAGCATCGTCTACACAAGACAAACTCTCAAAAAATGACATTATCAACGTCAAAATTGATATTTAACTAATGCTTTGAATCATGTGCGTAGCCGCCACCAAGAAACCGTTTCGCGAAGCGGAGCGGCTAAACCAAATTCTCAGGCTTTTCTAAACTCGAAATTTTACTATTTGCGCCACGCTTATTAAACACTGATTTAATGCAAAGTTCAGAACAGAGGTGTTTAGCATACTGCTTTAGTAGTATATTTTAAACTTTACTTAAAATCAGAGTTTTATGCGCGTGGCGCATGAAGTAAAATTTCGAGTTTAGAAAAGCCTGAAAGTTTGGTTCGGCCGCTCCGCTTCGCGGAGCGACCAAACCAAACTTTCAGGCTTTTCTAAACTCGAAATTTTACTTCATGCTTAGTCTGGGAGTGGAAAACACTCTTTTAAAGCATCAAATCGAACTTTTAAAAAAAACCAACTAATATCTAAAGATTTATGGCATATACGTTGTAAATTGGGACATGTATACTTAAAAGAAAAACTCCCTGCATAATTTATAAATAATATAAATATTAATATTTGTGAACACCAATAATTATCAAGAAGTTGATATATATCGGATAAATATCGATATAACTCCGATATTTTGATAATTATATAAATATCGTGATATCGTCCCTACGAATACGAAAAAGTGAGCATTAATAAATAAATGGCAGACTAGAATTCTCCCGACCTGCCACCAGAGTTCCGATAAATTGTCCCCCTCATACTAAAACCATTAATCTGAAAATTTGACGTTTTCAGAAAATTGCATTTGAATTGAAACCACTGTGAAACTTAAGGAAATGAATATTTTCAGAGCCAATACCTTCCAAAGGCTTTTAATAATTAACCCGGTTCCCTTTGTTAAATTATTTTGATATTTTGGTACGACGTAGTATAGGCGAAAACACATTCAGATCACCAAAAAACCGAAAAACGTCAAATTTGCAGATTCATGGTTTTGGCATGAGGGAGACGATTTATCGGAACCCTAGTGGCAGGTCGGGAGAATTCTAGTCTGCAATTTATTTATTAATACTCACTTTTTCGTATTTGCAAGATTTTAAATTACAAATCAAAATTAATTTTAATTACATCTAAAGGCATAATTTAAATTTATTATATGTATTAATTTATTTAATCTGCGCGACCCTCGACAAATTTTCACGGGGCTTTTCTAAACTCGAAATTTTACTTCATGCTTAGTCTGGGAGTGGAAAACACTTGTTGAAAGCTTCAAATTGAACTTAAAAATAAAACAGGGAATATCTAAAGAAATATTACGTAATCTGCAAAATAATTACGTAATATTGATCAATATATGAATTCAAAAAATAATATTAGTATGAATGTTTAGCTGAGCGAGCAAAGCGAGCAGTATTTTTTTCAACATGAATAAAATTGAAGACGATATATGGGTAATATTACGTAAATCACAAAATATTCACAAAATATTGATTAATTTACTAGCATGAATTTATTGAAAAAATATTATGAAGTTTTGGTAATAGTAAGCGAGCAAAGCGAGCAGTATTTTTCAACATAATTAAAATATTACGAAAATATTACGTAAATCACAATATAATTACGAAATATTGATTAATCTATAGTATATTTTAAACTTCACACTAAATCAGTGTTTAATACGCGTGGCGCATGAAGTAAAATTTCGAGTTTAGAAAAGCCAGAAAATTTGGTTTGGTCGCGTAGCGCTACGCGCTACGCGACCAAACCAAATTTTCCGGCTTTTCTAAACTCGAAATTTTACTTCATGCTTAGTCTGGGAGTGGAAACACTCGCTAGAAGTTTCAAATTGGAAAAACACTGATGTGCGAGCGAAGCGAGCATTTTTCTGAGTTTGAATAAGATTATTGTTAATATTACCTAAAATAATTGCAAATATCCATCCGAAATCAGAACGCATTGTCTCTCCACCAACACTCGGCTATCTGGTGGATTCGAAACGATGAAATGATAAACCGAAACGATTATTTGTTGTTTTATAATACGAACGTAATCTGAGAAATTATTCGTGCTTCACAGGCTATTAAACAGATATCCCTAGTTTAATATTTATTACCAGGTTATTTATTTTTGCGTTGTTTAATATTTTCGCCCGTGGGCCGTTCGCAGATAACAGATGGAATTGTTCCCTAAACTTGGACTGGGCGCTCAATTTGAACAAGACCATAGTCAGGGATTACAGGAGGATGTTCTGTCACGGCGAGCCTTACGCTGAGAAGCCTGTTGTTGCTATAGCTATATTTTTACAGGTATTTATGAAATTTTAAATTTACTATTCAGATTTGTAAAGGGCAAGGAAACGTTTTATATCCATATTGTAACTTGTTTTTTTTTATCATTGACCTAAGGGTTTCAAATATGCAGCAGTTTATTTTTTTGGGCTTTTGCCTTGCCTTAGTTTCACGACTATTAGCCAACATCATTCAATTTTTATTATTTATTTAATTTTTATTTAGTTGTTTAACTATATCTACAGAGAGTTGTATGTAACACCGAACATTTTCATAACTAGAATTTTTTGTTTAAGTATCCATATGCATACGTTCCATATTATTCGATGCTCGGTTTATTAAAAGAATTTAATTTGAAGCTTTAAGCGAGTGTTTTCCACTCACAGGCTAAGCATGAAGTAAAATTTCGAGTTTAGAAAAGCCTGAAAATTTGGTTTGGTCGCGTAGCGCGAAGCGCGGAGCGGCCAAACCAAATTTTCAGGCTTTTCTAAACTCGAAATTTTACTTCATGCGCCACCGGTACAAAACACTGACATATTACGAAGTTTAAAACACACCGCTAAACTTTACATTGAATCTGTGTTTTGTACCGGTGGCGCATGAAGTAAAATTTCGAGTTTAGAAAAGCCTGAAAATTTGGTTTGGTCGCTCCGCGCTTCGCGCTACGCGACCAAACCAAATTTTCAGGCTTTTCTAAACTCGAAATTTTACTTCATGCTTAGCCTGGAAGTGGAAAACACTCACCTAAAGCTTCAAATTTAATTCTTTTGATAAACTGAGCATCGGAAAATGCGCAACGCATGCATATGGATACTACAAAGAAAAATTCTCGTTATGAAAATGTTCGGTGTTACATAAAACTCTCTGTATATTTGGACGTCATAACACATTCTCTATCCATGGAACTGGAGACGAGTATTTTTCGTTACTTCCCGCTGGGGATCGAACCCAGATCACCGCCGTGAACGATTGGCGAAACCAGCGGCTCGGCCACGGCGGGCCCAGCAGTTTATTTATAAGTTCTATAATATAAACTTTGTCCCCATTTAACTGATTTTAACCCCACGCCCACCCCCTCCCCTCCTGGACGTCAAGAAATCGTATATTTTTGACGTTTCCCGTAAAAATAAATTGACATATCATACGTTTTTAATAAATATATATTTTGTCTCTTTCTCCGCCGGACACAATATAAAATATTGATTTAATTTAACTACATTTATTTTACAGAATTCACAGATTAATTGTCCGGGATATTGTGAATGCACAATGCCAAAAGTCATCAGAGATATTTTCACGGAAAAGCTGAAACCGATCGTTGAAGCCAATTGTTCCAGCAAAGAATTAACAGAGCTTCCAGCTATATTGCCAAATCACACGGCGATTTTGAGGCTCGAGAACAACCATATCAGCGATTTAACGCCCTTGTTGAATAATAGGATATACAGAAATGTGATCGAGATTTATTTGGACCACAATGAGATTGACTCTATAGGAAATTTGGAGGGAGCGTATTGGTTATCGCATTTCCGAGTATTTTCTTTGAAAGATAATAAACTCTCTCGGGTAAATATTTGTTTTTACTTTCTTCATATGTTGTACAAAGAGGATTGAATTGTTTTATTTAAACATCAAAATTGTTGAGTAAAAGTCTCAACAATTTTGATGTTTAAATAAAACAATTCAATCCTCTTTGTACAACATATGAAGAAAGTAAAAATGGTATTCTTTTTTTTTTTTTTTTCTTGAATAACTTTCTCATTTATCACCTGGTGAAACATTTTAAAATAATATTAAAGGATAAATTAAAAACACTTGGTTTGTTTCACTATTTGTTTTTTACAAATTGTGAAACAAACCAAGTGTTTTTATTAATGATTTCGATAGCTAACGCCATCTAATGCTTCATAGTGGCATCGTCAGTGACACGAATGCACAAAGTGCATATACAGGTCACTGTTTCGTCCACGAGCGAGCAGAACTCTGTTTGTGAAACCAGAAAACAATACTGAATACTGAACACAAATTCAATTTTCAAGTGTTTTTAATTTATCCGTTAGTGGTATTCTATTTCAAATAGTGAATTCAAAAATGATACTAAGTTTAATACTACTATTTAGTGGTATTAAACATTTAGTGGTATTAAACTGAGTAAAACTATTCTATGGAAGGAGGAATATGGTGGAAGTAAGAGGGAATAGAAGAGTGACGGAATGGATGAGAGAGGATGGGGCCGGGGTAACGACACTGGAGGAGTTGGGGGAACAGAAGGAAAGCAGGAGGCAGTGAGGGGGTAGCGATTAGTGTGAAGATGTAATGTAGTATACCAATAACGTTTTATTTTGAATTATTCTATTCACATAATTAAACACAGTTATATTCCTTTATTCACTTTTAGTTTTCTTGCTAGATGTACATTTCGGGTACTAAGTACCCATTATTAATAGCTAACGGTTAGCTATTGATAATGGGTACTTAGTACCCGAAATGTACATCTAGCAAAAAAAAATAAAAGTGAAGAAAGGAATATAACTGTGTTTAATTAAGTGACTTAACACCTTCACGTAACTCATACAACTACATTAATTCTATTTACAGTTTGTTTTATTTGAACTTATAGTCAAATAATCATATTAGTATTATTATTATTTTATCTAGAGCATCTTTTACATTTATTTTAAATATAATCTATTTTAGGCATTTGCTGCTTCAATTTTAAACTTTTATCAAGTGTGTACATTTAAATGTTGTTTTTTTTTCTCAGGTACCAATTTATGCGTTAGACAATGCCCTTCAACAAAATCCGAACATGCCGAATGCGGTTAGGGTGTTTCTGGGTGGGAATCCGTGGAAATGCGATTGCACCTTCACGCCTCATTTCCAGGAAATGATGATGAAATACGAGAACCAGATCCGCGATTCGGAGGCTGTGAAATGCTCGTACGTTGAAGATGACGAGAACTCGTTCTCACCTGTGAGTATCCAAACACTTTTTGATGTATCCCTGTATATGCCAGAATCGTTTAAATATTTCTTAAAATACCCTTGTAGAATATTTGTTCCTTTATTTTATTTTTTGTTGTGTGGGAGGGGAAAATCTATTTACGGGCGAAGTGTCGGACTCTCTCCAAACTGGAGGACTACCGACTAAAAACCCCTCCCACTTACCGGCTTCGACTGCATGGTCATTAGCCGGTTTGCTTATGTTATTTAAAAAGAATAACAAACAATAAATTAATTAAAATAAACAACACTAAGCAAAACATAAATAGAATAAATAACCCTAAACCTAATATCACAGACATTGTGGTGGCAGAGTTGTAAAAGACCCTTATTAACCCATTAACGTCCGAGCAATTATAGAGATAACTCTAAAAGTTGATTTTAGGTAAAATTCAGCACTTCTTTTTATGATATCTATGAATGACTTATTGTATTAAATACTGTGAATTTTTCTTTTAAATACACATAGTCTATATGCTGTAAAATTTAAGGCATTTGTCGATTTCATATAAAAACGTGCAGTATGAAGTTTAGAACAAGTGATTCCACTCCCAGACTAAGCATGAAGTAAAATTTCGAGTTTAGGAAAGCCTGAAAATTTGGTTTGGTCGCTCCGCGAAGCGGAGCGGCCAAACCAAATTTTCAGGCTATTCTAAACTCGAAATTTTACTTCATGCGCCACGCGCATAAAACGCTGAAATATTGTGAAGTTAGAAATACACTCAGATATATATTTTTTTAAATGAGCAACAATCGAAATATTTAAATAACAAAATATTTACATTTTTCTTCATACATTTTCAAGTCAGGTCAAATAATATAATATATCAAATGAATTTATTTAGTAATTTAATAACCATTTTAGGGAAAAAAATCATAGAACTGCGTACGGTGGCAATAATCCTTTGTCCAGATTAATGCATTCGGCCAACTGCTTGCTCTCATCCCCGAATTTCGATCTATTTGAGAACAATTTCTTATGTTTTCGAAGATCACTGGTGGTCATTAATCTGGATAAAACTTTTTAAGATTATGTTAGAATTAGCAATGTAGTTATCATAACGTATGTGTGTAGTCATTCTGCGGCTCTTAAACTTTTGTTATTTCTTATTTTGTATTATTTCAATGTTAAAGAGGTATCTCGTGAATAAATAAATAAATTAAAAAAAAATTAATAATGTTGCGTGTATGCATCAATGGCGCTTAATGGGTGGAGAGGAAGTAGATCGCTATCTAAACGTATACAACTCAGCATATTGTCGTCTTAATTTATAATAAAATATTTTTAAAAAATGTATATATTTTTAGAAAAGTACAAACTTTTTAATCATCTCATTCAACTGTTTTCTGCTCTCACAGTTGATTAATAAAAAATATTAAACATCGCTAAATTAGCATAATGACGTTTTAAATTACAAGTTTTTCTACAATATCTACAACATATAATTAAAAAAAATCAGTTACAATGTAAAAGATTTTTTTCATTCATATACTTACGTAAATAATGTCACTAAATTTCGAGTTTAGGAAAGCCTGAATTTGCATTTGGACCTCACGCGTCTAAATCCAAACGTTCAGGCTTTTCTAAACTCGAAATTTTACTTCA
The DNA here is from genome assembly GCA_932526585.2 of Philonthus cognatus. Lineage (NCBI taxonomy): Eukaryota > Metazoa > Arthropoda > Insecta > Coleoptera > Staphylinidae > Philonthus > Philonthus cognatus. Next base: position 13,293,654 of record OW052250.1, on the reverse strand, counting down.
TGTTTAATCTGGGAGTTGAAAACATTTGTTATTATCAATTAAAACCTTTATTTAATGACGACACTGATTTCTTAAAGAAAATGGTAAACAAACACAAACCGTAATTATTTTCATTATCTGTATAAGTTTCGTTAATTATCTTGTTGTTTATGTTTTTGTAAAAAATCTGATGTTGTTATTAAAGTTTTTAATAGTTTTAAACAAGGGTTTTCCAATCCTTGACTAAGCATAAAGTAAATATTTCGAGTTTAGAAAAGCCTGAAAATTTGGATTTGTCGCTACGGATTTGGATTGGTCGCTACGACCAAACCAAATTTTCAGGGTTTTCTAAACTCGAAATATTTACTTCATGCGCCAAGCGTGCAAAACACTGATCTAATATGAAGTTCAAATATACTTAGTTATTGTTAATCGATCACAAGATTAAAATAAAATTAGGATACATATGTATCGTTATTTACCTTAAGTAAATAAAAGTTTTGTTGAAAAATACACGTTTTATAATTATTATTGGTTAAGGGGTTTGCACCTCTGAATATTTTTCAAAAACTCTGTTTTTTTATTGTCTTTAAAGATGCTTTAAACCTTCTAGAACAGGGTTTCTCAACCTGGGGAGCACGCCACATTAGGGGGGCGCGGCAAGATATCAGAGGGGGCGCGACAAAGTTCTTAAAGAGTAGGTGAAGTGAAATAAGGCTATAATGGTGTTTCAATCTAACTATAAAACCTAAATAAAATCAGGGAGGGGGGAGTTATGAGGGGGGGGGGGGGGGATTTATGAGGGGGGGAGTTATGAGCGGGGGGGAGTTATGAGGGGGGGGGTTATGAGAGGGGGAGGAGTTATGAGCGGGGGGGAGTTATGAGGGGGGGGTTATGAGAGGGGGAGGAGTTATGAGCGGGGGGGGGGAGTTATGAGGGGGGGGGGGGGGGGGCGCTACCTGAAATAGGTTGAGTTCCACTGCTCTAGAATATAGGGGGTCCCGTCACAGCACCTAAAACCGAAGGAGGCGGCAGGGGCAGACCAAAGTCTTCGGACCGCGGATGTCTGAAAGGGACGATTGTCCAAGTCGGAGTTGTAGACCTTCTTGAGGCAACCTCCGTGACCCTATCTTGGATAGGGCTAACCTACACACGGCGGGGTTGACTCAGCCCTGGTGCTTGTCGCCATTAAATGAGGAGTCGGGGGTGGGCCTTGAAAAGCCCAGGGGTGCCTACTCGCCCCTCCGGTTCACACGTGGGTTGGTCTCCGGCGGGCAGTGGTTCGCAGATATGGCGGTGATTTACCTGTCCTTAGACGGACGCTCGTAAGGCACACACCGACCGATATAAGCCTGAGCAGACCTAGTCTGCTCTAGAATATAAATAAATATGTTTATTTACGGAATACTCCTTATATGTATTGGGAAAAACGTTTTATACATGGTCGAAATCTTGTTCATTAAAATGTTGAGCATTTTCCTAAGCGCTTCGAATGCTCCGAAATGACTACTCAAAACTTTAAACGCATTTTTCTCGAAACAGGTATTTTCAAAACGGCTCCTAGGATAACTCATACAAGTTTAATTTATTTTACTCCAAATGTTTACTATATCTTCAAAACAACATTCCGCAGTAAAAAACGTATAGAATTTTCGATAAGTTGAAGTTTAGATTTTATATATACAAATTAATGCCCTATTTTCGGTCATACATTGAACTTTTCACTTAAAATGCTCGCCAATTTAACAAAAATTTGTATTTTCAAAATTCCGTACGTATTTTTGTAGCTATACTTATATAGATCAAGATTTTTTTTTAATTTCGTTCCAAATTCGGTTTTACGGCACTTATGCTGCGTGCCGTAGAGCGCCTCAAATCAAACCTAGCTCACGAGAACTGCTCCAGCACCGCCATTTTGTAGCTTTATGTAATAAAACATTTTTTGTAAACACTTCAAGCCATGTTTAACAAATTCCTTGAATATTATTATCCATTTATTTTTCCTTTCATGTAGAAAAAAATCACAAAAAACGCTTTATTTCAGCAATCTACAGTGCTGTAACCCCTTAACAAAACTTGCTTGAAACTTAAAAACAAGCTGACTTATTTAAGTTTTTTTTATTTGTGGACTATTTTCAGATATTAAGTTTGTCACGGACGTCAGTGTGCAAACTACCAAATGAAAACATGATCCGCCCACTAGATTTATTAAACATAGTCTTAGCCAGTTTGATAGTGTTAATCTTGAGCAAACTGGCTTACGATTATTACCACTTCAAGAAGACTGGAAAATTGCCGTGGATTGTCATGAAGATGCCCTAATCAATAAAACAAAGTGTTTTAGAGATGAGTTTGTAAGTGAGTCTTGCATATTTAAATTAATTACGACTGAATAATTTGATGTAAATTGAGTGAAAATGATGTCTTTTATGAATATGTATGGATAAGTTTTAGGTATTTTAATAATTTAATGTGATTATTTAAAAATAAATTTATTTGATTTTTCAATCTTAATTTATTTCCTTAAAAACCGGGAGTTTTCCCCTATAGATTTTCTCGTGTATTATTGGTTCTATAGCTTTTAAGAAAATTGTGAAAATTAAATTAAAGTATGGGTGTGTTGTATTTTTTTTTATTGTACAATTATTTATAACATTTATCAATTATAAAAGATATTCTTCTTGGAGTTACGTGAAGTGTTAGTTATATATAAATAGTAGTTATATTCCTTTATATTCACCATTTTACTTAAACCCTAGATGTACCGGGTGGCCAAATAAGCGAGGTAAGCGGCTGTATCTCAGAAACTAATGATCGTAGAGAGTTACGGTAAAAAAATTTATAGGTAAAGTGGGCAAGGGAAAATGCTGGAAATCATTTTCAAGTTTCCAAGATGGCTGCCAGTGGGCGTTTCCACCATCTTGAGTTACATAAAGTTACGTTTCTCGCGATTTTTCCCAATGAATGTAACAAAAAAGTATTTGCGTTTTAAGGCTAACCTAAAGTGGAACATTTTTTGTAAAAACAATTTTTCTCTATCTTTCGAAATAAAGTGGTGGGGGGTATTTGAATGTTGTTTTAAATAAATGCTGTAACTTCGAAACGGCTTAATGGATTTGGATAAATTTGGTATCATTGAAAAGAGCATTTCTTGGGTTTCTCGTAATCATGACAGTTGTGATCTACAGGGCCGCCGATAGAGGGCGTTATTCGATATTATAACCAAAATATTGGATTTTCTCAAAAAATTTAAATGCGATGATATGACTTTTTTTAGACTAGAAAATAGACAAATGGCCAACCAATAAGCCTGCACAAACCGCATCTTAATATCTTTATTATTAATAATATTATTATTATTATTAGATGATTGAAAACGGGCACATGGTCCCCGAAATGTACGTCTAGAATTTAAATAAAATAGTTAAGATAAAGGAAAATAATGACTATTTATCTATTTTTATCGATTGAGTCAATAATAAAATAAATATGGCGGATATCTCCGAAAACAAACGAGACTAATGCCTTTTGTCGTAGAAAGGCATTTGTCTGAAAATTGTGTATCTTTTCATGGTCTGCAACTTCTATTTGAAGGATTTTATATATTTCAAATATTAAAAAAAAAATTGAAATTGCAGAGAGTGAACTCCTTTCTCGGTTTCCGGAAATGAGCTAAAAATTGATACAGATCTATAATTTATCTGTAGAAGCAAAGTCTAGCTCATTGTGTTTTTGAGTTATCGTGTTTGATCCATAAATATGTACCTATCTAATTTATAAAGATAACATTTTATTTTAATAAATATTATTATTATTATTATTATTATTTTGATTAAAAATGACCTGACAATGAATATATTTTCTGTCTTTCTCTCTCGGCGGAGATATATGATAAACAATAATTTACGCGATTATTACTTGTTATACGATAAAAATCCATTTTATATTTAATTAAATCGTTTATTAACGCGATAACTTATAATTGTGAAAATAAATCATCCTGACCTGTCATTATTTCTGCCTCATTTTGTTTTTTAATTTAATAAAGTTATTGTGCGCGATAATTCCATCAATGATGCAATTCGTTAAATAATATTTATAAAAAAAGGTTCCTTTCATGTGCGTCATAATAATTAACACTCAGACTTAAAAAAATATTGTTATGAATTCATTAAATAGGAAATTAAAGGCACTTAATGACTAATACCTTTTACACTTATAGTTTTAAATTCATTAAATAGACAACTTAGAGCACCTAATGACTAATACCTTGTTGATTTAGGTAGAATCTAAAATACTATTTAATAACAAAAGGATTTCAAAACTTATTGTAATATTTAATGCATTCAGAACAATTTATATAAAATTTAATAATATAATATAAATATAATTCGCTTCTTTTATAAAAAAGTTCAATTCAAAGCTTTTAACGAGTGTTTCCACTCCCAGACTAAGCATGAAGTAAAATTTCGAGTTTAGAAAAGCCTGAAAATTTGGTTTGGTCGCGTAGCGCGAAGCGCGGAGCGGCCAAACCAAAATTTCAGGCTTTTCCAAACTCGAAATTTTACTTCATGCGCCACGCGTATTAAACACTGAGAGCACTAAAATATTGTGAACGAGGAAACTTCGCTTGAAATCAGTGTCTTATACGCGTGGCGAATGAAGTAAAATTTCGAGTTTAGAAAAGCCTGAAAATTTGGTTCGGCTTAAATATTCGCTGTTTTCTTAAAAAAAGGTCAATTTGAAGTTTAAACGAGTGTTTTCCACTCCCAGGTTAAGCATGAAGTAAAATTTCGAGTTTAGAAAAGCCTGAAAATTTGGTTTGGTCGCGTAGCGCGAAGCGCGGACCGACCAAACCAAATTTTCAGGCTTTTCTAAACTCGAAATTTTACTTCATGCGCCACGCGTATAAGACACTGATTTTAAACGAAGTTTCCTCGTTCACAGTATTTTAGTGCTCTGAGTGTGTAATACGCGTGGCGCATGAAATAAAATTTTGAGTTTAGAAATGCCTGAAAATTTGGTTTGGCTTAAATATTCGTTGTTTTCTTAAAAAAGGTAAATTTGAAGTTTAAACGAGTGTTTTCTATTCCCAGGTTAAGCATGAAGTAAAATTTCGAGTTTAGAAAAGCCTGAAAATTTGGTTTGGTCGCGTAGCGCGAAGCGCGGAGCGGCCAAACCAAATTTTCAGGCTTTTCTAAACTCGAAATTTTACTTCATGCGCCACTCGTATTAAACACTGAGAGCACTAAAATATTGTAAACGAGGAAACTTTGCTTGAAATCAGTGTCTTATACGCGTGGCGCATGAAGTAAAATTTCGAGTTTAGAAAAGCCTGAAAATTTGGTTTGGTCGCGTAGCGCGAAGCGCGGAGCGACCAAACCAAATTTTCAGGCTTTTCTAAACTCGAAATTTTACTTCATGCTTAACCTAGGAGTGGAAAACACTCGTTTAAACTTCAAATTAACCTCTTTTAAGAAAACAACGAATATTTAAAAATCTACAACAAGTAATTGGGATATGTATACTCAAAACAAAAAAACTCACAAGAAATTATATTTTAAAACTTTTCTAAAACAAAGAACTCTAATATACTCGCGACCTAAACAGTACGACATCGTCATGTTGTATTTTTAACGATTTTTGCTAGTTGTGTAAAATTTTGACGTTAAAATTTGACACAACTAGGAAAAATCGTTAAAAATACAACTGTCGATATACTCTCTAAAAAATTTGAATCACACATTCCACATCAATGAGTCATAGGACATCTCTCCCGAATTCCACTATAGTTATAATAACTTTTTCTGAAAATTTCGCGCAAAATCAAGTACGCATGCTTGATAACTATAAATAATCGCTACGCGCTACGCAACCAAACCAAATGTTCAGGCTTTTCTAAACTCGAAATTTTACTTTATGCTTAATCTGGGAGTGGAAACACTCGTTCGTACTTTAAATTGATCTCTTTTATAAAATCAACGAATGCCTGAAAATTTACAGCATACACATTAAGTATATTTAAAAGAAGTGCAGAATTTTACCTAAAATCAAATTTTAGAGTCAACTCTATAACTGCTCAACCGGTAATGGATTAAGCAGCTAATAATATTATATTTATGTTTTCATTATTAATCCATTTATCATTTAATCAACCGAAATTAATTTCAATTAACGCAAACATACAATACATACAATTCTCTTAATTATAAACAAGTAGGTGGTGTATAAAAAAACGACAGCTGCATCACGATTATTTATAGTTATAAATAAATAATAATAAAAGAGCTGCAGTGTCCCACGCGCTGTTCAATTGTTTCTCTTTCCAGTCTTATCAAGCAAAACATTAATAAAATCATTTATTAATAATAACGAACATAAATAAATAACACGCACTTTAACTTTATAATAATATTGATTCGTCGCGAGCGATTTCTAGGGGAACGTTATTGTTGCAACGCGCAGCATTTAATCAGCGTGAAATAATTATGAATGCGTTGAAAGAATAACTGCGAAAATTGATATTAATGGTTTGATTGTATAATAATTGTGTAACGCTGCACACAGAAAAAATGAAAAGTGGTTGAGGATTGTTTGAATTTCGCGCCGAAACAAGATTTTGTATGGCAGCCAATCAGATTCAACTGTTAAGTTTTGGCGCGAAATTAAGACATTGTCACTCATACATTTTGGATCATACTAGATTTGTTCGTTTTTAGCGCACTAAATTGAACTGAGTTCAAGTTTGTGACATCACAGTTCAAGTTAGTGTAACTTTACATTTTCAATCACAGGCGTCCAACTTACGTAACGAACAGATTCAGTGCAAAAAGTGTAAAAAGTAGTTCATGTAACGAACAGGACTACTGAAAATCTGTCTTTAACTTGCACACAGAAAATAAAATAGATCTGTTGATTGATTGCCATTTTGTTGGATTTTTTCATCTTTGCTACAAATATCAATTTTGCTATCTTTCCATTTACTCTACTAAATTATTATGTTAATTTATTACAAATATCAATTTTGCTATCTTTCCATTTACTCTACTAAATTATTATGTTAATTTATTAACAGCTAAGCAGTTATAGAGTTACCTTTAAAAGCAGCGACGGCTCGCAGCCTAACTTCAGGGTAGGCCACAGCGCCAAGGCACAAAAAATTTGAGGTTAGGATCGCGCTTTCTAAATACAAGGGATTGCACAACTAAGTCACCTTTCAATAATGGATACATATTACCTTGGGTCTCTGGCCTACCCTGAAGTTAGGCTGCGAGCCGCCACTGTTTGAAAGTTTATTTAAGGTGTAATTATCTTAATATGAACCAATTTAAATATAAATCTGTATATATTTTTCCAACAGAAATAATATCGCCGATTTACTTTGATAGTGGCAAAACCAAAAAAAGTGATTGTTTTTCAATACAGTTATTTAATGAGTACAGCTTTAAGAGACACAAGAAAAATACGTGAAATTGTACAATAGTATATTGCACAACGAGCATATAATGATAGCTATTAATCACGAGAACGATTTTTGCGGAACGAGCCGAAGGTGAGTGGAGCAAGTCGTTCGAGCATTTAATAGCCATTACAAGCGAGTTATACAATATACTTTGTTCACGAAAATAATAATATAGAACACAACATTTATTATATATTTTTTATTAAATACGTGTCAGTTTTAATGGTCGGTTTTGTTTTATAATAATTTGACAGATAAATGATGACAGATTGCGGTATTATGATTTGAATGTGTAATAGGGTTAATTCCACTTTAGCACAAATATGAACAATCGTTCAACAATAAATAATACTCACACAGTCTACCCTTTCGCCTAAGTTGCATGGAAACACGCTCTTTGCACAAAAAACGAACTCTTCCGTTTGGATGGAGTTTACACGGTGTTAACGTTTGTTCCGCTCTAAAAAACACTCGCGGCGGATAGAAGCACAATTGTTTAACTGATTTGAGAATGATTTATGTTTACAAACGCGTTTTACGCGGGTGAAACTAGTGAGAACGGTGAAGATGGTAACGCGATTATTTCGTACTTTAACAAAATGGCGTCGACGACGTCATCACCACCATGGTCAAATGAAAAACAAAAGAAGCTGATTTTCCGCTTCGCTACGCGACCAACCCAAATTTTCAGGCTTTTCTAAACTCGAAATTTTACTTCATGCCTAACCAAAGAATGGAAACACTCATTAGAATCTTCAAATTGAACTTACAAAAGAAAGTGTGTGAACGTAGCGAGAAAAATAGCTACCAACATTAAAAAATATATATATGTAAAACAAGTAAAAACCTAAATATTTGAATAACAAAATATTTACAGTTTTGTTCAGACATTCTCAATAATAAATTGTATCAAATTAACTTATTTCGTAATTTAAAATAAAAGGGTTCATAACGTTGCAATAAAATCATAGGGCCTTAATTTGTTATGATTATTTTCATAAATTGTACAATATCATGGAAATTCCATAAATGTCTGATTTTTATTCTTTTCAAATTTCCAAAGATTAATTTTAGATGATGTAATGATCTTAAAGCAAGTTTTTTTAATTTAAAATCATAAAACTTTTCAATAACATATTTATGAATGAACGTTGTAGAATTTTTGAATAAAATCATAACATCTCAATATTATATTATTGAACACACGAAAAATGAATGATTGTTATCAAAACAGAGCAATAACATAATTATCAATGAACGTAGTACGATTTTTACTATAATTCCAAGAAATTATTTGGGTTAATTTGAAATTCATTCATAATATGCCATTTTTGTTGGCACCACTGCAATTTTACGGTGATCACATAAGTGCAGCCAACATTGAGGCATGAAATATAATAACTCATGAAATAAAGTATCTATTGTTACAACAAATAACTAACTTCATTAAAATATTCAAACACTTACCAATGCAATATTAATTGGAAAATATTAATTTAGTGTATATAAATATAATAATTCCCTCGGCTACGTTCGAAATGTTAAATTTAACGTATGTTAACCTCACAATCTAAGTATACATATCAAGTACCAAATGCGCTTAGACTGTGATGTCAGTCGTTAAATTTAACATTTCGTGTACTGTATACCCCTGAATATCCCAAAAATGCAACTGTTACAATTAAAACACCGTTGGGAGAAAACAAAAACACAGAGACCCAAGGTAATATGTATCCGTTATTGAAAGGTGACTTTGTTGTGCAATTCATCGTATTTAATAAGCGCGATCCCAACCTTAAAATTTGTATGCCTTGGAGCTGTGGCCGACCCTGAAGTTAGCCTGCGAGCCGTCGCTGGTAAGTATTCATATTTGTATAATTTAATCAAGTTGATTGAAATATTTAGTAATCATTATTTTATTCGGTGTCTTGATTGAATATTGATGAAAAATTTATTTTAATACACAGATTTTATTCTTTGTTTAATTTTCGCGCTTTTTCTTTCTTTTGTCAAAATAACTTTTTGACAGCCCGGCCACATGTAAAGTGTCAGATGCTGGAGTGCACAAATTTCTTACCCCCGTTACCGTTTCCTAAGTGAAACAACTCCATTTACAACCAACACAACTTTTAATCAACCCCCATCATGTCCACGATATTGGAGAAAATCGCCGCCATCGAGGGCGAGGTGAGTCTGAAAACCGGGGGTATCTTAACCTAGAAAATACCTGCGAAACGATGTACTTTTCCAGATGGCCAGGACCCAGAGGAACAAGGCGACCGCCGGGCATCTGGGCCTGCTCAAAGCACGGCTGGCCAAGCTGAGGAGGGAGCTGATCACCCCAAAGGGTGGCGGTGGGGGTACGGGGGAGGGTTTTGATGTTGCCAAGACTGGTGATGCTCGGGTTGGTTTTGTGGGTTTTCCGTCGGTAGGGAAGTCTACGCTGCTGAGTACACTGGCTGGGGTTTATTCGGAGGTAGCGGCGTATGAGTTTACGACGTTGACAACCGTTCCCGGGTGTATTAAATATAAAGGTGCTAAAATTCAGGTATGACAAAAATGGAAACAAACAATAATAATATTTGACAGGAAGTATCAACAAATCAAAACAATAAGCGCATTCACTATACAGGGAGGGGCAGAAAAAGCTATCCGATTTCAAATCCCTTTTTCTCAGAAAAGGGAACAGGTAGAGTAGTTGGGGTAAAAACCGTTAGAAAGCCGGTTTTATGCCATTTGTCATTAGTCAACATGCCTTGGTCTGGTGAACATCGTGCTTTTGTTATTGAGCGGTTTATCGAAAACGGCGGTTCGATAATTGCTACACAACGTGCTTTTCGAATTCATTTCGGACTCGGGCGTCATGATCCTGTTCCACATCACGCTACGATTAAAGTGTGGGTGTCAAATTTTCGACAGACGGGTTCAGCATTGCAAAAGAAGTCGCCTGGACGTCCCAGGACAGCAGGACAGCAACAGGACCTGAAAACGTGGCCAATGTGAGAGCCGCGATTGAACGTTCCCCACGTCGTTCGGCACGAAAACATTCGCTCGCTTTGGCGATTTCCAACCGCAGTATTCGGCGAATTTTGCACCGGGACCTCAAAATGCATCCCTACAAAATGGTTGTTGCACAGGAATTAATTGAAAGGGATTTTGAAACCCGTATGAACCTGTGTCGCGATCTCCGAGAGCTCCCAATAGACGATGTTGTGCTCTTCACGGACGAAGCCCATTTTCACCTTTGTGGCGCCGTAAACAGGCAGAATTTTCGATATTGGAGTGACGAAAATCCTCGGGAAATCCATCAGAAACCCCTCCATAGCCCAAAAGTGACTGTGTGGTGTGCTCTTTCCCGCCTAGGTGTCTGGGGGCCTTACTTTTTTGAAGAAAATGGGCAAACCGTAACGGTCAACAGCGAGCGCTATTGTTTCATGCTGGAAAATTTTCTTCAACCCAAAATGGAAGAAAATGGCGTGGAAAATGTGTGGTTTCAACAGGATGGTGCAACCGCCCACACATCGTGACGATCAATGGACATTCTCAGGGAAATGTTTCCCGGGCGCCTCATTTCTCTGAGAGGTGATATTGGCTGGCCGCCGCGCTCACCGGATCTCACTCCATGTGACTTCTTCCTCAAATCGAAGGTATTCCAGCATTGACCAAGGACCCCTCTGGCTTTACGAAGGGAAATTGCTCAGGCAATTAAAGAAACTCCTGTGGATATGACGATGAAAGTCATGGAAAGCTACCGCGAGCGCCTAAATCAGTGTATCCGCTCCCAAGGACGACATTTGAGTGATGTGCTTTTCAAAACTTAAATTTAAAAATGGCATAAAATTTGCGATATGTTAGTAAAAAAATTTTTTTGTCAAGTTGAGTGGTTTTAATTTTATAACGTTTTGAAATTGGATAGGTTTTTCTGCCCCACCCTGTATTTTGTTTCAAAAGAAAAAGGTCCACAACAAACTTTCCAGTTTACACAGCTGAAATATAAGCGAATATTTGGATGAGTAGCGAGAGGTTATACAGAAAAACTTACTTTTAATGCATTGATAACACTAACACTGTTCAAACACAAAATATGTAAATAGATGCAAACCGCCAATTGGCAAAGAAACATCAGTTGTTGATTTTAACATGACAGCCACAACCGCGTGCTTAGATCTTTATGCTTCAGTTTGAATTTGCCTTTTTGGGCAGCCAATATTGTCGCGTAACTTGATTAGCTGATTTTTGTTGTGGTCCTCCTATTTTTGAGACAAATCATAGATAAAACTGCTGTAAGTTTGATGCCCACAGTTGGGGATTTGCACTACCAACAGCAAACATTGTCATTCTTGCAAGTGTACAAAATAGTCCGATTGGTGTTTATTAAAGCACTTCGTTTTTGAGGCCATGGACTTGAAAGAGTTTATGCGGAATTTAAGGTTAGATGGAAAGTCAAATAGCAGCAGTAACGTTCACTAGATACCAATGTAAAGCGTAAAAAAATCCTTTTTTCTAGTGAATGCACCTATTTACTTTTTTTCACGGCTAACTTTGAAACCATTACTAAGGGCGCTCTTAGATGAACGTTTTGAACGCGAGGCCAAACGGGAGCGTTTGCGTTTTAACACATATGTTAATATGAGAGTCCCTAGACGGACAGGTGCGAAGCGGAGAAACACACTATAATAAACCCATGTGTTAAAACACAAACGCTTGTGCCCACTCCTGTTCCGCCTTGCGTTCAAAACGTCCATATAAGAGCGCCTCAAAACTCATTATTGTTTTTATCAACAAAACAAACTTTGTGAATAAGTAATGTAGCAGCATTATTATTATTAACTTTCATTGTATATATTATTAATTCTAATTTAGTTATTGGATTTACCCGGTATCATCGAGGGTGCGAAAGACGGTAAGGGTAGAGGTCGACAGGTTATAGCGGTGGCACGCACCTGCAGTTTGATTTTCATGGTGCTTGATGTTTTAAAGCCTCTCGGACACAAGAAGCTCATCGAGCACGAGCTGGAGGGCTTCGGGTTGCGGCTTAACAAACAGCCGCCCAACATAAATTTTAGGAAAAAAGACAAGGGCGGCATCAATCTAAACTGCATGGTTCCACAATCGGAGCTCGACTCGGACACAGTCAAGAGCATCCTATCGGAATACAAAATACACAACGCTGATATTACATTGAGATACGACGCAACCAGTGACGATTTGATCGATGTCATCGAAGGAAATAGGATTTATGTACCGTGCATTTATCTTCTTAATAAAATTGGTAAGTCTTTTTTTACCTGTCCTGTATCTACCATCAGTGTTGTTTATGCTAAGGCTGAGAAGTTTTATTAACAATCCAGTGTTGTTATTAATGGTTTTAATAGTTTTCTAGCAAGGGTTTTCCACTAGGATTAAGCATGAAGTAAATATTTCGAGTTTAGAAAATCCTGAAAATTTGGTTTGGTCGCGAAGCGAAGCGGAGCGACCAAACCAAATTTTCAGGATTTTCTAAACTCGAAATATTTACTTCATGCGCCAGGCGTGTAAATCACTGATTTAATATGAATTTCAAAAGCATGCTTAGTTATTGTTAATCCACCACAAGATTACAATAAAATAATAAGGATACATGTTTTGATTAATGCTGGGCATTTCAAAAATTGAAGTATTCGAATATTTGTTCAAAAACCTAATTTAATTCAAATATTTAAAACATTTAATTATTGGAATAATTAGAATATTCGAATAATTTTTTAAATGAATATTAGAATAATTTTTTGAATGAATATTCGAATAATTTTGTACATTAAAACATTAAAAGTGCGATTCTCTTCGCAATTTTGTAAATGAATATTTGAATACTTCAACTTGAAAATTTCCAGCCTTAGTTTATAAAGTGTGTGGCAAAAGTATGAAAGAAAAACATTGTTTAACATCAAAATTAAAGTTTAAGAAAATCGAATCTTGCGTGTAGATCAAATTAGCATCGAAGAATTGGACGTGATTTACAAAATCCCGCACTGCGTGCCGATTTCCGCCCACCACAAATGGAACTTTGACGACCTGCTGGAGAAAATGTGGGAATATCTGAAACTCGTCCGAATTTACACCAAACCCAAAGGACAACTGCCAGACTACAACTCGCCCATCGTCTTGCACTCGGAACGAACAACAGTCGAAGATTTTTGTAATAAACTTCACAGGAGTATCGCTAAGGAATTCAAATAGTATGCACTTGCTCTTTTCGTTATTTCACGAAGTCTTTATTTCTGATTTTATTTTTAGTGGTCTGGTTTGGGGTTCGTCTGTCAAGCACCAACCGCAAAAAGTAGGCAAGGATCACGTACTGTGCGACGAAGACGTCGTGCAGATCGTCAAGAAAGTCTGAGGAAAAATGGGGTCGTCCGGGTCAGAAAGGATATATTTTTACGATGCTACTTATTTTACACTACCATCTTTGAATAGGCGGCAAATGTTTCATTCGAGAGTTTATTTAATAAGGAATTATAATAAATGGCCGATTTTGTTTTACCGAAAAGAAATACTGGAATTAATTTCCCATTGAAAAAAAATATACAGTGTCCTGTCCCATTAGTGACACATATAAGGTCAGTGGCTTTAAAGGGAGGCAACCAAAAAAAATCATAAAGTATTATTTATTGGATCTGGCATTGTGTAAGGTAAACATATGCCTGGTTTAACTTTTAGTGTTTAACACATTGACTGCTGCGCGAGTTAAATACAACTCGCATGTACTCTAGGCTACGGCGCCATGCCAGTTATATATGATTCTGCGGTAGATTTGGTTCTAAGGCATGAAAAAGTAGTGCGGCCTCACGGCGCATATGTCAATTTCTGGTGTGGAAGTTATTGTGTTAAGAAAATGATGCTGTTCATACGAGAATTAAAGTTTGGGAATTTTTGGTTATGGGTTTGCGTGTCGTCAACTATTTCATCACATATTTGTAAAAATACTGTGATTTATCAAATTTAAGATAAAAAAACGTTTTAAACAAATTTAACGTTTAAAACATCTTTAAACAAATTTAACGTTTAAAACATCTTTAAACAAATTTAAGATTTAAAACATGTTTAATACAAAACCGTTTAAAACACGACGGCTGTCGTGTTTTAAACAGCTTTGTATTAATAAACATAAACATGACTGCTTTGTAGACATCACATATTCATTTCAAATTTATTTAATGATAATCTAATAATTAACAATGCAGAAAAAATAAAAAATAAAACCATTTTAAGTTTAATCATTGAATATTTATTAGACGTTTCTTCTTCAAATTTTTGTAAGCCCGTATGATTTCGTTTTGCTGCTGTAGACATCACGTATTCATTTCAAATTTATTAAATGTTAATCTAAAAATTAACAATGCAGAAAAAAAAACCATTTTAAGTTTAATCATTGAATATTTGATATACGTTTCTTCTTCAAACTTTTGTAAGCCTGTATGATTTCCTTCTGCTGCTTGTCTAGTTGTCTCCTCGTGGCCACTGGTAACTTCTTTCTCTTACCTTTCTTGTCAATTACTTTATGCACTGTTTTCGGCTTTTGTGATTTTTTAACCTCATTAAATTTCTTTTTCTGGATTGGTGAATTATTGGATTTTCCATCCAACATAGATTTCAGTAACAAATTTTTCTTCCCCGGCTAAAAAATGAAAAATTTACAGCCTGTGCATATGTAAATTTTGTTTTCTTTTTATTGGCCAACCAGATTTGCGAATTATTTTTCTTAGGTTCTTTGATTATTTGAGTGTCCCTACTGTTTGTCATGTAATGACATTGGTATATGAATGCCATGTTGCAATTGATTAATCATTTAACAGAAAAGTGGTAATAGTAATGTTCTGTCATCAGATCTGGTTGGACAATAAAAAAAAAAACGAATATATATTTAAAAGAAAAATTCCCTGTATACTTTTGCCACACACTGTTTATTTTTACTTATACTCACTCTGGGCACTTCATTTTTATCCTTAACCTTCCTGGGTTTAACCAAACTCGGAGGCGCATGCACGACTTCCCCAAACCCAACAGAGTCCTTAAAAATTTTGAACTCATCCACCTTTCTCTCCTCCTTCTTTTCCTTCCTCCCAGCAATTTTTAAAGCCCACTTCTTGGACTTGGACAGCTTCTCCTTTTCCTCCTCCCCCTCCTTAGCCTTCTTCTTCCTTTTCTTCTTCCCTTTCCCCCTCTGCTCCTTCCTAACCTGCTTCATATGCTCCTCCAACGCATCGAGCGGTTTCTTTTGAAGACCTTCAACATCAAGTGTATCCGGGTTATATTTAACTTTAACGCCGTACTTCTTCTCGAAGGCGGCTTCTTTCATGGCGTCTTGGCATATTTGGTGGACGCGCTCGACGAAATGTTGGTTGCTCTCGCCCTGGCGTTGGGTGAAGCCGGGTATTGGTTTTTCTCCGGGAAGCACCTTGGGGGGTTTAATGGAGATGGTCTCGGTTTGCTTGGTCTTGCGTTTTCTTTGGCGTTTCAGCGGGATCTCGCCGGATTTCACCTTTTGTTTCAGTTTCATTATTTTGGAGAGGCTTTTCGGGATGTCTTGTTGGTCTTTCGAAGTTGGTGGAGCATTTATTTTCGACTTTAGTCTGTAACGATGACAATTTGGACAAACTTTGACATTAAGATTTAATCATTAATTTATTTTATAGGTGGCCATTTCTCAATTTTTTTTTTTGTTGACTGTAACAACCTTTATAATTTAAGGTTTTCAGTCATAAACAATAATTTGTATATTAAAAATATATATTATATATTTTGTATATCCTTATTTTATTACTTTCAACATAAATGGCTAAGGCTCATTTGTATTATTGACTTATACGCTATAACTCCCATTTTACACTTTAGTCTGTAATAATAATAATTTACACACAATTTTACATTATTATTTAATCTATAATTTGTATTATTCACTTGTTGTACATTATAGCTAAGAATATTTACTTACGCTTTAAGCCGTTCAGCATTTTGCTTGAGAGGATCCCGAACACCCCTATGTTTGCGTACAGGGATTTTTCTTCCCATTTTGTTTCACACTTTTTCCAATCAATATTTTACACTCGATTTGGTCAAATCTAATAAACTCAGTTACCGCACTTGAGAAACACTGTTTATTTGAAATTTATCCCTAAAACATGCTTTATGAGATTTTTGAGGTTAGGAAATAGTAAATAATAAGACAATGGAGATTCCACGGCAATGGAGATTCCGATTTTTTATAATAGTTCTATGCAGCAATACTAGATGGCGTTATTTTCGAAGCAACGCTTTTTCGATGCAACAAATTTCTTTATTTAATTAAACACAGTTATATTAGTTTCTTCACTTTTAAAAGTGAAGAAAGGAATATAACTGTGTTTAATTAAGTGACTTAACACCTTCACGTAACTCATACAACTACATAAAATTTCTTTATAATGAATTGTTAAGCTATTTTTGCGCGCTTTTCAGGTCTGCACGGCCTGCTATTTGCGCCGTTTTTGCCATTTCTCTTGGTTTTTTTTCGAGAATAGGTGCGGTTTTAAAGTCCTCCATAATTTATGTTTCAACATTTTGCACCAATTAAGAATTATTTTCCTTTTTCTGTAATCTCTATTATCAAATGGATTTCCTTGTTATTTGTAATTATTACATGTACTGTTGTAATTTTTTTGTTTACCTACTTATTTGTTGAATATTTTTTCTTTACAATATAGTATTTTTAAAAACATAACTGCTTAATTTGTACTTATTTTATTTCTCCCGGTTTGTACTTAAAATAACGAATTTCTACAATGTTTTGAAAATGTTAATATGGGTAAATGTTAAAATTAAATAGGAATTAATAATACAATGACAAATATATATAATTTTACATTCACATATACGAAAAAGGGCGTCTAAGCGTGAGTGAATTTCAAATAACAGTTTTCTGTATTTCTCACTAATCATACACACAGACCCAGTCGACTCCATATGATTCTGTAAATTCACATATATAGTTGACCGACCCACTCGATGGGAGGGCGCATATGTCGGAATTTCAAATTTCCCGCAATTTCTAACGTGGGCTTGTTTTCATTCAACAGATCCGTCGGATCTGAAGGCACAAAAATGCTGATAAGACGAAATCGTCTCGAGATGAACGTTAATAAATATAAATAATTACAACCGTAAGTATGTAAAATATTTTTAAATTTTAACCTATTGTGTATTATTTTAAATAAGTGTACAGTCAAACAAACTTAAAACCAGGGCGTTACTACATTATTTCTCTTTATTTCTTCCTAGTACATGTGGATGATCTTCAAGTATACTAAATATCCATGGTCGTGGATATTTTCATCATACTGAACTAGGAGCATTTTTTCATGGAGTATATCCCACGTTATTGTTGGATTAAGCAATTCTGAATCTTTGGGGATGGGCGTTAACATTAATAATTAAAACCGTAAGTTTATGTAATATTTTAAGTTTTTAAGCCATTGTCTATTCTTTTAATTAAATCTGCAGTCAATCACATTTAAAACCAGTGTGTCTACATTATTTCTCTTTATTTCTTCCTAGCATCCGTGAATGATTTTCAAGTACAATGCATGAAACAACCATGGACGTGGAGATTTTCTTCACACCGGGCTAGGAGCATACTTCCATGGAGAATGTTCCCGTTGCTGTTGGATCAAGCAATTCTGAAATTTCATCTAGTCACAAAGTACGATCCCAGTACATAAAATAATGTCTTAAATTTAATTACACGGTTTTTCTATTGCATTTCACTATTGATCAAATGAGATTCACTATATCCCAAATATCTTTCACCTTGTCAAATATAAGTCAAAAGATTTCCCGATTTACGAAATAAGTTTCACTATATACCAAATACTTCCCTTTAATATTTTTGCTGAACATTTTTGCAGTAACAATAACTTTCTTCTGGAAATATTTTATTTGTATTTATACATACAAGGAGTTTTATTTTAAGTATACATATTTCAAATTCAACCTATTTTCTGTAAATCTTTAGATATTCCTTGTTTTTTTAAAGTTCAATTTGAAGCTTTAAATGAGTGTTTTCCACTCCTAGACTAAGCATGAAGTAAAATTTCGAGTTTAGAAAAGCCCCGTGAAAATTTGTCGAGGGTCGCGCAGCGACCCGAGACAAATTTTCTGGGCTTTTCTAAACTCGAAATTTTACTTCATGCGCCACGCGTATAAAACACAGATTTCAAGTGAAATTAGAATATACATAAATTTTACAATATTTTAGTGTATTATACGCGTGGCGCATGAAGTAAAATTTCGAGTTTAGAAAAGCCCAGAAAATTTGTCTCGGGTCGCTGCGCGACCCTCGACAAATTTTCACGGGGCTTTTCTAAACTCGAAATTTTACTTCATGCTTAGTCTGGGAGTGGAAAACACTCGTTTAAAGCTTTATATTGAACTCTTTTGAAAAAAAAACGAATGTCGGAAAATTTACAGCTTATGCATATGTTTACCTTAAAGAAAAATTCACTGTATGGAACACTACTTATGCCAACATCCTTATCCGGATAAGGAGACCTCTTATTTTATTTCTAAGATGCATTTTTTGACGAACTGCACACATTTTGTTGAAAAGTGAAATGTAATTAGGTTTTGACATGTAGCGAAATATATTTCTAATAACTTTTTAAATATACATTTAACATGTTTATTAGGTCTTTGGTATTTTTCGCATCGCACGGTAATTTAATACCGTGCGATGTTCCCCGCACCGCACCCACCATTCAATGTTATGACCCCCTGCACCGCACACCTCGCTTAGCAAGAATCCCGCCCGCTCCCCGCGCCCAATGACGTCATTTGCGATTGCAGCGCCGTCTCATCGAGTGGGTCGGTTAACTAAAATCATGATATATGAGTTATCAATCTAATTAAATCTATGCATACACACATCGCACACATCTACATGCCCACCAACAGAGATATACGTGTTGGTTAGTGATAGTTATCAGGAACACTCATAGGTGGCGCCAAAAAGGAACACGGACTGACACCCCCCCCGGATGGTCAATCAAGTCAGTCTTGTCAACAAATTTAGATGTTTGCAGAGGCGTAGCCACAAAATGGTTAAGGGGGTTATAACATGTTCCAACGAATACGAAAAGATTTGTTTCTTTCTTAATATTCAAAATAATAACAAATATTTGAAGTAAAAGTGATACAGAAACATTTTTTTAAGTAGTTAATCACGTTTAACGATCTCATGCCCTTGTTTTATCGTCAAAAATCGACAATGTTACACCCGTAGCATAATGTTGAGGCTCCTTCCAATATTCTAGATCGTCCCTTTAAAAGATTATGAACACTTTATAAATTTATATCGAGCGTGATTTTTAGCATCGCCTAAGGCAAAGGTATACATGGCAACAACTAACCATATGCGTCCACGTGAAAAATTCATTAAACATATAAAATATATGAATACTAAATCAAATCTTTATTATTCTGCAAAGTTATAAAGTTTAAGAAACAAAACAAAACAAAACATAGAACATTTATGAACCGCTCACATATAAATTTAAGATTCATCTTAACATTTATTTATCTTTAAAGTTAGCTTGTTGCGCCTGCGTCTGCAAATACTTCTGCATCAAATCCCACCTATTCTCCGTGTTGTAACCGCTACTTTCGGGATTTTGAGGAAGCATCCTCCTCCTGTTAACCTCTTCCCATCTCCTCTGTTGCTGCTCGAAATCCCACTGCGCTTGGGCTTGAGTATGATTCGGAAAATTCTCATGAAGAGCACTCGGGTAGTTTTCATACGCGTGAGGCTGACTTACAGCCATATTTGGATTCATGTTCATGTTGACCACATCGGGTGGTTGGTAATTAAAACGTAACTGGTTATTCTGAGATTGATTACCAAAACTTACATTTTCGTTTATGTAAGGGAGTTCTTCGTAATCTTCGTGGGAATCGCTTTGCTTGATTATCTCGCGTAGTCCTCTCTGCAGCTCCTCCTTGACTTGCTCCTCGGTTGTATCAGGTCTGTTCCACCATTCTTGCCCACCCTCTTCGAAATTCTCCTCTTTCGCCTCAACAGCCGGTTGGTTTTGTCTGACGTAATTGGTAATGTCGTTTTCAACGAAACTCATCTCCGGCTTGAAGACCTCCATTGGAGAATTAGAGAAGAAATCGCTTAGTTCGTTGCACATTCTTTCCGTTACCTCGGCGTGTTGAGTACTTTGGCTGTACCCGCAGTCTTGGTCAGTCACGGGGAGTTTGTACAGGTTTTTCGGGGTGTTCAAGGTGTTCTGCGTGAAGTTACTTAACATCATGCGCCTTTTTGTCTGTTTCGGGCGGGCTTGTTGGGAGTAGAATAATTGTGTAAGTGTTGGGTTTCGGTAGGTTTGAGAGGCTGGGTTCGCGATGAAAGGGCTTTGAGCGAAGGAAATTCGGGTGGGTTGGGAGATGACTATCTGTGGTTGTGGTGGTGGGGGTAAGACATTGGAGGATGAGTGGATTTCTGGTCTAAAAAAATTAAAAATTTATTGAATCGGTGATATCAGGAATTAAGGAAACTCTAATTAATGTGAGTTGCTAGAACAGAGTTAGGCATTTTTAGTCGATTGATGACTAAGATAAACAGTGGTGCTTTAGTTTGATCCCACGTTAATTCATTTATTTCACTTAACCAAATCTTGCGCTTTCGAAATTCGAGCAAGTATCTTTGGGTTATGTAAGTATAATTAATAATAATAAAAAAAAACAGAAAGCACGTTACTACAAGCGCTTGAATTTTGGAAATAAACACGAAATAATCATTTATAATATTTATTAACGTGAGATCAATCTTAAACAGTATAATATGAACATTACTTTAAATCAGTCTTTTATACGCGTGGCGCATGAAGTAAAATTTCGAGTTTAGAAAAGCCTGAAAATTTGGTTTGGTCGCGTAGCGCTACGCGCTACGCGACCAAACCAAATTTTCAGGCTTTTCTAAACTCGAAATTTTACTCCATGCTTAATCTGGGAGTGGAAACACCCGCTAAAAGTAAATTTAATAAAATAACTCAGCAGACGAAAAAAATAAATCACACACATATACCAAAACAGTGTAAGATTCTAAATGACAAACATTTAAATTTTGGCTGAAAATGACAGTAAAACCAAGTGAGGTATTACATTTTTCATGACTAATTATTCAAAGTAACTAAATTAATTGTTTTTTTTTATGAAAATTTAAGATTTTTAAAGTTATTCAATAACAAATTAAATATTAAATTTAGCTCAATACTACAGAAACAGGTATTTAAAAAATATTTGTGATTATTATACATGCATTCAACATTTGAAACCACAATTAATTAATAATAAATATCCATAAAAACTTACCCAAAATTCTGCACAAAACCTGCATTCATTACATAGAAAGTTCAATTATTTATTAAATCTAAAAATGATTGGCAAAAAATCTAAATATTGAAAACAGTTTTAATCTGTTACAATATTTAAAATGGGATAGTTAGCTTAAAATATTTACAAAAATATCACAATTTTTCAATATTATTAAAACGGAACCAATATTTGTTTATTGAAGTTCTTAATGCCATTCTAACGAGTGTTTTCCACTCCCAGATTAAGCATGAAGTAAAATTTCGAGTTTAGAAAATCCTGAAAATTTGGTTTGGTCGCGTAGCGCGTAGCGCTACGCGACCAAACCAAATTTTCAGGATTTTCTAAACTCGAAATTTTACTTCATGCGCCACGCGTATAAAACACTGCTTTTAAGTGAAGTTCAGAATATACTAATAAGCATAAATAAATATATTTGGCCGATTTTCATAAATTTGGGTTTAGCCATTCTATCAATTTCATTTGCATTTTCTCTGTTACGATTCATTTGGCCTAAAGTAATTGAAGGGTTAAGGGAATAAATCAAATGAGTCCAAAAAGTACAGAACATCATGTTTGACCCCATTTTGTAACTTGGACCAAGTATTTTCACCTAGGCAAACTTAACGCGAAACAAATAAATAATTCACCAGTTATTTACGACGAAAGAAATATCACAACCTGTGAAACCCACAAAATTCAGAATTTTCATTTTGTTCCCTAGTAAAATTTCAAAATTCTTCTATTAAAAGACGAGTTAGCAGAGGTGGTGTTCTACCTCCACTTTTCTCGAACCTTGCACCTTGAACTCCTTGATTTAGGAAACTCGGGGTGCAATGCAATTGCTTATGCCGACGACGTGGCCATAGCCGTCTCGGGTAAGCACCCTAACATAATGTCGCAACTAATACAGCAGGCATTAGCGCTACGCGACCAAACCAAATTTTCAGGATTTTCTAAACTCGAAATTTTACTTCATGCGCCACGCGTATAAAACACTGCTTTTAAGTGAAGTTCAGAATATACTAATAAGCATAAATAAATATATTTGGCCGATTTTCATAAATTTGGGTTTAGCCATTCTATCAATTTCATTTGCATTTTCTCTGTTACGATTCATTTGGCCTAAAGTAATTGAAGGGTTAAGGGAATAAATCAAATGAGTCCAAAAAGTACAGAACATCATGTTTGACCCCATTTTGTAACTTGGACCAAGTATTTTCACCTAGGCAAACTTAACGCGAAACAAATAAATAATTCACCAGTTATTTACGACGAAAGAAATATCACAACCTGTGAAACCCACAAAATTCAGAATTTTCATTTTGTTCCCTAGTAAAATTTCAAAATTCTTCTATTAAAAGACGAGTTAGCAGAGGTGGTGTTCTACCTCCACTTTTCTCGAACCTTGCACCTTGAACTCCTTGATTTAGGAAACTCGGGGTGCAATGCAATTGCTTATGCCGACGACGTGGCCATAGCCGTCTCGGGTAAGCACCCTAACATAATGTCGCAACTAATACAGCAGGCATTAGCTAAAGTGGTGCACAAGGTGTGGCCTTGGGGTCAATCTGAGCTAGTCCTATTCACAAGGAAGTACAGTATACCCTGCTTCAGACTGCCAACCCTAAAGGGAGCGGTCTTGGAGATCAAAACCAAGCTGGATACCTACGTATTATACTAGACCGAAAGCTAAGTTGGAAACCCAACTCTCAAGAAAGAGTACGGAAAGCGACTGTCGCGCTGTACTCCAGCAATAGAGCGGTAGGTAAAAGATGGGGTATGAAGAATAACATCACCTACTGGCTCTACAAAGCCGTGGTAAGGCCCATACTCTTCTACGGAGTCTTCATTTGGTGGACTGCACTTGATAAGAGGATCCACCAACAAGCAATTGGCAAGGACCAAAGAATGGCGTCCCTTATGATCACGGGTGCGATTAGGACATCACCCTTTAAAGCGTTGGAAACGATTCTTAGATCTTCTCGGAATGCAGATCGCAGTAACAACTGCCGTAAGACTAAACACTACTAGCAGGCTAAGACTAGACACGCAGGAGCACACACAAAACCTTAAGGAATTTTCCGGTGTCCCAATGAACATCGACCGATGTCTCACAGTGCCTGCTTTCGGCAATATGTTCTCTTCCCGGATACCCACTAGAATGGACTGGGTGAAGGGCAGAGTACCGGATACAGGCTCACTTAACGTCTCCACGGACGGGTCTAAGAGTGACGATAAAGTAGGGCGAGGGGTCTTCTGCGAGGACCTGAACCTTCGCATCTCCTTCAGATTGCTGAACCACTGTAGTATTCTACAGACGGAGGTGATAGCAATCAGGACAGCGGCAGAATGACTATAGGTATATATGTATTAACAAAATTAGGCACTTGCGCGGTAGAACAGCAGAGTAGGCAAGACAGTCCTGAAAAACGTTGGGCCGTAAATGTATCATTCAACGCTGGCTCTTGCAGAGATAACACCATTGAAATCCCGATGGGTCCTCGTCCGGTGCACTACCTGATATATGCGTCTATCAAATAAGTGTGCGCCCAACGTGACTACGTTGGGCGCACACTTATTTGAAAGAAGGTTCCATTTTCTCATTTTTTGAACAGCGGAAATACACAAACGGCGCTCGTTCAGCGCATGAAAATGCCTAATTTGAAAAATTCCACTATAAATAGGACTTCTGCCAGTTAGGTCTATATATGTTACATAACGATAGCCAAGCTGCTATTAAATTACTAACAGGTGTAATCAGCACCTCGAGGGTGGTTTCTGACTGCCGGAAAGCATTGAATGAGCTGACAGCTCGGATACAACTTCAGCTCATCTGGGTACCAGAGCATAGCAATAACCCAGGTAACAACACAGAAGAGGAGCTAGCAAAAAACGGAACGAAGTTACACTCGTCCTCGATTAACCAATACCCAGGTATCCCCTTTACACCCGAATGAGCTGGCAGCTCGGATAAAACTTCAGCTCATCTGGTTACCAGTGCATAGCAATAACCCAGGTAACACTTTTCCTCGATTTACCAATACCCAGGTATCCCCTTTTGCAACAAGCAAGGCGATCCTCTATAATATTATTTCAAAGATCACCAATAATAGGTGGAGAAATGAGAGCACCTGTAGCACCGCCAGGTAGATATGGCCTCAGTGCGACAGGAAAAGAAGCGAGGCACTTATCTCTTTAAAGAGGAGTGACATCGCTTAAAAGGTAGGCGTTATTACGAGACACTGCCCTTTCGGCAAGCACGCTCAAAGGTTAGAAATTCCCTACAATGACTACTGCAGAGGGCGCCTTAGTGAAGAAGAGGAGGAAAGCGTTGTGCACTACCTCTGTCAATGCCCCTCTCTAGCTGGAATAAGAGGTTTATACCTAATACGTTCGTACCTGGTTGAATTCTCTGATCTCGAGCCGCTAGATGTTAAGAACCTCTCAGTTTGTCATCAGCTCCAAGCGGTTCTCATAAGAGAATGGTTAAACCGTGGTATCCATGTGCGGTGCAACCACTACAACCTAACCTAACCTAACATTCCAAAATTGGGACTTAGTTTGTTTTTCCCCTCAATCCTTCAATTGTCTTCACATGTCGAGTCAAAAAACCTAACCTAACCTAAAATTTCAAAATTGGGACTTAGTTTATTTTTCCCCTTAACCCATCAATCGTCTTCACATGTCGAGTCCAAAAATATGTATATTGGGGGGCCATTTGGGCATTCGAGTTTTTAAGGTGAGGCATGGTCAAAAAAGTTAGAAAACACTGATCTAGAGGCCTCAAAAACGATTTTACCTTCGTGGAAATACGGTGCTATTTCCAGAGAATATTTGCAATTTTATCGGAGAATATTTGTTTTTCGGAGAGACAATCAGTGGTGATCGCCACGTTATCGACTTTTTATCACTGCTGGCTTGGCTGTAACCACTAAATTCACCCATCTTCAATCTTTTCAGTGGAACTTCCCTTTCATTTTCTTCCCGGAGAGAATTGGAGGTGACCGTGTGACTGATCTTCTTTTTCGGAGTGATAGCGAAATGTTTAATTTCCGATTTATCCTATAAAAAAAAAGCAATAAAATAGATTAAGATGTACTACAGCAAAAACAAACCTGTCTTCTTCTAATGAAAATATTAGTAAGATTGAACTTGTAACAAACGTTGAATGATACTAATTTTGTGTAGAGATGGCTAAAGTTACGAAATAGTTGCACATAATAAAGAAAAAAAGAACAACAGACTATATATACACATTCCCATTTTTAGAATTTAATTGATGGTCTTTGGAAGTATCAAAAGAAAATACAAGTGACATAAAAAAAAGTGGTGGTGAGGCAAAAACACAAACTCTTTCTTAATTTTCGACAGAGAAAAAGTTCGTCATTGAATTGTATAAAACCGTCTTTCTAGAAACAGGAATTTTTAAATTCTGACTTCGAATGCTTATAGGATATCAAAAAGTACAAGAGTTCTTTTTCTCACAACATTTTCCGAGTATTTTACTTCATGCCTAATTTGAGAGTGAAAAACACTCGTTTGAAAGTTCAATTTGAAATATTTGTAAAAACAACGAATATCTGAAGATTTACAGCGAATACAATATATTGAGATATGCATTCTTCAAAGAAAAACTTTCTGTATATCTGAGATAGTAATAAATAATATGCAGTGTACAAATAATTTTTTTGGGCACCAGAAAAACGTCTAGGGCTGAAAGGGTTAAATGTGTGCTCAGTGGGTAGATTGGTCGATGAGTTTATGCCTTTACATCTACACCTAAATAATTGATAACTAAAGGTAACTTTCAGATTAGGTTAGATGTCACTATTTCTAGCTAGGTTGCCTAATTACCATATCATCTTTTAAAGAATATGTAACTATACTTAAATAACTCAACCTAATAACAGTAGAAAATATTGAATTATGTTAGATTTCGATTTGTTCAGTTAAGTTAGAATACAATTTGCAGTCTGAAGTAACTGTCCATGGTTAGGTTATTCAATGGCGGATATACCAAAATAACTGGTATCTAACCTAACTTAACCTAAGTAAATTTTTTTTTGTTAGTCATGGCAATGCAAGATTGCGCATTCTCAACTAGTTTTTAACTTACCTGCAAGATCGATTTTTCAAAATTCATAGTATTCCCAACAATCATTTTCTTTTTTCTATTCTGAAACAAATTCGAGAAACTCTCCAAAGCCGGCTCGGCATTCCTCATCCTCGGCACACTCTCGCAACTCCTCAAACTCTCCCCGCTCGCGCTTCTCTGTTGAAAGCTTTGATTCCCCAAATATCCCCTGGATATCGTAGCACACGAAGACGCGCTCAAATCCCTGACGTCGCTTACAAACGTTTCGACTTTTTGACAGGGTTGAGGATTCTCTTGAGCATACTGATTCTCCATTTCCACCACGAATTCCTCCTCAGCCTTATCTTCCTCGGAAATCGAGAACATGTCGCCATAAGCTGCTTCGTTTTTGTCTTTGACGCTACCCACAAGTTGATTTTGATTACTGATTTTTGGATTGTAGTTGAGTTTGCTCGTGCTAGGCATATTTGAAGATTGAGCTTCGCAGGTGATTGAATTCGGATTTCTTTGAATCAGAATAAATCGTTTTGGCGTTGGATTGTTGTTTATGAATTGATTTGAGCCAACAATAAAATTTGCTTTCTGGTTAATATTGGATGAATTTATGTAATGACTCGATGATCTGTTTGATCTTTGGTTTAAATTCGTTGAATTTGCAATAACAAATTGGTTGCGACCATTAAGAACGTTCCCGTGTTTATACAAATGTTTCACATTGCTCAATTGATTTGGATTACTAATAACGTACAATTTATTTGGATTAGTAATAACGCCCAGTTGATTTGGATCAGTAATAACGTTTCCTGGTTTATTTAGAATATTTACATTTCGAAATTGGTTCGGGGTTTGTGGTTGAATGCTCCTTTGAAACTTTGAAGAAGACGATTGTTCAATTGATGGATTGATTGTTTGATTCATTTGCAATTTCGGAGTATTTGGGTTATGAGTTTGTTCATAACTTATTGAATTGTTGTAAATCTTTACTTGTAGAGGTTTCTGCAAATCCATGTTTGGCTTTGGAGTGTCTTCGTCAGTTGTTGAATTGTTTAGTAAATTCCCTCTTTGATATTTCTGATTATTTCCTTCGACGGTTTGAACTGAGTCCGTTCTCGTTCCGAGATTGTTTTCCAAAATATCATGATTTTCATCATTTTCTGCCGAGGCGTTATCATCCTCGTATTCTTTCATTCTACTCATAGCTTCTTCGTATTGATTCATCTGCTCGTTATTTGCGTGATATATCCCATCATCTTCTTCGGAATTTTTCTGGACGCGAAATGTTTCATCGACCTTATTTCTATTGCCAGTTTGATTATTGCCAATTGAATTAAACGATACCTCCGTAGAATACTCAAAATCCTCCTCCTTTTCATCTTTTTTAATCGAATTCTTTTTATTCGCGATCAATCCGCGTAATTGCTCGATTATTGGTGCGGCACTTGCTGGCGGTTGTTCGTATAAAAATCCGGTTGACTGATTTGCGCTAGCATTTATTTTATTGCTACACAAAGAGTTGGTTGACTGAACTTTCTTAGTAATTTTCTTATCGGTTGACGTATTCAGATTTACATTTTCATTTTCGATTTTCGTGTTAATCAAAACAATAATCTTCGGCGGTTTTGTACATTTCTGACCTTGGCTTCTCTCTTCGGCCATTTTTAACTCGGAGAACATGTCTTCGGAAAACACGTCCTCGTAACTTTCCACTTGTGGCAAAACATTTTCCTTGTTGCTGGTTTTCTTAAACTGGAATTTTTTCTTTTTCGTTTCCTCCGTGGTTTTGGGTTCAACTGTATTAGAACTCATTTCCTTAAGCGCGTCTTGCGTGAAGAATTCGGCGCTGAATTCTTCTTCGTAAGCATCGCTGAATAAATCGAAATCGAATTGAGTGTTTATATCATTTATTCCGACTCCAGAATCTATATCAATATTTTCATTCAATTCTCCTTCAATAGTGTTGTTAATGAATTCTTGTAAATTATCAGTTTTATTTACATTACTTTCTGAATTAATTGTACTTTTTATGCTAAAATTATTTTCTTTCTTAAACCCTGAACTTATCATATCATTATTACTCCTTAATTCTATTCCTTTGCTGTTTTTATTCGTAACCTCAGTATTACTTCTATTGATTACGTTATTGCTTCCAGCAGTGCTCGGATTATTTTCAACGGTTGTAATTTGATTGCTTTCACATTCGTTAATGTAATTATCAAAGCGCTGATCATCAGAACTATCCAATAATTTATCATCGAGCGGTTCCCAACTGCTCAAATCGTCCTGTTCGAATTCCAGTAAATTGATTTCGTCGAAATCCATTTTGGCCGGGTTCAGAAATGGTTCCGGAGTTTTAACTTTTTTCACGATCTTAAAATATTGGTTGATAAAGCTTTTCATGTAGGATTTTTCTTTACCCGATATGGTTATGGACTGATCAGTTTTCTTCACCTGTTTCGACTTAATTAAATACAATTAATAACGATGTTCTACACCTTAGCAATAAGAATAAATGGCAAAAATAGAAAGCTTTAGTTTATCGTTTTTTGAAATACGGTAAAGCTGACTTCTACGGTAAATTTGCTAGTCGCCTGGTAACGCGGACGGTTGCCGGGCAACAAGCAAGTTTAGCGTAGACGTTAGCGTTACCATATTTGGCAAAACGATAAAGAAAAACTCTCTTTTGGTTATACAAAAATTCCTGATTTTTTCTTTTAAGCAATGACGGATTTACATTGATTGAGAACCTTGGCAGTAGCAAAACATGCTGCCCTAGTCAATGAAATATAAAAAACATGCGGTAAATAAGTTAGTATTGAGTACGAATTTACAATGTTAACGCTATCATTATTTCAAGAAAAAAAGACAAATGCCAAAACCATAGTGCCTCGAGCAATTTGCTTTGGGATTTGTAGGCAGGCGGGGATAGGCCATACGGGAAATGGGAAATTTCCCGGTAGCATGTTTTTTGGGCCGATAGAAGTATATGCAAAAATGCCGATTTAATAATTAGCTGATGTTCAACTTTTTTTTGCAAAAAAAGTTGCAGGATTTAAGTATCATATCGTATATAGAAAATGTGAGGCCCAACATTTTATTCGAAAACATATTTAAACAAAAAAAAAACGAATAAGGTACGATTCACGAGAGGTGTCCCATGGTTACCTTGATTTGTAGTGCTCTACCAAATACCTCGGCATTCTCCCATGCACCTGCCACCTCCCGTACCTATCGTTGTATTCGCTCCTCTCTATACACCCCTGCCTATCCTGTGCTTCCACCTCCTTCTCCTTCAACCACGCATCCACCTTTACTCCATTCCCCAGCCATTCCATCACCTTTGCGTCCGACAAACCCACCCGCTCATACATTCTCCTTCTATCGCTCCTCCATCTACCCTCTCTCCCACTCACGCACGTCACCCATACCGCCTTCACCAATCTCTCTTTCTCCAGATCCCATAACTTCATCTCATACCTCGCTATTCTCACCATTTCCTCACACTCTAGGTTCTCTCTATTCGTCTCCTGAAGCACTATGTATTCGGGTGTTGACTTTTCTACCCCCGACATACGCTTCAGGAACCAGAACTGCTCTCTCTCCATACACTCATACCCTCTCGTCCCCCACACTTTCACCCCATACATTAACACTGACCACACACACGCATCCGATACTTATACGTCACTCTTACATTGTTGGCAAGGCTATATTTTGACCTGTAACAAGGCTATATTTTGACCTACGGCTAGATTATAATTTTATCTGCGAATAAGGTTATATTGTGAAGTATGACAGCTTAAAATGTTGACCTACGATAGGGCAATATTTTAACAAGGCTATATTTTGACCTACGGCTAGACTATAATTTTACCTGCGAATAAGGTTATATTGTGAAGTATGACAGCTTAATATGTAGACCTACGATAGGGCAATATTTTAACAAGGCTATATTTTGACCTACGGCTAGACTATAATTTTACCTGCGAATAAGGTTATATTGTGAAGTATGACAGCTTAATATGTTGACCTACGATAGGGCAATATTTTAACAAGGCTATATTTTGACCTACGGCTAGACTATAATTTTACCTGCGAATAAGGTTATATTGTGAAGTATGACAGCTTAATATGTAGACCTACGATAGGGCAATATTTTAACAAGGCTATATTTTGACCTACGGCTAGATTATAATTTTACCTGCGAATAAGGTAATATTGTGAAGTATGACAGCTTAATATGTAGACCTACGATAGGGCAATATTTTAACAAGGCTATATTTTGACCTACGGCTAGATTATAATTTTACCTGCCAATAAGGTAATATTGTGAAGTATGACAGCTTAACATGTTGACCTACGATAGGGCAATATTATAACAAGGCTATATTTTGACCTACGGCTAGATTATAATTTTACCTGTGAATTAGATTATATTGTGA
Source organism: Philonthus cognatus (assembly GCA_932526585.2). Classification (NCBI taxonomy): domain Eukaryota; kingdom Metazoa; phylum Arthropoda; class Insecta; order Coleoptera; family Staphylinidae; genus Philonthus; species Philonthus cognatus. The sequence goes on along the minus strand of OW052250.1, from coordinate 13,262,291 downwards.
AGTATGACAGCATAATATTTTGACCTACGATAAGGCTGGTCTATGGCAAGGCTAGATTGTGAAGGCTATATTTTGACCTGTAACAAGGTTATATTTTGACTTACGGCAGGGCTATACTTTGACTTGCGATAAGGCTATATTATGAAGTGAAATAGGATAATATTTTGACTTACGATAAGGCAATATTTTAACCTAAGAAAAGGTTATATATTGGTCTATGGCAAGGCTATATTTTGACCTGTACCAAGGCTACTTTTTGACCTACAACCGGGCAACACTTTGACCTGTAATAAGCATATATTGTGATCTACGATAAGACAACATTTTGACTTACGATAAGGCAATATTTTAATCTGAGATAAGGCTCCATGTTGGTCTGTGGCAAGGCTATATTTTACCTGAAATAATGTACGCTATAACGAGTATATTATGACCTACCACAAGCCATATAAAGCAGTGTCTTCCACTTCTTGATTAAGCATGAAGTAAAATTTCGAGTTTAGAAAAGCCTGAAAATTTGGATTTGCCGGGACGCGCGAGCGAAGCGAGTCGCGTCCCGGCAAATCCAAATTTTCAGGCTTTTCTAAACTCGAAATTTTACTTCATGCGCCAGGCGTATAAATCACTGATTTATTCTGAAGTTCAAAAACACACCCGTTTCAAATAAAATTACCAGAAGGTGAGAAGGTGGACTTACAGGTGTAAAATAATCTAGGCAGGTTTTTGACATTTGTTTTTTGTTCTTGTCTAATTAAAATTGACGAAAATAAAACTGTGTCTGTGTTGTATCAAATAAAATGCGCAGAAGTATATTCAGGACATAAATTGACAGATTCTGTTTTATGGGCCCATACAAAATATTTCCCGGGCCACTAATGTGCTGCCCGTCCGCTCCTGTATGTAGGTATACTTAAACGAAAAAAAATCCTCAACCAAATTGTATACTTACCACTTTTGAAGAGTTTACCTTTTTCTGTGTATTACTCATTGACTTTGTATTATTGTTAATATTTATAGTGTTTATTTCTAGAGTAGCAGTGCAATCAATCCCCACTAATTAAATAAATTAAACATTAAATTATGCGAGAATTTTATTTTTAAGCAAATAATTACCCCAATTTTCACTGATGAAATGCGCCATGACCGTTGTGGGTCCTGTAAATTCTTTCGGGATCACTTTTTCAATTTCTTTGTTATCAATCAGGAATGTATGACTATAATAAATATTTCGGTTTACAGAAAATTGTATTATTGTTAATAATATGAAAATGTGAATTTATTTCAATATTTTTTTTCATGTTATGTTTAAATTGCATAAAGGGATTTTTTGTTTTGAGTACACAAATGCATACGCTTTTTTTAAGAGTTCAATTTCAGCATTAAACGAGTGTTTTCCACTCCCAGATTAAGCATGAAGTAAAATTTCGAGTTTAGAAAAGCCTGAAAATTTGGTTTGGTCGCGTAGCGCGTAGCGCTACGCGACCAAACCAAATTTTCAGGCTTTTCTAAACTCGAAATTTTACTTCATGCGCCACGCGTATAAAACACTGATTTTAGATGAAGTTCAAAATATTCTACTAAGGCAGTATGCTAAAAACGTTTACTCTAAACATCACATCACATCAGTGTTTAAACGCGTGGCACGTGAAGTAACATTTCGAGTTTAGAAAAGCCTGAAAATTATCAGGCTTTTCTAAACTCGAAATTTTACTTTATGCGCCACGCGTGTAAACACTGATGTGATGTGATGTTTAGAGTACACGTTTTTACAATACTACTTAATTAGAATATTTTGAACTTCATCTAGAATCAGTGTTTTATACGCGTGGCGCATGAAGTAAAATTTTGAGTTTAGAAAAGCCTGGCATTTATCAGGCTTTTCTAAACTCGAAATTTTACTTCATGCGCCACCCGTATAAAACACTAAAGTATTGTGAAATTCAAAATATTCTTGTTTTACAGTATATTTTTAACCCTGCTTTAAGCAGTTTACTTTTAATACTAATTTAGCATATAATTTTAATTTCACAATATTTCAGTGTTTAATACGCGTGGCGCATGAAGTAAAATTTCGAGTTTAGAAAAACCTAAAAATTTGGTTTGGTCGCTCCGCTTCGCGGAGCGACCAAGCCAAATTTTTAGGTTTTTCTAAACTCGAAATTTTACTTCATGCTTAGCCAGGGAATAGAAACACTCGTTCGAAACTTCAAATTTTCAACTTAAAAAAAAAACATTGAGTAACTGTAAAATAAAGAATCTTTTAGATTATTATTGTGACATACGAGTAAATGGTGAATGCGCCGGGTGCTGCGTATCAAGGAACCGCGCTTTGTGTCAATCAAATATTGTTTTCCTACCTGCATCTTTCGTGTAGCAAAATATTATTACACTCATCACCGATTAATAGATCCATGTAACTCTGTGAATCAATCGTCATTTCACGATCCAGTTTTTCAGCATTAACCAATTGTATGAACACCTTAATTTTCGATTTCACTGATGACACCTTCTCTTCCTCTAAGCGCATTATGTATTGCGGCAAAAGCTCAACCGCCCTTATAATCGAATCGCCCATAGGAGGTTTTCTATGCAGAATCTTTAATTTTGTTTTAGAAAATTAATAGTAATAATCCACTGAACAAACTCATTCAAGTAATGTTTCATCAACATTAATACAACGTTTAATGTTGCAAAAATGTTGATATAACGTTATTTGTTGGAGTTTTGCTCAGTGGGAATATGCCGCATAATTGTTTTTTAATTAATTGCTCATTTAACACATTCACGTACAGACACAAATACCCTGTATGAAGCAAAAGATACAGGGTTGGGCAAACATATGAGAATACCTGATTTCTGGCTAAACTATACGTTTCTTGAATAGATTAAAACGACTACAAAAATTTATATTAAGAGTATTGTTTCATCGCTCGTATAGTTTAGCCAGAAATGTTTCCATACATTTGCCCAACCCTGTATAATATAACATTCTTTACAGACCATTTCTAAGTTTCTTGGGTTTGTTTCTAAAATTGATTGAAACGAGGTCTTTCCCGCTAGGACTAAATGCGCTGACATGACAGCTCCTATTCCGGACAGTTGCCTGCTAATGTACGGTGAATTTTCCCAAATCCGACAGTGAAAGCATTTCGCCAAAATCAGGGTGTTCAAAAGTGCCGAAAATCCGTTTTCTCTTGTCCCAATATAATCAGCTAAACCTATTTATAAAAAAATGTGTCGTCATTAGTGATTTTAGCGGAAATTTTAGCGCGGTAACTACCATTGGTAATTTACCGTCTTTTGGAGTATATTACCCGACGGCCCCGGTAATGTTAGTAGCATTTGTTTTGTTAGAGAGCATGTGCCACCCTCGGCGCGCACTGATTATAGGGCGGCTGAGGGGGTGTACCACATTGTAAACATCGACTGTATATATAACTGTAAATAAACGCGTTGCTGTTAACTCTTCTCGCCTTCTTGAGAACCGCCCCCGTGAGCCCACCATCAGCGTTCACATGTTTCTTGAGCACGCGCAATCGATCATTTATTAACAATAATAATCTCTCAGGGTATATGGTTCCTCTTTATTTAGTCGCTTAAATCTCGCTTAAGCTTGACTAAGAGTCATGAGTCTATAAAGACTAGATTTAAGAGTCAAGACTCTCATAAAAGTTAATAGGAATAGAAAGAAACTTTAACAAACTTGATGCTAGAGTGAAATTTATTTAATGCATACATTTCACTCTAAATCAACTCTATCCCACTCCCATATCTTTCAACTATTTGAGTGTCTTAGGATCTATTCAGAGCTGTCTACTCAAAAGTCAATATATTGATGATAATTGCAAACCTCCTAATAGTGGCGGTGCCACTTGAAGAAGTCTTTTTAGAGACGTGCCTGTTAATCCTTATCACCGCCACTTGAAGACGAAGCCTTATTAGAAACGCGATTCTTGATCCTATATTAAATGCATTGACTCTTAAATCTCGCCCAAAATCGTCTTTCAAGTCTACTTAGAGGTTTCACTCTTAAATCTCATTTTCATAAACGCTTTTTATAGTCTATTGATTCTAAAATCTTACTCAAGCTTCTATCACGTTTTTCTAAAGTAATTTTAGAGTCTTAACTCGTAACTCACACCTAAGAGCGCCTTGAAAGAGATTTATAAATAATATACTTGAACTTGCTCAAGTTCATTAATAATAAATTTATAATTGAAGATACTTTAAAGAAATGTATTTGAGCGATGAGAAGCATAAGAAAGACTTGAGACGTGCCTGCGAGAGTTATTGCAAAAATTGGAGAAACGCGAGACTTTAGAGTGTTTTGAGGAAGACTTAAGAGACACTCGACAGAGATTTGGGAAAGAATTGCAAAACAAGCGATCAAAGAAAGTCTTAAGGCATGTTCGGTTTTTACATTGAAAAGGATCAATGAGTTTAGCGCGTTTTGTATATTTTTGTATTGCGCTGGTGCAGTCTATTTAGGGGCTTTGCACATGCGCGACTTGGCATAAACTCGCGATCGGCAAATCCGTAAAGAAGATCAAAAACGGTGGTCGAGAGAACATCATGAGTTTTTGTGTCGTATTATCGCTATCGTTGGTTAAGTTAATCTTTAAGAAAAGAAGGAAGCCTAGAGACCAGAAGCGCAGAAAACCAGGGTAAGTCCATAAACTTGCTGCATCGCTATCGTAAAGCGTAAATTCGCATACAGTCCACTATAACAACCCTTTCCACTCCACAGGTAGAATTGCCCTCAAGGCACTTAAGATAGAAATTTGTTAGCAATGAAAGACTTAGGCAAAAATTGGAGAAACGCCAGACTTTAGAGAGTTTTGAGAAAGACTTAAGAGGCACTTGACAGAGATTTGGGAGAGAATTGTAAAACAAGAGATTCAAGAAAGTCTTAAGGCATGTTCGGTTATTACATTGGAAAAGATCAATGAGTTTAGCGCGTTTTGTCTATTTTTATATTGCCCTTGTGCAATCTATTTAGGGACTTTGCCCATGCGCGCTTGGCATAAACTCGCGATCGGCGAATCCGCAAAGAAGATCAAAAATGGTGGTCGAGAGAACATCATGAGTTTATGTGTCGTATTATCGCTATCGTTAGTTAAGTTAATCTTTAGGAAAAGAAGGAAGTCCAGAGACCGAAAGCGCAGAAAATCAGGATAAGTCCCTAAATTTGCTGCATCGCTATCTTAAAGCGTAAATTCGCATACAGTCCACTGTAACAACCCCTTCTACACCACAGGTAGAATTGCCCTCAAGGCACTTAAGACAGAAATTTGTTAGCAATGGAAGACTTAGGGAAAGCTTTAAAAGCAATTAAGACAGTTTTATAAGAAATTTGAGAACTGTTTTCTCAAATTTCCCTACGCCCTAAATTTAAATTACTTTTTCCGTACAGTTCACTATAACAACCCTTTCCACTCCACAGGTAGAATTGCCCTTAAGGCACTTAAGACAGAAATTTGTTAGCAATGGAAGACTTAGGCAAAAATTGGAGAAACGCCAGACTTTAGAGAGTTTTGAGAAAGACTTAAGAGGCACTTGACAGAGATTTGGGAGAGAATTGTAAAACAAGATTCAAGAAAGTCTTAAGGCATGTTCGGTTATTACATTGGAAAAGATCAATGAGTTTAGCGCGTTTTGATTATTTTTATATTGCCCTGGTGCAGTCTATTTAGGGACTTTGCCCATGCGCGACTTGGCATAAACACGCGATCGGCGAGTCCGCAAAGAAGATCAAAAATGGTGGTCGAGAGAACATCATGAGTGTTAGTGTCGTATTATCGCTATCGTTAGTTAAGTTACTCGCCCAGAAACCGGAAGCCCATAAAACCAGGATAAGTCCCTAAATTTGCTGCATCGCTATCTTAAAGCGTAAATTCGCATACAGTCCACTATAACAACCCTTTCCACACTACAGGTAGAATTGCCCTCAAGGTACTTAAGAAAGAAATTTGTCAGCAATGGAAGACTTAGGGAAAGCTTTAAAAGCAATTAAGACAGTTTTATAAGAAATTTGAGAACTGTTTTCTCACATATCCCTACGCCCTCAATTTAAATTACTTTTTCCGTACATGTAAGGAAATTTCCCTAGAGCTGCCATCACTGCTTCTTCTTGAGTTTAAAGATTTTAAATCAAATTATTTATTATTTTATGTACAAGAATAAAATACAGGGTCTTTCACAACTCGCGCCCCAGAGAAAACTGACAAGTGCCAACGACATAGGTTGCCGAAAAATTCAAGAAAATAAATTACTGCTGCTTGCATAACAGAGTTAATAGGTTTTTAAATCCATCAGTCCCGGGAGGTTCAGCACCAAGTATTACTTGCATTGTATTGACTTGTCAAATTTAATTTGATACTGACAAACTTTTCCAAAAGCTGCGGCCGCCAACAAGCAGCAGCTTTATTTTTAGTAATACCTGGTGATAAACCTTTCGAGATTGGTGGATTTAAAAACCTATTAACTCTGTTATGCAAGCAGCAGCCACGACAGTGTGAAGCCGATAAGGAGAAGCGCAACCCTCCACCTGGAACCTTGATCTGGTAAACCGACGGATCAAGCAAATAAGGTAGAGCTGGCGCTGGGATCCACGGCGTAATCCCAAAATGTGACATCTTTGTGTCTCTGGGGAGGATGGCAGCTGCACATCAAGCCGAAATCTTCGCGATTAACCAATGTATTATGGTAAACCTGCGACGGGGATATATGAGGCAAAAGACCTTGATCCTCACAGACAATTAAGCTGTTCTAAGAGCACTTGATAGCTACAAGATCCAATCTAAGCTAACATGGGAGTGCGTTCAAAACCTGACAAAACTGGCGACCGTAAACACTCTAACTTTACGGTAGACGCCGGGACACTCAGGGGAGGATGGCAACGAGAAAACCGACGAATTGGCAAAGATTGGATCACGTAGACCCTACATTGGACCAGAACCGATGCTACCAATCCCCAAAAAGTCGACCAAGCGTAAGAAAGTGGACTCTGGAAAGACACACCGAGCGCTGGAAGAACCTGACAGGGCACAGACACAGTAAACTACTGATGGATAAACCCTGCCAAGAACTAGCAACCGAGGCCCTCAGACTCAGTAGAAACAACCTTAGAATGGTCACAGGAATGATAACTGGACACTGCACCCTAAGGAAACATCTGCATAACATGAAACTGTTTACAGAAGATCCAATATGCAGACTATGCTATGAAGACACCTCACATGTACTATTCAAGTGCGAGTCACTTACTACCTGGAGGGAAGCAAACCTTGTCCAAGGGAATTCAACCCACTCCCCGAAGGGAAAAGCTGCTGGAATTAGTTAATGAAACAGAGCTTTTTGATTAACTACGGAAACGGAAGAAGTACAATAAGACACACGGCTGCGGTGCTAGGGCAGAAATAACCCTAACTTCCCCTAAAAAAAAGCAGCAGCCATTTCTTTACTTGTATTTTTTGGCAGCCTATTTTCGTCGGAACGTGTCAGTTTTCTCTAGGGCGCGAGTTGTGAAAGATCCTGTGTATATATAAATTATTGATGTGAACGCCATTTACTTACATTTACTGAGCCGTTCGCCGATCTTCATAATTTTCTGTGCTTCGTTGATCAAAGAAGGCTCCAATATTTGCAAACAGCCGAAAACAGCTTGGATTATGCTAAATAATTTGAAATTATTAATGTGTATTTTCTCACTTAAAACTGATTACCAATTTATCTTCATATCGAGAGTCTTGATTTTCCCGCTGAACGGATACCGAATCGTTTCCCTGGTCTTACACTTGTTCAGCAAATTTAGAGTCTTCTTGTCATTGACACGCAGATACAAGTCGGAAAACTCGTGGCTTTTCGAAATCAGGCATAAGACTTGTTGTAGAATCTCCGTTCCTTGAACCTTATTTATTTTATAATTTTAATAATATCACTCAAAATATAACGTTTTACAAAATAAACTGATAACAATATGAAACTAAACAAGTGTTTTAATTTAAAATTACTTAATATTATAATATCGTTTTATCAAGAGTGCAGTGAAACAAGTATTCGCCGTATATAAAGTTTTAATAAAATATGAAAGTATAGTATACTTAGTGTCGAGAACAGTAAGGATTTGTTGCCGGTCGAAGACAATTGTTTGGAGTAGGAGCGAGCGACGACTCTAATTATTATCTGAATAAACGGACAGCGTCTTCTCCGATCGTGCAAAAAATGTCATAATCATCTCGTACAGTAAGTGCAATGCCGGACTTACTGTACGAGATGATTATGACATTTTTTGCACGATCGGAGAAGACGCTGTCCGTTTATTCGCAGTTATTATGAATATGTCGCTGACGTTTTGTCAAATTTGATAACTGAAAATTGACTACTTTCAATTCTAATTGATTACTGAAAATTGACTACTTTAATTTCTAACTGAATTGTTTTTATCAGTTGTCATGAATGGTAAGTTTTATTTACCGATTGCTGAACGGTAAGTAAAACTTAGTTCCACTTACCGATTTGTTATTCATAGAAACTTGTAAACACGTATCATCCTGGGAACAGATATGATAAGTGTTTACAAAGGGTCGATAGTGCAAAAATGTTCATTAATATCACCATATAACTTAAGTGGTTCACAGACGATCCAATTTATGTGAGTGCACATGCGCAAGGTCCAATTTGTATATTATTTTAATTTTTATCACAGATATACACTTTCTATAATTCGTCTAATCAGATATCTATATATATAAATTGGATATTGTATGAGATCAATTCAGATTAATTGGATCGTAGATCGGATAATTCAGATAAATTACATCGTGAATTGGATCTATTTTGATAAATTAGATTCTGTGTGAGGCGTTTTAGCGAAATTTGACTCTTTACCCTTTCTCTCAATCCTTTACCCTTGCTCTAAATCCTTTACCGTTGCCCTCAAACCTTTACCCTTGCCCTCAATCCTTTACCCTTGCCCTTAATCCTTTACCCGTGCTCTCAATCCTTTACCCGTGCTCTCAATCCTTTACCCTTGCCCTCAATCCTTTACCCTTGCCCTCAATCCTTTACCCTTGCCCTCAATCCTTTACCCTTGCCCTCAATTTTACGCTTCAAACTAGTCATGGTTGAGAACTAAAGACTCAAGTTAACGAAGTTACTATACTTATTCTGTATTATTAGCGTTGAATGATGAATAAATAGAAGTGCAACTGAATTGCTAAAGAGGGATGCAACCCAATATATTTTTTTTTCTTTTCAACAAAACATTGTCTTCTGCTTTTTTTCAATTCTATCTCTGTTGATGTCATGCAGTATTATATTGCTCTATTTCTTCCTTGAATTGGCGAATTCTGAAAATGTTCAGCGTCGGACTCATAGATGTCGCCATTTAGCCGGCATAAATTAACCGCATCGCGAAAAATACATTGAATTGCACGATATTATTCGTCTTTCGACGTTATTAATTATTTAAATTAAAGCACTTTTCTTGAAGAATAATTATTTTGTTTGCAGTTTATTTCACCTAATGAAACGTACCTGTCTGAAGATTTTCATCGTATCAAAATGCACGCAATATTTCGCCATCAAAGACCCCATTTCAGTGGGCATTATAACAGAATCTTCGATCACTATCATCCCAACTCTTTCCAGTTTGTTAATTTCAATCTGACACATTTCTAAAAACTCGATCATTAAGAAAAAAACACGCGCTCAGTTCAACAATTTATACCCATTAATTTCCTAACCAATTGGTCCTGAGTGAAATTGGCCGAAAAACCGTAATGTGTCGGATGTTTTCTAGCGCGGATGTGCAAAAAAGTCGAAGTGAGCCACTGTTTGGCAACTTCAGTGTTGGTAATGGTCCTCAAAACAATCTCAGCGTTCAGATGTTCGGTTAAGTGTTTGTGTAGGCTCGATTCGACGTTCTGTGTGCCTCCCAACATGTTGTCAAATTTCGACTAAAAAAAAAAAATGGACACAAAAAAATAAGCCATGTAAACTAAAAATATAAAAGCGTCCTATAAAATACATATTAGAATAGGTTTTGTTGTACAGGCAATTTTTCTTTTGAGTATACATATTCCGGTAATTATAGCGTTTAATAAATTTTCATGAAATCGTTGTTTTTATATAAGCGATCATTTTGAAGTTTTTAACGAGTGTTTCCACTCCTTGATTAAGCATGAAGTAAAATTTCGAGTTTAGAAAAGCCTGAAAATTTGGTTTGGTCGCGTAGCGCGAAGCGCGGAGCGACCAAACCAAATTTTCAGGCTTTTCTAAACTCGAAATTTTACTTCATGCGCCACGCGTATAAACACTGATTTCAATTGAAGCTCAAAATATACTTCTAATTAATTATATAATATACTTTTACTGAAATCGTCCATGGATTGATTTACAATTGTATTTTAGTTTTTTTTTTTAAATTAATTATCTCAACAATAATTCCAGTTTAAAAATGTTTGAATTCGAGAAAATAAGCTTACGCTTCTTATAGCACGGGAAGTAGTCATTGGAAGATGTACAATTTGTTATACAGGGTATTTGTTAACGCCCACGCCCGCTCTGACTGGGTAGTGGGCCCGTCCGGGTAGTAAATCCCCCACCCGGGCATCTTAGGTTAAGGGTAGGTGGTAGGTAGTTTTAAGAATGTTTGTAATCAGTCGACTTTTGCCAATTGAATAAACCAGACGTACAGTACCACATGTTTTTACTCATCACCCAAACAGTATTTATAGCGTTTAATTTGAAAGTTCTAACGAGTGTTTTCACTCCTTGATTAAGGATGAAGTAAAATTTCGAGTTTAGAAAAGCCTGAAAATTTGATTCTTAGGTTGTCTTATTAATTAAGACACATTGTTCGCATTTTACACGAAAAACATTTTCGTAATTTTATATATTAATTATCTCATTTCACATATTTGCTATTTTACAATCATTTATTTATTTTTACTGACTAGAATGAAATTTAAAGTTTATATTTATTACTCTGTAATTGGGTTTTTCGCCTGTTTGGTAAATTATTTTTAATAAAATAATAAATCAGCAGTATATTTTGAACTTCAATTGAAATCAGTGTTTTATACGCGTAGCGCATGAAGTAAAATTTCGAGTTTAGAAAAGCCTGAAAATTTGGTTTGGTCGCGTAGCGCTACGCGCTACGCGACCAAACCAAATTTTCAGGCTTTTCTAAACTCGAAATTTTACTTCATGCTTAGTCTGGGAGTGGAAACACTCGTTCGAAACTTCAAATTAAACGTGTTTATAAAATGAATGAATGAAAATTTACAGCGTAAATCGGGATATGTATACACTTAAGAAAAAAAAATACGAATCACCCTGTGTACATGAAAAATTAAACAACAAATTTAAAAGGGTTTAACTTTTATTGTTAACACTGCAACATATTCTCTTGATTAAACGATAGTTTAATTAATAAACCAATTGTTTAAAATATCAAATAATCTCATTCACTCAATTATACAAATTACCAATTGATCTGAATCTAAAGTTAATTCCATTTTCAACACATTAAACATGATCACAATAATCAAATGAGATAATCTGTTATAAATAAATGCGCGGAATGCAGCAAATTCTAATTATCAAATTGCGACATTAGAAAATGATTCACATGCATAGATGGATTGAATCATCGAGACAATGGCATAAATAACGCGGCGTGCATATATGCATATTAGAATTCCGAAGGGCCCACGCTGCTACAGCAACCGGCGAATTTTTCAATTTCGAAAAATTTCGCATGCGCAAATCCTTGCGCAATGTTTTTAATTAAAGAGTGTTTGAACACCGATGACTGGTAATGATTACCGTATGGAAATGCGACGAAACGTGAGAGTTTAAAAGAAAACTATCAGAGGAAACGTGATCGTTTAAATGAGATGAATATATTTCAGCACGCATTAAAGATATTGGTTATATAATTACTGGTATTATTTTATCATTGGAAGATGTACAATTTGTTATACAGGGTATTTATAGCGTTTAATTTAAAAGTTCTAATGAGTGTTTCCACTCCTTGATTAAGCATGAAGTTAAAATTCGAGCTTAGAAAAGCCTGGGAATTTGGTTTGGTCGCGTAGCGCGTAGCGTAACGAAACCACTGAAAACATCATTTTTATCCATAAATGTTAAATAATTAGTATAACCTTTGATAATGATCTGAAAAGATCGAAACACGTGTCAGGAAACTGAAAATGAAATAATGGTGTATAACAAGTGTTTTTCTTCACCAAATTTGAATGTTAAATAACTCCGAAGCGATGTCATTCGGTCTACAATGCTTTTTTTTAAATGGTTGATTGTGAGGTCTTACAATCAATTGAGAAACTTATTTTTTATATTTAACGAGAGTTGAGATATCTTTCCAGAACGCACTAATGGAACTACAGGGTGTAATATTGAGTGATCAATTATATTCAATATTGATACAAAATTGAACAGAAATTGGATGCTTATATTGAATGATACCATTGTTACAATACTATACATGTTTTAAACATTTATATTGAAGGAAGGGCAATTTTTATATTTTCACATAAAGACAATTTATCATAAAGAAAAATTGAGTTTGTCAATAGGTTGCAGAATATTTATAAAATATAAAAACGAATTAAAATTAATATCGACTTTCTGCAAAAAGTTTGTCTCCAAATATTCATTGAAACAACTACTTTTCGAGCTAATACCCCGACAGATATTGAATTATACAATAAATATTTGCGTTACACGACAGCACTGCTGTTCTATGCATAATTTATAAGCAAATTGCAACATCAGGTCAAACTATTCTCTAACCAAACTAAATAAAACAAAAGGAAACTGAAATAAATTGAAAAAATTACAGGGAATGAATTTTAATTGTCTTAAGCCATCTATAGACGCGTTTCGAGATTTATCCCTCATCAGTATAGCTTTGCTTTAGACTTTCAATACAAAAATATTAAAATAAAATAAACAGGAAACTTACTTTTTAATTTTTATATTATTTGAAAAAACAATTTTTTTTTTTTGCTATAGTATTTAAAACAGTGAAACAACTGCAATTGTACCAATAAATAGAAAATTCAAATATGTATAAATGCTAAATATTTCATTCATCCAGCTCAATTTGGATAGGAGATAGATTTTTTTTTTTATTTTTCATATTAATTAAATGTGGGGCCTCGGTGGCCGAGTGGGTAGAGACCCTGCCCACAGGCCAAGAGGTCGCGGGTTCGAATCCCGTCCGATGGAATAATTTATGAATAATAAATTATTCCATCCGGGTCCATGGATGTAGTATGAATGAGTTTGTGTTGTTTCAGGAGTAAATGGTTATTTATCGAAATTAGAATTGGTTAAAATACATGAAAAATGTTAAATATATAAATAGATTGATGGCTAACGGTCTAGATACAAAGGCCAAACAAACAAACAAACATATTAATTAAATAAGTAAATTTTATTTTTTTTGTTTGAGTATTTGATACAGTACAATAATGGGAATTGTATTAGTAGATAGGAAATATAAATTTGTATATATGCTAAAAATTTCAATTATCTAGCTCAAGTAGAACCGGAGCAATAAATATTTTTTAGTTTTTAGCAATTCCGCAATATTTTGATGCGCTGGCTATCAAAAGCCATGAGTAGGACAAGGACAGACTTATGCGGGTTTCAATGTTAAATTTCGAATCAAGGGGTACGTACCCCTTGGATTTTTTGAAAAAAAATGTTTTTTTTGTTAAAGGTATCAATCAATTCCTCACTTTTTTCTATGATGTTTTTGTAAGAAGTGTTTTTTTTTCTGCTCAATCGGAAATATTTTTATTTAATAAATGAAATTTAAAAATCACCAAAAATTACAATTTTTTTTTTTTACTTCCGTCATAATAATAGTAGACCAATGGGAGTTGGACCGTAAATGGGCAACACGAATCTGCATAAGTGCTGAAAGTTTCATTGATCTAGCTGTATTAGAGCGGACATAGGTATTTTTTTTCTGCGCTTCAAAACTCCTTTTCGGGCTAAAACGCGGAATTAAAAATACAATTTTTATTTTTTAGCTCCGTTATTATTTATAGTACGACAATCGTTAATAAATAGGTAGTACAAATCTCTATAAATGCTGAACATTTTATTGGCCTAGCTCAATTTCGATCGGAAATAGAATTTTTTTTAACTTTTTAAATGATTCACAAAAACAATTTTTATTTTTTTTGCTATAGTATCTAAAACAGTGAAACAACTGCAATTGTACCAATAAATAAGAAATACAAATATGTATAAATGCTGAAAATTTCATTCATCCAGCTCAATTTGGACAAGAGATAGATATTTTTTTATTTTTCATATTAATTAAATAAATAAATTTTATTTATTTTGTTTCAGTATTTGATACAGCACAATAATGGGAATTATACCTGTAGATAGGAAATATAAATTTGTATAAATGCTAAAATTTCAATTATCTCACTTAAGTAGGACCGGAGCATTAAACATTTTTTACTTTCCCCGTATGTAATACAAAGGGAAAGTATTGATTGTTTTCGTGAAAATTTTCGAATCAAAAATTTTAGCGGAAATATCCATTTTGAGGTCCCCTGAGTCGAATAAGACCATTTTTGAAAAATGTCTGTCTGTCTGTCTGTCTGTCTGTTTGTCTGTGTGTCTGTGTGCGCTGTACCGCAAAAACCGCTAAAGATATCGAGATGAAACTTGAAACTTAAGCTTTTTGTTACATTCGGAAGAACTGAAAAGCTTTTGGTGAAAATCGGAAAACCGGAAGTGGTACTTTACTCTTAGCGTTTTTCAGTTTTTTTAGATTTTTTCAATAAATGTTCATCAAACAAAAAATTCTTTCAAATAAAAGTTGTAGATAATAACAAAATAAAGATGTATTGTTCACTTACTTTTTGTCATAGCACTCTTAGTTTTTGAGATATTTCAAAAGTTGTGTGTTTTATCTAGTTATTGAGGACCACTTCGTAATATGTTATAAAAAGAAGAACGTTTTTCGGGAACTTTCAAACACAATTTTCTACAGGGTGATTCATTAGCCTCTTTACAAACTTTAAAAAATGATTTAATACGCAATTTACGGGGGAAAGTACTATGATGGACACATCACCATTTTTTAGTTTTGATTTCAACAATCCCTCACACTTTCTACGGGCTTTAGCTTGGTACCCGCAGGTAATTCCAGCGGAGCGGCGATTCTGCTGGCTTTAGCTTGGTACCCGCAGGTAGTTCCAGCGGAGCGTAGTACTAGATACATTCTAGTTACAATACTATACATGTATTGAACATTTATATTGAAGGGCCAATGATATTCATTATGGATACAATATTGTAGAGAAATTAAATATCTATTATTGCGTAATCAGTTATATTCATTACTGACAGTATTGTACAGAATTTAAATAGCGTATGTTCAATAAAAAAAAAACCTCAAGAGTGCCATGGAAAATATTGTAGATTAGCAACTTATATATTATAATTATTATGTCTGAAGTATTATATGTCAATTCTTAAAGCATGTTGCCAACTTAAATTTTAAAAAAGATGAAATCATGGCACTCTAAGAGGTTTTATTTTATTGAACATATGATACCTATTTTGGAATTTTCATTGTTGATACTATATTGAAAACTGCAATATTTTTATACTGGATTTATGCAATATTGTATCTAGAATGAATATTAATATAGTATCAATAACCGCAAATAATGTTGTGATAATATTGTCTGTCAATTGATTAACCATTTCAAGACATAAATATTGATACAATATTGCTGCAATGTAAATACAAGAATTATTTCTACTAGGGATATGAGGCTCTTACATGTAAGGGGGAATAAGTAACATATTTAAAATTGGATTACATGCAATGGAAAGAGAAAAACTTAAAATTACAAAGAGCAACAGCTTGAAAATTTTCTTGGGAGATGTATTTGACCTTAACCCACTGAGCGATCACAATTAAGTAATGTTTTATCAACATTAAAACAACGTTTAATGTTGCTACAGTGTTGATATAACGTTATTTGTTTGTTTTTGGCTCAGTGGGTAACCAAGTAATCAATTAACGAAAAGGGTAAAAACTGTATGTTCTTTTTACTATCAAGTATCAAGACATTATTAGCATCCTGTATAATATTGATATTTAAGATCACTTTTACAATTTGATGATTTGTGCATGTATGTAGATATATTTATATTTCTCCAATCTAAAATCAATATATATTTTTAATGAATCCGTGATTAAGGTATTGCAATCAACCGTAGATATTTTCACAGATTAATTCCGAGCGCGAAACGCAAAAATTCTGGCATTACAAAATCCTTTCACCGAGATCAATAAGGCGATTCATATTACAAACTTATTAATAAATTAACATCATCTTTGGTCTCCCAACGTCGTTCGGGGGTGTATTAACGAGGATAACCTTGCACGGATGCACTTTGCATGAGGAGGATCCTATATAATGTCATCTTCTCGTTCCATTGGCAGTATTCAACCATCGCAAAGATCACACGATCCACACGGACAAACAATAGTTGTAAATTGCAGTTATCAAGGTGTGTTTTTATTTTTGCATAAACACAATAATCTATGCGTTCGAATAGTCAGCCCGAGGTGTTTCGTGCTAATTTATATTTTAATTTCGCAGATGAAGATCGCGTTCTGTTTCTGTCTCCTCGCTTTGGTCGCCGGTGCGCTCGCCAGGCCGCAGTTTCAACAACAACAATATGGGCCGGCAGAACCAGTAAGTATTATATGTATGAATATTATAAACTTAATGTTAGTGTTAAAAAAACATAGTTATTCACTTAATATAATAGCAGACTATTTATGATATTAAGTGATAATGGATTTTCAAAAAATAAGTGCCTTAACAATCAACGAAACATACTAATTCCCAGCAAACCAAATCATATAATATATACATAATATTTATCTAATACATATAAGATACATATATCTTACATATATAATATATGTGTTTGCTGGGTTGTTTTTCAAGAAAATTCGTATAAACAACGAACAGTAGGTCTTAATTAATAAAACTACTAAGACAATAAATATCCATTGAAACAACTACTGTCCGTGCAAATACACCGCCGGATATTGAATAACACAATGAATCTAATACTGGATGATTTAAATTAAATTAAAATTAAAACACTTGGTTTGTTTCACTTATTTATATTTTCTCCGATTAGTTTCGACCATTGGTCATCTTCAAGGAGGAAGATGACCAATGATTGAAACTAGTCGGAGAAAATATAAATAAGTGAAACAAACCAAGTGTTTTAATTTAAATTTAATTTAAATCATCCAGTATTAGATTCAAAAATGTTTCACCACGGGTTAAGTGGGAAATTAATTAAAGATAATGCAATGAACACCTAAACAATCTTATTTGATTTGCTACAACGTTGCAACTTTTAGGTCAAGTTCTCCTCTTCAAACCAACTAACAAACAAAGAAAAAACTGAATTCGAAATATATTTATGGTCGAATTGTTTTATTCAATAAACATTATTTAGTAGAGTAGCACTTAATGATGATTACCTTTAAACTAGTGAAACACAAGGGGGTATAGATACCGTAGTGCATACTGCTCCAACGCAGAGTATTAGGTTAGATGAAATAAACAGTTCTAAAAATTTATTAAAGCAATAACAAACATAAAATCAAGTTAGGTCGGCTTTGAATCATAAATGTAAATATCTAATTAATATATTTTAAACTTCACAGAAGTTCAGTGTTTCGTACGCCTGGCGCATGAAGTAAAATTTCGAGTTTAGAAAAGCCTGAAAATTTGGTTTGGTCGCTCCGCGAAGCGGAGCGACCAAACCAAATTTTCAGGCTTTTCTAAACTCGAAATTTTACTTCATGCTTAATCTGGGAGTGGAAACACTCGTTCGAAACATCAAATTGAATTCATTAAAAAAACAACAAATGCCTCAAAATGCATACGCATCAGAATATGTATACTTTAAAGAAAAAAAATTGCAAAAGTTAATAATAAATTAATATTGTTACCAGTTGTTTTAACAAAAATATACAAAACCTAATTATTTATTATTAACACTGAACATAGTTGATAACAAACTAAATATCTGATTCCCTGTTAGTCTGATTAAAGATATATTTGTGTGTTTTTGAACTTTAATTCAAATCAGTGTTTTGTACGCGTGGCGCATGAAGTAAAATTTCGAGTTTAGAAAAGCCCGAAAATTTGTCGAGGGTCGCTGCGCGACCCTCGACAAATTTTCACGGCGCTTTTCTAAACTCGAAATTTTACTTCATGCTTAATCTGGGAGTGGAAACACTCGTTCTAGACATCAAATTGAATTCATTAAAAAAACAACGAATGCCTCAAAATGCATACGCATCAGGATTGCATATTTTTAAGAAAAAAATCATGTATGTTTATGTCTTAAGCCTATATTTTTTTTTATTTATTTATTTCCTTTGACTGTAGATCATATACAAAAAATATACAATTACAATTTTGGAAGTGTCAAACAATCAAATAAAAAATTAAATTTATTACATGGAACTTATTATTGATACCAAAACTTGCTATCAAAATGTTGTGTCAAAAATGTCATGAAATTAAATGTCTCTGTATGAGAGGATGACAGTTTGGCTCAAAAAAATAATATTATAATATGAACACTAACCTTTTGTTACAATAACCAGTTGTTACGCAAAGAGGCAGTTTAAATAATTCTCTAATATATTTGAAGTCAAATAATTTAACGCGTTGTACACACAAACAACGAAACATTAGATTAATAATTCTACCGTTGAGGTTATGTGCGTAGACAAACTCACGTGAATCAAAGTTTTGTAATTATTATTTACACACAAACAACGAAACATTAGATTTATAATTCTACCGTTGGGGTTATGTGTGTAGACAAACTAACGTGAATCAAAGTTTTGTAATTTTTATAATGCCTGTTGATTTTGACAAACTTAATAATATCATCTGGCTTTTTTGTTAGTGTTTTGGTCAATTTAAATAAAATTCCATGATTTGTCTCTGACTTTCCCGGTTTTAATGGTATTCGGTGAATTTTTTATTTGCGTAATTTTCAGGCATTCGTCGATTTTATAACAGAGTTCAATTTGAAGTTTTTAACGAGTGATTCCACTCCCAGATTAAGCATGAAGTAAAATTTCGAGTTTAGAAAAGCCTGAAAATTTGACTCGGGCGCGTAGCGAAGCGGAGCGACCGAGCCAAATTAGGCTTTTCTAAACTCGAAATTTTACTTCATGCGCCACGCGTACAAAACACTGATTTTAAGTGAAGTTCAAAATACACAAATACATCTTTAATTAGAGTAACATGGAATCAGATATTTAGTCTGCTAAGTGTTAATAATAAATAACTAGGTTTTGAACATTTTTGGTAAAACAACTGGTAACGATATTTATATGTTAATGGTTGCAAAAAAATAATAAAATCAAGTGTATTCTTAAAGGATTTGTTTTCGTGATTCGAAAAAAAAGTGTCTGTATTACACGGTGTTAAAAATCTGGATCGAATTTATTTGTCTTAAGAATTAGTATCAGATCATATGACTTTTATAGCATTACAATTAAATACATTTTTTAAAACCCTAGGTTTTTCAAAGGTAAGTCGTATTTCGAAATACCGATATTTTTATCAATCATTGAGCAATTTAAAAATTAAAAATACCTGTTTGGGTAGAAAGAAATGGGATTTGTTAAAAATATTTCATCTATCGTAAATGTTTTATGTGGCCGCTATTTTCTTCTTGAACAAGAAGTAACTTTTCTTCAATACTATAAACCAGTGGTCTCCAAACTACGGCCCGCGACTTGCATGAATCCGGCCCACCATTGTTTGTAATTTTTTTTGTACATGTCATACTTTGAAATATTGTAACAATTGTTCCTTAAATTTTTCATAATTTTATAAAATTAATCGGATCTTGGCCGACTTTATTATGTAGAATTGTATTTGTGGCCCGCGAAGAAGATAGTTTGGAGACCCAGGCTATAAACCGTAGCTCTGAGTAGCTTTGCTGGAATAGCTGCTATGTTTTGTGTAATGGATTCCTTTAATTGATCGATTGAATTGGATTTATTTGTCTTAAGAATAAGTATCAGATCATATGACTTTTATAGCATTACAATTAAATACATTTTAAATAACCCTATGATGGTTATGTATAGGGTTTTTCAAAGGTAAGTCGTATTTTGAAATACTGATATTTTTATCAATCATTGAGCAATTTGAAAATTAAAAATGCCTGTATGGGCAGAAAGAAATGGGATTTGTTAAAAATATTACATTTATCGTAAATGTTTTATGTGGCCGCCATTTTCTTCTTGTACAAGAAGTAACTTTTCTTCAATACTATAAGCCGCAGCTCTGTGTAGATCTGCTGGAATAGCTGCTATGTTTTGTGTAATGGATTCCTTTAATTGATCGATTGAATTAGATTTGGTTAAAAACACCCTTTCTTTTAGATTTAGATATTAACCCAGTAAAACAGTTTATAAGGAACACTTTTGGAGATCGTGTTATCAGTAGCCAATTCCCTGTAATTTGGCCCACAAGATCGCTAGATCTTAACCCTGCTGATTTTTGGTAACCAAAAATCAGCAAGGTTAAGATCTAGCGATCTTGTGGGCCAAATTACAAGAAATTGGCTACTGATAACACGATCTCCAAAAGTGTTTCTTAAAAACTTTTTTAGTGGGTTAATCTTAAAGTCAATGTCGTTTCTTGTAAAACTTCAGCAACTGCAACATCTGTTGCTACAGTGGGTCTTCCTGATTACTTTTTAGTCATAACAAAAACATATATATATGCAAGATGTACCACAAAGTGAACGCCTACAACACCAAACAATAACAAAAACACTTTCTTTAAATTTTGTGGTAGCAAGATTTAAAGAAAGTGGTTTTGTTATGACTAAAAAGAAAAGCTCTCAAAGTGCATAGGTCAGCCCTTACACCGTTACGGGTACGAAACTGTCGAAATTCCGTCCACATTCGTAATAACATTAGACAAGTCTAATGCGGGGTTGCAGAGGCAAAACCATTTCTCTTCACAAAAGAAATTGTGTTCTAATGTAAAAAACCTGTGATGACACTTGCATACAATGTTATTTTTCATGCAACTGTTTTTAAACAAATTTTTTGCTATGACGACCAAAAGGTGAAAAAAAAAATCCCGTTTTCCTGGTGACCTGATAGTGTCCTTATTTTAAAAATCAGTCTTCTCAAAGTTCATAGGTCAGCCCTTCACCGTTAGGGGTCTGGATCTGGATCATAAAGGGGTGTGTACCTAAACACAGCAATTAGGCCCCAATGGGCCCTTTTTGCATCCCCCCCTAGGGTTGTGTCACTCCTCAGCTCAGCCATGCCACTCTGTCGAGAAAGGCCAGCAGAGCAGCGGTTGACTCTTCCCTAATGTCGGCCATCTGGACCCCAGAATTTCCTCCCTTTGCGAGGCGAGTGCTGGGAAATCACAGAGGATGTGCTCGGCAGTCTCGTCCTCCTTATGACAGCCTCAACAATCTAGCGAGTCAACGACTCCTATTTTGTAGAGATGCCCATTTAGTCCACAATGGCCCGTGAGAACGGCCGTTATGCGTCTCAGATTATTTCTGCTCATTTGCAGGTATTGTAGTGCCGTCTTTTTGTTCGGATACCCTAAGGTTTCCCTAGACATCCTACAGTCCTTAATGTCATCCCAGCGTTCCCTGAATTTCTTCAGGATTTCGTTGTGGATCAATTCGTTTAGGGTCGAGATGGTGGGTTTTACTAGCGGCTGTGGCGAAGAAATAGTTTGCCCAGCCGCTGCTCTAGCCAGTTTATCCGCCTTTCGATTGCCTACATTAATGTCATGGGCCTTCACCCATGATATCTCGATTCTGTTTTCTGCGGCAGCAAGCCTGAGTTTGCTGAGGCAGTCCAGAACTGTCTCCGATGTCGTTACTCTGTTTTTCAGAGCCATCAGAGCCTGCCTGCTATCTGTTAGGATGAGTAGCTTTTTGTTCCTCACGTTGCGGTTCTGTATGGTTTAGCCGCAAGTGCTATTCCCATCACTTCTAGTTGTGCGATGGTCGTGTTCTCTCCCATTGGAGTCTTTAGGTTGATGCCCAGGTTCCTGGAGTATATCCTCAGTCCCGAGCGTCCTTCTTTACATGATGCGTCGGTGTAAATGCGATTTGCCGATTCTCTTATGTCCATCGAGGGATGGACGCGTACCTCGTATCCTTCCGGTACGGTATTTGTGGGTGAGCACAGGTCGTTTCTAGCCTCTAACAGAGGTAGACCTTTGCAGACATTCCTCCAGAGGCTGCCTCTAGCCATCCCACATGTGTTACGTGTCCATAACCCTTCAGCTTGGAGACGGAGTATGATATTTATGGCCCCCTTCTCCACATACAGATCCAGCGGTGGAAGACATAGCATGGCTATCATTGCCAGAGTCGGGGTAGTGCGCATTGCACCCGTCGCGCCGAGACAAGCTATTCTTTGTACCTGGGATAGGCGCCTCAATGTGGTCTGTAGTTTCGTTCTTGACCACCACACAGAGGCGCCATAAGCAAGCATTGGCCTTATTATCGCTGTGTAAACCCATAGTGTCGCTTTTGGTTTCAGACCCCATGTCCTCCCCACTACACGTCTACACTGCCAGAATGCCCTTATGGCCTTGTTTGTTTTGATATCGATATGCGATTTCCAGCTCAGTTGATTGTCGATGGTTATACCCAGGTTACACCGTTAGGGGTACGAAACTGTCGAAATCCCGTCCACATTCGTAATAACATTAGACAAGTCTAATGCGAGGTTGCAGAGGCAAAACCATTTCTTTTCACAAAAGAAATTGTGTTCTAATGTAAAAAAAACCTGTGATGACACTTGCATACAATGTTATTTTTCATGCAACTGTTTTGACAATTTTTTTGCTATGACGACTAAAAGGTGAAAATAAATAATCCCGTTTTCCTTGTGACCTGATAGTGTCCTTATTTTAAAAATCAGTCACGATACGAGTAGTTTAAAATACTACTTACTTTTGAATAACCTTATATAAAACGGATCTTGTTCCTTAAACTTGGAGTAACACACTATTAAATTATTAGTTGTAAACTAACAATAGTAGTAATCTACTAAAGTGTTTTATTAATACAAAAGTTAATATCAACCTTAGAACCATGCTAAAGCTGATGCTAACGTTGATAAATAAGGCTCATTGTATTTGTTTATCTCCGCTATTTCGCCTACCGTGTTGGCTTCTTCAGGAAAAAAACTGAAATTTATTGATCAAATATGATAACGCAACCTCAATTAATAATGATTTTTTACTTACAAAGTTAAACATATTCTAGTAAACGGGCTACTATTAACTGCATTAATATTGTCTAACACTGAACATTGATAATATTTAAGAAATATGGACAACGCAAACATTAAAACAACTATAATTTACCAAGCGGTTAAATTCTAACACATGATTTAGACTAGGTTAAGTAATGCAGTGAATTCACCAGTAATTTATAGTGTATTAGGTCAACAATAATTTCTAATATTGATTATATTTTAAGTAGAATTCGTTAATAAAGCAATAACTGCAATAGATTGGGTGATTATTTATAATCACGTTCAATATATACTGAATGACATTAGAAATGCAACACCTAGAAATAACGGTTTTTTGCAGTTGATTTTATCTTTATTTATTAGGTCTTAAGTAAATTAATACATGATAACAATTTGATTCAAAACAAAAAACAAACAAGTAAATTACACCTAATAATGTGTTTGGCGACCTCCATTTCGAACGCATTCATTAACACGTCTGGGCATCGATTCGATGAGGTGATCGACTTCCTCCTGAGGTAGTTCGTCCCAAGCAACCTGAATTCGCTGCTGAAGCTCAGCCAGAGTCTGTGGAGGGTTCGGTAAGCTTGTCAGTCTCCGACCTAGCATATCCCAGACATGTTCTATTGGGTTTAAATCTGGAGATCTGGGCGGCCAAGGTAAAACATTAATGGCACCAGCTTCCAATAAGTCCCTCGTTAGATGTGCTATGTGAGGACGTGCGTTATCTTGTTGAAACAACACGTTTCCAAGCCCTTCTAGGTATGGTACAAGATATGGTTGTAAGACATCGTTAAGGTAACGAGCTGCTGTCATATTGCCGCGGATGAACACCAGAGGTGATCGGCTGCCATGGGCAATAGCCCCCCAAACCATTACACCTACAGTGCGGTGTACATGTCTTTCAACAGCAAACTCAATAGTGGATCTTTCTCCACGGCGTCTCCTTACCCGTCTACGACCATCATGCATCCCTAAAGTGAATCGCGATTCATCGCTGAAGACGACTCTGTTCCACTCTTCCCTTCACCCTTGGCGTTCTGTGCACCACTCCAATCTTTGACGCTGGTGTGCATAAGTTAAAAGTAGGACTAACAGAGGGCGGTATGAAATGAACCCAAATGACCTGATACGTCGATAAAGAGTTCGCATACAACTGGTCTACCGTGTTCATTAAACCATTGGTCACCAAGCTGCCTAGCTGTGGAAAATCGGTCCCTAAGAGCCATAAGTCGCAGTCGGCGATCCTGGCGCTCTGTAGTACGCCTTGGTAGTCCACGAGGCCTTATTCTCGACTCTCGACCTTCTTCAGTCCATGCTTGCCACACTCGCGTAACAGTGGTTACGTTCCGGTTTAACGACGCGCAATTTCCCGGAACGAAACACCACAATCGCGCCACCCAACTATTCTACCCCGATCAAAATCACTTAAATGCCGAAATTGTCTAGGCCTTCGTACTCTGGGCATCTTGTCGACGCAGTTAAATTTAAAAACTGATGAAATTAGTTGTTGAATCATCTATTTAAACGTATTTTAATATGAAACTGATGGATACGATTATTTTGTTTCCAAAAAAAATGTTAAAGATAAAAGGTTGCAACTTTTATCATAGCATTCTTTTTACACATTAAACTTGCACAAAAAATAATTGTTGACGAAGAATGGTTCATTCCAGGTGTTGCATTTCTAATGTCATTCAGTATATGTTAACTTTTCTAATCTTGTCTATTTTTTTTTGCAGTACGATTTCAGTTATAAAGTTGAAAATCCTCCGACCAACACATTTTTCGGCCAGAACGAAAATGGAGACACCGCTGGTTCCAAGACAGGATCCTACTACGTTCTCCTTCCTGACGGAAGGACGATGACAGTTGACTACGTCGCAAACGCCAACGGTTTTGCCCCCAGGATTTCATTCGGGGCTGGAGGAGGTGCGAGATTCCAAGGTTGATTAAAAAGAAAACACGATCAGATGAAGGAATAAGATGCGCTTTTAAATACTGACTAATTGTACCAGCCATAAATAAAATTTAGAGATTTTTAGAAAATATAACACGAAGAACTTGATGAATTATTTTTATATCCACTTCACAAACAAAAATAAGATATCCTTTAAGATAGTAATAAAAGGGGTTAAATTCCTTTGTTCACTGTTTTCATTTCAGTACTATATGTTACAGAGAGTTTTATGTAACACCGAACATTTTCATAAAGAGAATTTTTCTTTTAAGTATACATATGCATACGTCGTACATTTTCCGACGCTCGGTTTGTCAAAACAATTTAGTTTGAAGCTTTAAACGAGTGTTTTCCACTCCGAGGCTAAGCATGAAGTAAAATTTCGAGTTTAGAAAAGCCTGAAAATTTGGTTTGGTCGCGTAGCGCGAAGCGCGGAGCGGCCAAACCAAATTTTCAGGCTTTTCTAAACTCGAAATTTTACTTCATGCGCCACCGGTACAAAACACTGACATATTTCGAAGTTTAAAACACACCGCTAAACTTTACATTGAATCAGTGTTGTGTATCGGTGGCGCATGAAGTAAAATTTCGAGTTTAGAAAAGCCTGAAAATTTGGTTTGGCCGCTCCGCGCTTCGCGCTACGCGACCAAACCAAATTTTCAGGCTTTTCTAAACTCGAAATTTTACTTCATGCTTAGTCTGGGAGTGGAAAACACTCGTTTAAAGCTTCAAATTAAATTCGTTTAATAAACTGAACGTCGGAAAATGTACGACGTATACATATGTATATTTAAAAGAAAAATTATTTTGATGAACATGTTCGGTGTTATATAAAACTCTCTGTATGCACATTTCGGACACTAAGTGTCCAATATCAATAGTTAATGGACACTTAGTGTCCGAAATGTACACAGTACTTAAATAAAAACAGTGGAGGCTTCTAATTCGTTATACATCATTATTTACACAAATAAGACAATTAATTTTGTTTGTATAACTGAGGATTTTACTGTGACTATAGTTTTGACAACTTTAACTTGTCATTATCAAACATAAAGTAATATAACGAATAAAGCACTAATAACCTTTCTTCACACTTTTATTTGAATTACCAGATGTACATTTCGGACACAAAGTGTTAATCCATTGATAATGGTCACTTTGTGACCGAAATGTACATCTGGTAATTCAAATAAAAGTGTGAAGAAAGGTTATTAGTGCTTTATTCGTTAAATTAATTTGATCTTCACGTAACTCACAATCAATTTATTTAAACATAAAGTACTTTATGTTTGATAATGACAAGTTAAAGTTGTCGAAACTATAGTCACAATAAAATCCTCAGTTATACAAACAAAATTAATTGTCTTATTTGTATTTGTTAGTGAAGAAAGGAATTTAACCGCTTTTTATTACTATTATAACAATCTTCACATAACTCACGAATACATATATATTCTTTAAGTTTGCCTAAGATTCTTTCAAATAATATTCGTTCCCTGTAATTTTTTTAAATTTTTTCAATTTCTCCTTTGTTCATTTTCTGCTCACTGTCCCAGTGCGCACTAGTGCCGCACTCACCGAGGTTTTGCGTTTTCTATTACCGAACTTTTGCATAAAAATGTGCATCCGAGCCGGTTGAGAGCAAGAAAATGGCACTGGCCAATGTAGTGAGTGCTCTAGTTCCAGTGCGGATATTTTGGCGGACAAAATAACGCGGTTTTAAAACCAGGACAGTGGAATGACGGCACTGTCCGCTTTCGTTACCCACGCATTGCGTGTAAGCCGAAAACGTTATTAGTTTGTTGAGAAAATAATTTAACCTGATGCTACATTTTGCATATAAATTACGCATAGAAACATAAAATCTGTTGTGTAACTCAAATATTCATCGTATGATTCAATATCCGTCGGGGTATTAGCTTGGCAACTAGTTGTTTCAATGAATATTTGAAAAAGTCCTAAATAGAATAAACATTTGCAGAAATTCGATATTAATTTGTTTTTATATTTTTATAAAATAACGAACATTTAAATCATAGTTAAAAATGTATTCTAAGCAGGCCATCTGGACCTATCCGTGTTTAGCTGTACTGACCTTATCAATAGTCGTCGTCATAATCACGGCATTGGCAGATGTGTCAAACTGCGGTCTTCCGGCCCTTCCGATCATTTGAAACAAAACACCCTCGCTGTAATCTCTGTACTCCCCTTGGGAATAATGTTTCGTTGATTTTATTATGACTAAATGCGCTGGCAGATTAATTCCCATCGCGAGAGTGCTCGTTGTGACCAAAATTGGCAAATCTCCTAAAAAGTGTCCAAAAACATAAAAGTTAATAGAACTCGTATAAAACTGATTCATAAAAACATTCACATCTAACACGATGACTGTCGTATTTTTTTTTTTTTTTACACGTGGAAATTTACATTTAGTGCAGATACGAGCGGATATTGATATATTTTTAGCCTACTAGAGAAGCATTAAAAATTTTGAACTGAAAATATTTATAAAGAAGCTATCCACAGCTTCCACGTCTTTGTTGGAAGAAAATTTGCAACTTTTCAATCTTATTTTCAGTTTAGAAAGGAAAAAATAATCGGAGGAATCCAAGTCAGGTGAATAAAGGGGGTGTTTTAAGAAATTCTAACCGCAAATCGGGAAGTTTATTCATGGCAACGTGCACTGGCGCATTGTCTTGTAAAAATATAACTAATTTGGAGACCAGTCCGCGTCTTTTTTCCACTGTTTTTTTTGACTGGTATATGCAGGCAGTGGCGTAGCCAGGAAGGGGTTACGGTTACACGCCCTGATTTAACGCGAAATTATGTTATAGTTGTTTTGTTTTGTTTGTTTTGGGTTTTACGTCATCTATTTCCGCTGCTATGGCCTATCATGACGCCAGAGATTAGGTCTACAGCTATCCGGGAATTTCGCCGAACCCGGTGGGAGTTCCAACCCACCGGTAGGGATCTTTAACGTGCACGCAACATCCAGGCAGTACACGGGTCCTACATGCATTTAACGTCATATCTGAGAAGACGGAGTGTTTGGCATTTTTATCCTAACCTATATAAATGCAGACAACTTGTTAGGCCGGTATTTGAACCCCGGCCCGTGGCGTGGCAGTCCAACACTCTATTATAGTTGTTTTTAATGTAGTTTCTATAGAAATATTTTATGCTTATGCAAATTATATTTTTTTCTGCGCTTCAGTTAGAACCCATGTCGAAATCCTGGCTACGCCACTAATCATGACAAAGTTAAACTAACTTCAATTATAGCACTTATTCAGAGTAATTAATTCAAAAAATTGAAAATTTTAAAACAATATTAAAAAAAACCGAAAGAAAAAGACTACAAGAAATTAACAGTAAAAAATATTTACGATTTTTTTATGTTAAAGATTTTTATCATTTCATATTAATTTTATCAGTTTCGACAAATTTTGTTAAATTTGTAAATTTTGAGGATTTTCAAGTTATCGGCAATTTTGACGATTTGTGTGTGGGTATATTTGACGTTGTCAGTTTGAATTTTTGGTGATTTTGTTAATTTTTACGAATTGTGTAATATATATATACATATATCTTTATTTATGAATTTTGTACATAACATAATACATATAAAATATTACACAAAACTCATAAATAGGCTATCGACCAGGGGTCTTTCAGCCTGTCTTTGTCAAGTACATGTCGGTTTTTTAAAAGTCATGACCACTTACGTCGTTGTCCAAGTCCGGGTGATTAGATGAGATAAATTGGTGAATTGTCGTTAAATTGTGTAATATTTATACGGTTTGTTAAAAATCGGAAACATCGGTCATCGGCAAAAAATTGTTAAGTTGGGCCATTATTTTTTTTTTTTAAATTGAACCAACTTTTATATTTTTGTTATTGATTTTTGTTGATTTTTAAGAATTTAATCAAATGTGATAAGTTCGGTTTTGCTTAATTTTTACGTGTAAAACGTCTTTATTTTAATAATTAAATTATATGTTTGTTAAATTTATTCAAATTCAAATTTCTTTATTAACGACAAAAAATCATTTTAGTAAAACAGAACAACACAAATATTACAGATAACAAATAATACTGCTTTTAAAGCAATATGAAACAACAAATAAAATTTAAAACAATTGTTAAGTTCTGCTATTTTATCCCTCAATATTTCTGTTTAAAATATCAATTTTTACATTTTTGTTAATGTGGTAAATTACAAGTAAAAAATCTTGATTTTAATTTCGTTTAATTTGAATTTTCTAACGAGTGTTTTCACTCCCTGATTAAGCATAAAGTAAAATTTCGAGTTTAGAAAAGCCTACAAATTTGGTTTGGTTGCGTAGCGCGTATCCCTTCCACACCACAAAAAAAAAATCAAAAAAAATTGATTAAAATAAACATTGTTGATATTTAATTATTTCTTTCCTATTTAAATTGATTGAGTGAATTACGTGAAGATCGAATTTAATTGACAAATAAAGCACTAATAACCTTTCTTCACACTTTTATTCTATTAACAAACATGTTTTTAAAAATAAACTTAACAGTACCACATTATTAACACGTTCTTAACAATTCCAATAAAGATAAAAAATTCGTGCGACTAATATATTCCCCCACCTCAGAAATCTATTTTAATAATTTATATAAAAAATTTAACTTAACACCAGCCTTCTATGTTAATTCAAAACTTAGCCTGTTATTATATTATCCCTCACACGTTGCAATTACATTTATGTTTAATTTTTCGTAGGTTAAGTGGAAGATCAGTAACAGGTTAAGCTGACTGAACTTCGCCTACGCTTATAAGTATTTATTTTGTATTTATTTTTTGTATGACAAATAAAGGCATTTATTATTATTATTATTATTATTAGGGAATACATTTAACAAAATAGAAGAATTAGACCAATCAGGTATTTATTCAATTAGTTGTAGTAACTGTGAAAAGTTGTTTATTGGTCAAACGCAACGCAACCTAAGAATTAGATTTAAAGAACATATAGCACACGCACGTAATCTAAATCAAGATAAATCAGCGGTAGCTAACCACATAATCGAAACCGGTCATAAAATCACTGTTAAAAATATCAAATTACTGAAGCATTCGTCGAATTATCAATTAAATATGCTTGAAGCTATCGAAATGAAAAAATCCGAAAATTATTTAATGAATTTTGATCTGAGCCCACTCCAAAATACCTTATTAGATTTAATTTGTACACCTTAATCCGGGTTTCCCTAATACGCTTATCCTGTCCATACCGAATAGCCTTAATACCCTTAACCCGCCCATACCATTACCCTTATTTTTTCTTGGAATTGTTAATTATGTTTTTTAACCAATTTCTTGCCTTCACTCCCACCGCTTTGTATGTAATCGTTTGTGTATATATGCGTTAAATTTTAGTTTTGTTAGTTAGTATTAATCCATTGATAATGGTCACATTATGTCCGAAATGTACATATGGAATAAAAATAAAAGTGTGAAGAAAGGTCATTAGTGCTATATTTATCAATTTCTTTCCTATTTGTTTTGTATACTGATACTTAATTATATTGGAATTGATTTGTAATTTAAATAATAATTTTTATTTAAAATAAAATAAACAAAAATAAAAATTAAAAATACCCTACTAAATTATGAAATTAACATTATTTACCAAATAAAAAAATCTATCCTCTATATCAACAGACAAAAAACTACAAACAAATAGTAAAATAATACAAATAGCAATAATATGTATCGTATGTTCAATAAAATAAAACCTCTAGAGTGCTATGGAATATATTGTAGGAAATTATACATTATAATTATTATGTTTAGCCTACTAGAGTCTGTCGATTTATATAACAATTCCTAAAGCGTATAGTCAACATAAATTTAAAAATAGATAAAATCAAGGCACTCTAGAGGTTTTTTTTTTTATTGAACATATAATATTATCAGTAAGAAAACTAAAAAAAAACCGAACTTCAAAAATCAATAATATACGACATAATAATTTACCATTTTCATATATCATATCTCCATGTATTCGTATGCTCTGTACATTTGCAGAAATTCGTTGATTTTATTAAAGAGTTCAATTTAAAGTTCGAACGAGTGTTTCCAATCCCAGACTAAGCATGAAGTAAAATTTCGAGTTTAGAAAAGCCCCGCGTAGAAAATTTGTCGAGGGTCGCGCCAGCGACCTGAGACAAATTTTCTACGCGGGGCTTTTCTAAACTCGAAATTTTACTTCATGCGCCACGCGTATAAAACACTGAAATTTTGTAAAATATAAAAAATACTAGCCTTCATTTTGTTCGGTTGATTGCCAAATTGTGTTGAATCTTCTGAGCTGATTATACATACTAATTCTATTAATAATTTTGATCAATTTCGACAGCTTTTTGTCAATTTTCAAGTAGATAATTTCCTTAGTTAAGAACATTTAATTTATCGTTAGATAATCTTTATATAATTAATTATTTATTTTAATTTTGGTGAAAACTTGCCTGTAACAATTTTAAAATGTATGATTTCTTGGTATCTAGAGGGGGGCCCGGGCACCGCCCTGGCTAAGCCCATGCGACTTGTTACATTTTGAATCTTTGAATTTGAACTATATTGATAGTTGATATTAGTCGGCGCCAGCCGACATTTAGTCAATCGTGTCAACTTTATAATGATAACTGTATTGTTTCGAGTTTACGTGAAGTGATTAATCACAAATAGAAAGACTGTTATTCCTTACTTCACTTTTTATTTTTATGTTAGATGTACATTTCGAGACACAAGGTGCTCATTATCAATAACAAAACAGTTTTGTTATTGATAATGAGCACCTTGTGTCTCGAAATGTACATCTAACATAAAAATAAAAAGTGAAGTAAGGAATAACAGTCTTTCTATTTGTCACTATAATGATAGTTGACATAAGTCGGCGCCAGCCGACATTTAGTTCATCGTGTCAACTTGAAATAAGTCAGCGTCAGCCGACATTTGGACTATAATGAAAGTTGACAGTGGCGTAGCCAGGAAGGGGTTACGGGGGTTAGAATCCCCCCCCTAGTCGCTGTTATCAATTTTATTTTGTCATTTCAAAATCGCCGCGTGTTTAAAATCATTGAAAAATTGTGTGTCAGTAAGCATGTGCACACGGCTTGATTTAACGCGAAAGGTGCAAAGAATGGCGTCCCTTATAATCACGGGTGCCATTAGGACATCACCTTCTAAGCATTGGAAACGATCCTCAACTTGGATCTCTTTAGTAAGCAGATTACGCTAACAACTGCCGTAAGACTAAACTCAGTTAGCAGGCTGACACCGGACACGCAGGGACACACAAGAATCCTCAAGGAATTTGCTAGTGTCCCCCTGAAAATCGACCGCTGTCTAAGAATTCCTGCTTTCGGCAATATGTTCTCTGCCCGAATACCCACTAGGATGGACTGGAAGGAGGACAGGAGGAAACAATAGATGTTTTTTATGCAAATTATATTATTCTGTCTAAACTGTTTTTTCTTTCTGCGCTTCAGTAATGCTTTGTAATGCTTCAACTTTTTGACGTAAAACTTTGCAATAACAATTGCAATAAGCTATAATTTGTTGCTATGGTAGCGCTATTTTATTGATGCTCTCTTAATGGTCAAGGTTAACTACTTATCAAACCCCCCTAGTATATCGTATCGTGTTTTAATCATACAACAGCCTACGTGTTAAATATAGAGAATTCGCAAAAAAATGTCATTTTGTTATGACCTCGGCCTTAGGGCCAAAACACAGTGAGGAGGCAAACGTCGAGAATAGAGGTTTCAGGTGGACTGGCAGGGAGCTAAGGGGATCCCTCTAACTACGCTTCAATCCACGCCAAGCCTCTAGCCTCGATGATATAATTTGTTGCTATGGTAACGCTATTTTATTGATGCACTCTAAATGGTCAAGGTTAACTACTTATCAAACCCCCTTTGTATATCGTATCGTGTTTTAATCATACAACAGCCTACGTGTTAAATATAGAGAATTCGCAGAAAAATGTCATTTTGTTATGACCTCGGCCTTTGGGCCAAAACACAGTGAGGAGGCAAACGTCAAGAATAGAGGCTTGCTGTGGACTGGCAGGGAGCTAAGGGGATCCCTCTAACTACGCTTCAATCCACGCCAAGCCTCTAGCCTCGATGATATAATTTGTTGCTATGGTAACGCTATTTTATTGATGCACTCTAAATGGTCAAGGTTAACTACTTATCAAACCCCCTTCGTATATCGTATCGTGTTTTAATCATACAACAGCCTACGTGTTAAATATAGAGAATTCGCAAAAAAATGTCATTTTGTTATGACCTCGGCCTTAGGGCCAAAACACAGTGAGGAGGCAAACGTCGAGAATAGAGGCTTCGTGTGGACTGGCAGGGAGCTAAGGGGATCCCTCTAACTACGCTTCAATCCACGCCAAGCCTCTAGCCTCGATGATATAATTTGTTGCTATGGTAACGCTATTTTATTGATGCACTCTAAATGGTCAAGGTTAACTACTTATCAAACCCCCTTCGTATATCGTATCGTGTTTTAATCATACAACAGCCTACGTGTTAAATATACAGAATTCGCAAAAAAATGTCATTTTGTTATGACCTCGGCCTTAGGGCCAAAACACAGTGAGGAGGCAAACGTCGAGAATAGAGGCTTCGTATGGACTGGCAGGGAGCTAAGGGGATCCCTCTAACTACGCTCCAATCCACGCCAAGCCTCTAGCCTTGATGTTTGCCTCCTCACTATGTTTTCATGCTTAGGCATCCAGTTACCTATTTAAGTGTATTGTTTATTATAAATCCAATTTCTCTCCTTTCAATTAATTTCAACCTATATTTGGATTTTACAACACACTCACACATCACCAATGGCTCCAGAAGGTGCCAATTTGCCTATAAAAAAGTGGCAAAGATGGGATTAGAAACCAAAATTCTTTGGCCCAAGAGCAAGAGCAAGAGCTCTACTCACTGACACACCAGGTTTTCGAAAATTGCTACTCTTTGAGATTGACAATAACCAAAATGTGCAAGTTTTTCCCAAAATTGCTACTCCTTAACATTTACAATGATCAACATGTGTAAGTTTTCAAAGAAATTCGTACCATTTCTGAAGAGCGTTTCCATAATCCTCCTGCTCTCCGGAAGCATCCCAGCGTGATGGCATCCAATACCGTGGACCAAAATTTCTTTAACAGCAGGCGTGGTTATTCGCGAAGCCGCTTGTTGCAAAATCGCCTTTTGACCTCCGTCTAACGATATGGTCAAATTTTGCGATAAGTGTTTCGTTGTCATTTCGACGCTTTTCCGCGTGCTACAGAATATCTAGAGAAAAATGATTTAGGTAAAATAGAATTACAATTCTAAACTCTCAATTTTACTCCATGCTTAACCAAGGAGTGGAAAACACTCGTTTAAAGTTTCAGGATGAACTCTTTAAAAAAAGCGTATGCATACAGAGAGTTTTATGTAACACCGAACATTTTCATAACGAGAATTTTTCTTCTAGGTATCCATATTCATGAATATTTTCCGACGCTCGGTTTATTAAAAGAATTAATTTTGAAGCTTTAAGCGAGTGTTTTCCACTTCCCGGCTGAGCATGAAGTAAAATTTCGAGTTTAGAAAAGCCTGAAAATTTGGTTTGGTCGCTAGCGCGAACCGCGGAGCGGCAAAACCAAATTTTCAGGCTTCTCTAAACTCAAAATTTTACTTCATGAGTCACCGGTACAAAACACTGATTCAATCTAAAGTTTAGTGGTGTGTTTTAAACTTCGTAATATGTCAGTGTTTTGTACCGGTGGCGCATGAAGTAAAATTTCGAGTTTAGAAAAGCCTGAAAATTTGGTTTGGCCGCTCCGCGCTTCGCGCTACGCGACCAAACCAAATTTTCAGGCTTTTCTAAACTCGAAATTTTACTTCATGCTTAGTCTGGGAGTGGAACACACTCATTTTAAGTTTCAAATTGAACTCTTTTCAGAAAACAACGATTATCTTAAGATTGACGTCATGTGATTGGGACATGTATACTTGAAAGAAAAATGTCCTGTATTTACAAATTGAGGCATTAATTGCGATTGATTGGCTACAATTTGTAATGGTCAACTCAATTTACAGATAGCCTAAAAAATTAAAGGTGTCAAATCGTATTGGATGCTTTGGTTTGATAAATAGAACATAGGAAAATGAACATTAAAAATATTTAATTGATGACGCGGATACATGATGAAACTCCATAATACTATTTGAAATAAAACAACACAGTTGGGAGGGTTTTATTTTTATTGTTGAACACTGCAACATGTTTCACCACACAGTGGCTTCATCAGGCAGATGAAATAATTATTATTATTTCATCTGCCTGATGAAGCCACTGTGTGGTGAAACATGTTGCAGTGTTCAACAATAAAAGTGAAACCCTCCCAACTGTGTTGTTTTATTTCAAATAACATTAAAAATGTTCGGTGTTACATAAAACTCTCTGAATGTTAACTTAAAAGAAACATTCTCTGTACGTTTTACTGGAGCAAGTTAAAGTATTCATAAAAATTATAATTTTTAATAAGTTTTGGCACTCCTTGATTAAGCATGAAGTGAAATTTCGAGTTTAGAAAAGCCTTAACATTTTTCAGGCTTATCTATACTCGAAATTTGTCTTTTTAACGAAACAAGCTTGCTTTTAAAATACACAATTGTTGTAAGTTAATGAAGGCGTTAATCCTCACTGCAATTATGAATCAATTTGCATATTTGTACACATCACATTAAATTTGGATTGAATCATTACATAACTTCCCACAATTACAAGCCCTTATAAGTTGTACAGCTAATTGTAATTACTCAATTAGCTGTACAACTTATAAACAGGAAAATTAGGTAATTGTTTACTTACCAAGGTTGGTTTACCGTCAGAATATTGTAGGATGATGCCTTGCAGTTTGTAGCTTAGCATAATATCGAATTTAAACGGCGTCGACATTTGCGGATTGTAGTAATAGCCAAGCACGATTTTCTTTAATTTCACGGGGCGAGCTTCATCGCTGAAACTTATTTAAATTAGAAAATTTTGTTTATTAAAATAAATCGCGTAATTTG
Source organism: Philonthus cognatus (assembly GCA_932526585.2). Lineage (NCBI taxonomy): Eukaryota > Metazoa > Arthropoda > Insecta > Coleoptera > Staphylinidae > Philonthus > Philonthus cognatus. The sequence goes on along the minus strand of OW052250.1, from coordinate 13,225,827 downwards.
TCTTACTTGAAGTATTTTGCGGGCATTGCGCGCGTGCCGATCCACTCGGCGATGTCTTCAACGTTGGGAATTGTCGCGGAAATCGCTAAAAAGCGAATGGTTTGGAGTAATTCGGCGGATAGGTTTTCCTTTTTTGAGTCTTCAATGGTTTTCATACGACTCATCTAATTTTGAAAATAAATAAGGAACATTTGAATTTAGCGGGTTAAGCGTTATTGGACATTATTAAAACTTCCCAGGCGATCAAGGTGATTAAACCAGGGATGTAGTAGAGGGTATACAGCCTGTAATTTGAACTTAACGAATAGCGTATATTCTGTCCCACTGAGCAAAAAACAAACAAATAACGTTATATCAACATTGTAGCAACATTAAACGTTGTTTTAATGTTGATTAAACATTACTTAATTGTGTTTGCTTAGCGGGTGTGGTTTGAACTTAACGAATAGCTTGATTGATAAGGCTGATAAATGTTGAAAGTTTATCTTCACTTTTATATAAATAAAACAGTTTAAACACTTTCAAATATCTATTGTATAACGCTACAATTGTTTCGCCACACTGTAGCTTCTTCAGGAAAAGAAATAATCAATCATTTCTTCGCCTGTAGAAGTCACAGTGTAGTGAAACAAGTATAGCGTTATACAATAGATATTTGAAAGTGTTTTAATTGTTTTATTTATATAAAAGTTAACGAATAGCGTATACCCTGTGATTTATACTTAACGAATAGTGTATACCCTGTACTTTCCTCACCGTATACCAGAGCTGGGCAGGATTCGAATCATTCAGGATTCGAATCCTGAGTTCGAATCCTTTTAGAGAATTCAAAAGAGGCATTCGAATACTTTAATTAAACTGGATTCGTGATCCGGATTCGTTATAAGAGGATTCGTATTCGAATCCAAATGCGGGAGATTCGAATCCTTATAAAAGAATTCGAATATTTATAAAAGTATTCGAATATTTATAGAAGGATTCGAATAATTACAAAAGGATTCGAATCGTTAAAAATAATTTGAATTATATGTGAGGATTAACATAAAAAAATTGTTTTGTGTTTTTAAATTTTTCATTAAATCAGTCTTTTATACGCGTGGCGCATAAAGTAAAATTTCGAGTTTAGAAAAGCCCCGTGAAAATTTGTCTCGGGTCGCTGCGCGACCCTCGACAAATTTTCTACGCGGGGCTTTTCTAAACTCGAAATTTTACTTTATGCTTAGTCTTGGAGTGGAAAGCACTCGTTTACAACTTCGATTTGAACGATTTTATAAGCTATCTAAGTAACTGGGAACTACCCACTCAACACGAAACATTTTAAACATTGCTCCAATGTTGAACATGATACTCATGATATCTTATAGACTTCAATTCACTTCTTTTAGATAAATACGAGATGATTACGACAGGAGCACGAGACGTGCACGACACGAGATGAGCACGACACGGTCGTGTCGTGCTCGTATCTTGTTCGTGTCGTGTTCGTACCGTGCTCGTGTCGTGATCGTCTCGTCACCACTGTGGTATCTTAAGAAGAGGTATTTTTACACAAACTACTAAATAATGAAATCGACGATATCCACTTAATGTCAAAACTTAATTTCTATGTACCAAGATTGAATTCCCGAAGCAGATGTACATTTGCATACACCGTGTCGAGAACTAATGTTCTCCATTATTCTCCCTTAAACTGCATGGTACGACACTGTAGCAATGTTCCAGACATGGATATATTTAATGTAACCTCCCTTGATATCAGAACCTCATTGTCACCGTTAATATAAGTCTTTTCTTTTGTTTTTTGTTATCAAATATGCCATATAATTTATCCACTACTCTACTTTATTTCTACCATTTTGTATTAATGTTTATTTTTAGTACTAATGTTTATTTTTAGTTAGTATATTTTAAAAAAACTGTATTTTTCTCTGTAAATAGAATTTATTCTTCTGAGAAATAAACGATTACTATTATTATTATTATTATTATTATTAAGAGGATATTTTTTTAGCGAACTTACATAAATCATAAACTAACCTAACCAGTATATTTTGAACTTCAGACTAAATCAATGTTTTACACGCGTGGCACATGAAGTAAAATGTGGAGTTTAAAAGAGCCCCGTAAAAATTTGTCTCGGGTCGCTGGCGCGACCCGAGACAAATTTTCTTTGATAAGAACATTAAATGACTGAAAATGTTTTTAAAGATAATAATCTAGTTTTTAAAGTTTTGTTTAATATTATTTCAAGTAACCATAATTTGAAATGTTAAATTTTTTCATCATTTCCCCGATTCAAATTTTTTTTCCTGACTTTTTTCTGTAGGATACCACCATTTTATTAAATTGTTTTCATTATTTTTGTCAAATTTATAAATTTTTACGTGTTTTGTAATTGTAATGATGCCTGCTGATTTTTACGAATTTAATAATATATGGTTAATCCATTTTTTAATGCCATCTATTTTATTACTTTTTGTATTGTTTATTATTGAATTTGTCAAATAAGTTTTTTTTTAGTTAACTTTTGCCATTATTTATGTATATTTTAATCTGTATGAAATTAGAAATGAATTAGTTTCTTATTTTTATATTTGTATTTGTAAATATTTGCTTAGTGTTCATTTTAACAACTTTGAATATTTTTTTTCAATTTTTATAATCGTCTGTTGCTTTTATAGATTTTATATGAAATACAAATATGATTTTAAATTAACTTGCAGTTTTTGAGATATTGGTTTTTAATTTTGATGTTTTCTGGGTATAATTGAATTTCATCCACTTTTTTCGAAAAAAAAATGCAGATATCGGAAACAATATAATTATACTTTTTTGTTGGTTCTGAAGATTTTGCCAATTTATTGATTTATTTATTCAGTCAACGGAGTACCTTTAAAAATATATAATATAGTACAACTAAAAATATAAAAAAAATTAATTATTATTCTTGAATTTGTCAATATTCACAATTGTTTTCTGATTAAGTTGATTTAAACGATTTTTTCAATTTTAATTTTTTTTGTTTGTATAATGTTTAATTTAGAAGATTTCTGTAATTTCCAGTTTATTTTATCAATTAAAATGTTGAGTATTCTTATTATTATTCCCATTTAAATTATATTTATAGAATTTGTTACCGTCTAAATTTGTATAATTAATAATTGGAATAACAATAATAATTTCCAACATAAAAAATAAATAATGACAACAATAAATAAGAATAAACTAGAAATAAAAATCTTACAAATTAAACATTACACAACTAATATTCAAGTTTATTGATTTTAATAATGTTCCAGATTTTTATAATTGTTATATTATTATGATTTGTTATTACTCTGCTAATATAAATATTTTTTTTATTGTTTCATGATTTTTAATAAATGTCAATAGTTTTAATATTTTTTATAATTTCTGCTGTGTATTTTGTTACCGTAAAGAACTAGGTAGGTTTTACCTGAGAACTTGTTTGTTATTTGTAACAGGTGGCGCTGTAATCGACAAAATTTGATAAATTTGATTTTCTTCAATAAAACATAAAACCAGTGTTTGGCGGACAATTAATTCTTAAAAAATTCTCAAGGTACTTAAAATTAACGCCCATGTAGGTGGGGGAGGGTGCAGTGTTTGTTGACTCCAAAGAAACCCCTAATTTTTCATTAAAAATCAAAATGACAAAGTAAAGTTAGAGCAAGGGCTATGTTTGAAAAATACTTCTTTCGGTAAATAATCCGACATTGCAAAAAAAATAGGGTACGGTATTTCGAAAACGCTCAAAAACGACTGACTGACAAAACTTTAATTGTTTTTAAACAGCCACCCAGATCACCGGATTTGACGTCGCCAGATGTTTTTTTTTGTGAGACTACATTAAAGATGTATTTATTTTAAATGGCTCGTGATTTTTTTAATCATAAATTGTCAGCCAAACACTAATTTTATGTATAAATAAGAATAAACTAGAAATAAAAATCTTACAAATTAAACATTACACAACTAATATTCAAGTTTATTGATTTTAATGTTCCAGATTTTTATAATTGTTGACAGTCTATATATATTTTTATGATTTCTTATTACCCTGCTACTATAAATATTTTTTTTATTGTTTCATGATTCTTAATAAATGTCAATAATTTTGACATTTTTTATAATTTTTGTTACCGTTTGCGATTTATTTAAACGTTTTTTTCAGTGTTTTAGTCAATTTGAATGAAATTCTATGACTTTCGCTGACTTTCACGGGTTTAGTGATATTTAGTGAATTTTTTACGCAATTTTGGGGCATTCGTCGATTTTATAAAAAAGTTTAATTTGAAGTTTTGAATGAGTGATTCCACTCCCAGGTTAAGCATGAACAAAGTTGAACAGGAATAAGAAATATTTGTTGAAAAAGCTCAAGTATTTAACATGGGGGAAAGTATTATGATATACATATCATTTTTTTTCCATTCTGACAGTTACGATATACATTTTAACACTTGTGACATATTTTGAAGTAACGAGTGTCTTCCACTTCCAGACTAAGCATGAAGTAAAATTTCGAGTTTAGAAAAGCCCCGTGAAAATTTGTCGAGGGTCGCGCAGCGACCCGAGACAAATTTTCTACGCGGGCTTTTCTAAACTCGAAATTTTACTTCATGCGCCACGCGTACAAAACACTGATTTAAAGTGAAGTTAAAAATGCACTGAAAACCAACCCAACTTCGATATTTTGTTAAAATTAGATGTTTTCTTTCCTATCCATGCTGTAAACCTTCAGATATTTGTTGTTTTTTTATAAAAAAACAATTCCCTGTAGTCCTTCGGTCTTCGAAGACCGTGATTGGTCCTTCGAGCTGTAGCTTTTGTAAAATAGTCTTTTGAGTAATAAACTTAGTAACCTAGAGTGATCCTTTAATTCGAAACTTCTGAGTATGTGTTGTCCACTCCCAGACTAAGCATGAAGTAAAATTTCGAGTTTAGAAAAGCCCCGCGTAGAAAATTTGTCGAGGGTCGCGCAGCGACCCGAGACAAATTTTCACGGGGCTTTTCTAAACTCGAAATTTTACTTCATGCGCCACGCGTACAAAACACTGATTTAAAGTGAAGTTTAAAAACACACAATAACATCTTCAATCAGAGTAACACGGAATCAGATATTGTCTGTTATTGACGATGATCAGTGTTAATAATAAATAATTAGGTTTTGAATATTTTTGTTAAAACAACTGTAGCCTTTGTAAAATGGTATTTTGAGAAATAAACTTAGTAACCTAGAGTGATCCTTTAATTCGAAACTTCTAAGTACGAGTGTTGTCCACTCCCAGACTAAGCATGAAGTAAAATTTCGAGTTTAGAAAAGCCCCGCGTAGAAAATTTGTCGAGGGTCGCGCAGCGACCCGAGACAAATTTTCACGGGGCTTTTCTAAACTCGAAATTTTACTTCATGCGCCACGCGTACAAAACACTGATTTAAAGTGAAGTTTAAAAACACACAATAACATCTTCAATCAGAGTAACACGGAATCAAATAATTAGTCTGTTATTAACGATGATCAGTGTTAATAATAAATAATTAGGTTTTGAATATTTTTGTTAAAACAACTGCTAGCAATATTAAAATGTTAATAGTTGCAAAAAAATAATAAAATAAAATTTATTCTTAAAGGAAATGTATTCGTGATTCGAAAAAACAGGATTCGAATCTTCAATTCGAATCATATTTATCTCTTACGAATCCTTTAATGATTCGAATTTTTTTTTACGAGGATTCGTCTCAGCTTTGCCGTATACCTTCTGCTGATTTTACCACTACAGCACTAGAGTAAACTCTTTTTTTTAAATTGTACTAGATACACAATTAATTTGACCGTAGTTCTTTTATAATTAAATCGCTAGTAAGCTGGCGGTCATAATGTCCGCCGCGGTTAATGAAACTTGTATCTTAAATCAACCTGTTGAGTAACGTTTGATCAAGATTCTTACAATTGCTTCCAAAGTAGGTCCTCTCTGTTCGTCATTGAGCAAATGAACTTCGTCAATCATGAACAAAGCTACGCGATTCATGAAGCCGATATTATTCCTCCACCTCCTCGTGAGCGAATCCCATTTTTCCGGTGTGGTGATTATCAAATTGTGGTTCGATAAATGTTGAACGGAAACAACATCGCTATCACCAGTAACCAATATGCAATTTATTCCCAGGGGAGAGAATTTCTTGTGCCAATCGAGGACGCGTTCTTCGCATAGAGATTTAATAGGGGCAACTATAACAAATAATAAATATGAAATAGTACTCAGTAGAAGTGTAAATATATAAAATTACGATCATATTCGTATTAACAGCCTTGATTAATAAGAGTAAATGATTTGGTGGGATGCATGCATTAGAACAATAGTATTATATGGAGCAGAGGAAAAGGTGGAAAGGCTGCAGCTGCAGTACCTTAAAAGGTGTATAGGATTGGAAAGGACCACACCCGGATACGTGGTGCTGCAGGAATGCAACAGAATGTCTGTGGCGTGTATGGCAGGGTATACGTGTAGAGGAAAAGGTGGAAAGGCTGCAGCTGCAGTACCTTAAAAGGTGTATAGGGTTGGAAAGGACCAAACCCGGATACGTGGTGCTGCAGGAATGCAACAGAATGTCTGTGGCGTGTATGGCAACAAAGAGAGTGGTGAAGTTTGAAAGGAGGTTGACTGAAATGGAGAATTGAAAGTTAGTGCAAGAAACTTGGAAAGTATGCTATAGGGAATGGGAGCAAAAACATGAAAGTACAAAATGGATGCAAAAGAGGGTAAAACTGAATGAAAGAGCTGGAATGTCCGTGATGTATGTAGAGGAAAAGCTAGGGCGGCTTCAGAAGGTGGAAGAAGAAGTAGTAGAAAAACTAAGGGCAGAAGAACTACGAATTTGTAGTTCTTCTGCAAAACAAAATAGCTAAGAGTCGGACCTGCCCGATCTACAAAACCTTACAAGTTTTCGGAACAACCCCGCGCAACTTTGCCCTACAGAATAGAGAGGATGTAAGAATGCTAGCTCGGCTAAGGTGAGGGAATGAAGAAAGAGGAAGAAAGGTATGGATGGGAACGGAGTATACGGGGTGTGGATTTTGTAACATGGGAGAAGATGTATGGGAACAATGGTTGTATGAGTGCACGGAGGGACCGAGTTTTAAGAGTAAAAGTTTGAATGAAGTGTTGTGTGAGAGTGGGAAGGGGATTATAGAATGTAGAGAATTGATGAGAATGAGAGCAGGGGGGTGTAGCTAGAAGAAGCGTAACGGCTACTTAAAGAATTGTTTATATTTTTATTTATTGGTTGTATGTCGCTGAAGAGTTCTATTATTATTTCATGGTTTATAGTTAGTTTATGACAGTTATTGTAAGATGTTTGTAAATAATATGCGAAATAAAGGTTTATATATATATAATAAGAGTACCTACTAAAACTAATTGTTTGCAGTTTATACAAATAAGGTACGATTCACGAGAGGTGTCCCATGGTTTCCTTGATTTGTAGTGCTTCCTTATTTAGATTATGAGTATTTCAACTTTTGGTATAAAAAAGTAGATGGTTATTTTAAAAAAATAACCGCTTACTAAAATTGTCTTCTAATGACTGCGATTATAACGTGAAAAAATAATTTTGTAATTGAAATATCTCTAACTTGTATAACCGTAATTTCTAGTTACGTTGATGACCAACAATTTTGTTGTTACTTCACTGCTGCCACCCGAGTTGATTTTTGTAAATGGCAAATGTGAATTAATTAAAAATTAAAAGTTAAGTGTTTACTGTAATTTTATACATAACTGAGTACATAAATTGCACTGATCAAAATAAATTACGTGTGAGTGATAAAATATAATATTTTATTCAATTTTGTTAATTTAAATCGACATTATTAGCTCCATAACAACCGTAATAAACAAGGTTTTATTCACTAGTGAACTAAAATTTTTTTAGGTCACTAGTGAGTTAAAAAAATTGTTATATTATTTATTATTCAATTTTGTTAATTTAAATCGACATTATTAACTCCATAACAACCGTAATAAACAAGGTTTTATTCACTAGTGAACTAAAATTTTTTTAGGTCACTAGTGAGTTAAAAAATTTATTTAAAAATAAATGTAAAGTACATTTTCTTTACAATTTCGTCAAAATTGAATAAAAACATATATACGCCACGTGAATTAAACACCTTTATTCACTCAAAGAAATGATTTCACTCGCGCCGAGGCGCTCGTGAAATCAAAAATCTTTTCGTGAATAAAATCGTGTTTAATTCACTTGATGTATAATATTTATTGTTATAATAAACAACAAAACAAAAACATTTCAAACTTCCCTCTTTCAGTCGGTAAAGTAGGCTGTAAGTTGCTAACGTTAAGTCAGTAACTACGGTTACAATTTGCTTACATCTATACATTTTCTCGTTATAAATTATTCAATTAAATATTAATGCATTATTATTATAATCTGTTTAATAACTAGGAGGAGCGTTTTACATTTTACGCGCCAAAACCTATAACTCTGATTGGCTAAGAGCGCGCCCATCTTACACTATTCTAATTACGTCATTATTAGAGCTAACATAACCTTAATTCGAAGCGTATATAACCCTGTGTGCCCAGTGTTAAAGTGTCTGCCTCTTGACTTGATCTTGTACCCCTCCAGTAATTCCCGGAATTACCGGTTGACTCCAGTGTTAAGTGCCTCACCTTGCCGTGGTGCTGGAACTCGGGTAAGAAGTGCAATGTCCAAAACTGTTTAATCGGTCCGCCGATGCTAATAGGTGCTCTCTTGCCCCAACCCCCTGTCCACTCAATGGTTCAGAAAGTCCGACATGTGCTCCTTACTTGCTAACGAGGTTACGGGTACTATTTTCACACATATGGTTTATTAATGTCTTGTTTGTTATCAGCTACCCTGCCCGTTTTGCTGCCCCGTTGGGCTAGCCCAGTAACAGAACAATATCCTATGTATGACGATTTTGACTCACATGTATTGTATTTAATTTTTTGTAATAAATAAGGTTTAAAAAAGTTTTAGTTTCTTAATTATTATTATGTAGTCCATAATTTAGTTATTTGTTAATTTTGAATTTAATAAACAAATTGTATAAAAAAATTATTATTTATTATTGATTATAAAAGATTATATTTGATTTTATTTAAAAAGTAATTATGAAATTATTTAAAATTGCCGTCAAATTTATCTACTGATATTTCTGGTAACTTTTTATAGTGTAAATTGGGCTTTGGCACTTACTCCTTCTAGTTTTTAAGCAGCCTATAATGTGGATTAATGGCGCCATCTATTTGTTTATATATAAAAAATCAAATACTTGTAATTTTCTAATGGATCCAATTTATATATCCATTACTTTAAATAAACGTCAGTATACGTCACATTTAGTGTAAACTTAATATCGTGATTTTGGCTGAATAACTGAAGATAATACTACAATTTTGATTAACTACGTCATACTTTTGTAGATAATTTCATCATGTGTACAAGTTATACCTGTAATGTGCTTATTTATCCGAAAATACCCATAACCTCAAATTTGTAACTTAAAAAATACAATTTGCGGCTAAACGGTAAGTCTCCGAAAAAACTTTATCTGAACTTCTGTGCGTCCCACACAAGCTCACTCCCAGTTCCGTTAAAAAACTCTCAAAAATAATAGTATTTCGTTCTGGAGAAATCCCTTCTATTAGGTATACATATGCATACGTTTTTTTAAGAGTTCAATTTGAAGCTTAAACCAGTGTTTTCTACTCCCAGACTAAGCATGAAGTAAAATTTCGAGTTTAGAAAAGCCTGAAAATTTGGTTTGGTCGCGTAGCGCGAAGCGCGGAGCGGCCAAACCAAATTTTCAGGCTCTTCTAAACTCGAAATTTTACTTCATGCGCCACGCGTATTAAACACTGAAAGCACTGAAATATTGTGAAAGAGTAAACTTCGTTTGAAATCAGTGTCTTATACGCGTGGCGCATGAAGTAAAATTACGAGTTTAGAAAAGCCTGAAAATTTTACTTCATGCTTTACTTCATGCTTAAAATACAATTTGCGGCTAAACGGTAAGTCTCCGAACGAACTTTATCTGAACTTTTGTGCGTCCCACACAAGCTTACTCCCAGTTCCGTTAAAAACTCTCAAAAATAATAGTATTTCGTTCTGGAGAAATCCCTTCTATTAGGTATACATATGCATACGCTTTTTTTAAGAGTTCAATTTGAAGCTTAAAACGAGTGTTTTCCACTCCCAGACTAAGCATGAAGTAAAATTTCGAGTTTAGAAAAGCCTGAAAATTTGGTTTGGTCGCGCAGCGCGAAGCGCGGAGCGGCCAAATCAAATTTTCAGGCTTTTCTAAACTCGAAATTTTACTTCATGCGCCACACGTATTAAACACTGAAAGCACTAGAATATTGTGAAGGAGTAAACTTCGCTTGAGATCAGTGTCTGATACGCGTGGCGCATGAAGTAAAATTTCGAGTTTAGAAGAGCCTGAAAATTTTACTTCATGCTTTACTTCATGCTTAAAATACAATTTGCGGCTAAACGGTAGGTATCCGAAAGAACTTTATCTGAACTTTTGTGCGTCCCACACAAGCTTACTCCCAGTTCCGTTAAAAAACTCTCAAAAATAATGGTATTTCGTTCTGGAGAAATCCCTTCTATTAGGTATAAATATGCATACGTTTTTTAAGAGTTCAATTTGAAGCTTAAAACGAGTGTTTTCCACTCCCAGACTAAGCATGAAGTAAAATTTCGAGTTTAGAAAAGCCTGAAAATTTGGTTTGGTCGCGTAGCGCGAAGCGCGGAGCGGCCAAACCAAATTTTCAGGCTTTTCTAAACTCGAAATTTTACTTCATGCGCCACGCGTATTAAACACTGAAAGCACTGAAATATTGTGAACGAGTAAACTTCAGATTGACCACTTCTAAAAAAACAACGAAAATGGAAAAATCTACAACAAGTAATTGGGATATGTATACTGGGCCAAGTCATCGGATTAATCTGTTAATACAGGGATTTTTTCTTATAAGTAAACATACAGGGAATTTTCTATTAGATATACATATGCATACGCTTTTTTTAAGAGTTTAATTTGAAGCTTAAAACGAGTGTTTTCCCATCTCAGACTAAGCATGAAGTAAAATTTCAAGTTTAGAAAAGCCTGAAAATTTTGTTTGGTCGCGCAGCGCGAAGCGCGGAGCGGCCAAACCAAATTTTCAGGCTTTTCTAAACTCGAAATTTTACTTCATGCGCCACGCGTATTAAACACTGAAAGCACTAAAATATTGTGAACCAGTAAACTTCGCTTGAAATCAGTGTCTTATACGCGTGGCGCATGAAGTAAAATTTCGAGTTTAGAAAAGCCTGAAAATTTGGTTTGGTCGCTCCGCGCTTCGCGCTACGCGACCAAACCAAATTTTCAGGCTTTTCTAAACTCGAAATTTTACTTCATGCTTAACCTGGGAGTGGAAAACACTCGTTTAAACTTCAGATTGGCCTTTTTAATAAAACAACGAAAATTTACAAATCTACAACAAGTAATTGGGATTACTTGTCGTAGATTTTAGACTTAAAAAAAGAAAGACTTTTAGACTTAAAAGAAAAAGAAAGAAAGAAGAAAAAAAGAAAAAAGAAAGAAAGAAGAAGAAAAGAAAGAAAGAAAGAAAGAAAAAAAATCACAAGAAATTATGATTTAGAGCTTTTCTAAAAAAAAAGACACTAATATACTCGCGACCTAAACAGTGTGACAAGGTCATGTAACGTCAAAATTTCAGACAACTAGGAAAAAATGTTGCAGATACAACTGTCGTCATACTCTCTAAAAAGTTGAAACATACATTCCACATCAATGAGTCATAGGACATCTCTCCCGAATTCTACTATATTATCATTATTTTGTATTTTATATTTAAAGTGCTGCAAACTAAAAGTGTAAGCTAAGTTTTTTCGAAAACAAAATAGTTTTTAATCACTTACCGTATATTATCATGAAATTGTAGTCCATCTGGTGTAAATCGTATTTTTTCAAAAGCCTACAAATGGCCAACTCGAATACCACGGTTTTTCCGGATCCAGTAGGCGAGGAAACAACCAACGATGCGTCTGTTATAGAAAAAAAAAAACGAAACATAATTTGGCTCAGTTGCACTAAAAACTGTAAACTTGAGTTCAAGCTGAACTGGAGTTCAAGATTTCAGTTCCTATTGTTCTAATGTTACTTTGAAAAAAAAAATTTGGCTCAGTTGCACCAAAAACCGTAAACTTGAGTTCAAGCTGAACTGGAGTTCAAGATTTCAATTCCTATTGTTCTAATGTTACTTTGAATTCAAGTTAAACCAGTTTGACGTATTTAGTGCATCTGGCCCTTAATTAACCAAGAAATAATTTAGCATGAAAGCTTACAGTTTGTTTATCAAACTTCAGGGTTAGTAATGTAAAATAACCTGTAATTTAGGGCCAGTTGCACCAAATATATTGTGAACTGGTTCAACTCTAAACTGGAGTTCAAAGTGACATTAGAACAATATATAGAAACTATAATTTTGAACTTAAGTTCAGCTTTAACTCGAGTTCAACGTTCTTGGTGCAACTGGACCTTAAGCTTACATACAAAACTCGTTGTCTCAGTTGCACCAAAAACCGTAAACTTGAGTTCAAGCTGAACTCGAGTTCAAGATGGCAGTTCCTATTGTTCTAATGTCGCTTTGAATTCAAGTTGAACCAGTTTAACGTTTTAGTGCAACTGGCCCTTAATTAACCAAGAAATAATTTAGCATGAAAGTTTACAGTTTGTTTATCAAACTTCAGGGTTAGTAATGTAAAATAACCTGTAATTTAGGGCCAGTTGCACCAAATATATTGTGAACTGGTTCAACTCTAAGCTCGAGTTCAAAGTGACATTAGAACAATATATAGGAACTATAATTTGGAACTTAAGTTCAGCTTTAACTCGATTTCAACGTTTTTGGTGCAACTGAACCTTAAGCTTACATACAAAACTCGTTGTCTCAGTTGCACCAAAAACCGTAAACTTGAGTTCAAGCTGAACTCGAGTTCAAGATGGCAGTTCCTATTGTTCTAATGTCACTTTGAATTGAAGTTGAACCAGTTTAACGTTTTAGTGAAACTGGCCCTTAATTAACCAAGAAATAATTTAGCATGAAAGTTTACAGTTTGTTTATCAAACTTAAGGGTTAGTAATGTAAAATAACCTGTAATTTAGGGCCAGTTGCACCAAATATATTGTAAACTGGTTAAACTCTAAGCTCGAGTTCAAAGTGACATTAGAACAATATATAGGAACTATAATTTTGAACTTAAGTTCAGCTTTAACTCGAGTTCAACGTTCTTGGTGCAACTGGACCTTAAGCTTACATACAAAACTCGTTGTCTCAGTTGCACCAAAAACCGTAAACTTGAGTTCAAGCTGAACTCGAGTTCAAGATGGTAGTTCCTATTGTTCTAATGTCGCTTTGAATTCAAGTTGAACCAGTTTAACGTTGTAGTGAAACTGGCCCTTAATTAACCAAGAAATAATTTAGCATGAAAGTTTACAGTTTGTTTATCAAACTTCAGGGTTAGTAATGTAAAATAACCTGTAATTTAGGGCCAGTTGCACCAAATATATTGTGAACTGGTTCAACTCTAAGCTCGAGTTCAAAGTGACATTAGAACAATATATAGGAACTATAATTTTGAACTTAAGTTCAGCTTTAACTCGAGTTCAACGTTCTTGGTGCAACTGGACCTTAAGCTTACATACAAAACTCGTTGTCTCAGTTGCACCAAAAACCGTAAACTTGAGTTCAAGCTGAACTCGAGTTCAAGATGGCAGTTCCTATTGTTCTAATGTCACTTTGAATTGAAGTTGAACCAGTTTAACGTTTTAGTGAAACTGGCCCTTAATTAACCAAGAAATAATTTAGCATGAAAGTTTACAGTTTGTTTATCAAACTTAAGGGTTAGTAATGTAAAATAACCTGTAATTTAGGGCCAGTTGCACCAAATATATTGTGAACTGGTTCAACTCTAAGCTCGAGTTCAAAGTGACATTAGAACAATATATAGGAACTATAATTTTGAACTTAAGTTCAGCTTTAACTCGAGTTCAACGTTCTTGGTGCAACTGGACCTTAAGCTTACATACAAAACTCGTTGTCTCAGTTGCACCAAAAACCGTAAACTTGAGTTCAAGCTGAACTCGAGTTCAAGATGGCAGTTCCTATTGTTCTAATGTCACTTTGAATTGAAGTTGAACCAGTTTAACGTTTTAGTGAAACTGGCCCTTAATTAACCAAGAAATAATTTAGCATGAAAGTTTACAGTTTGTTTATCAAACTTCAGGGTTAGTAATGTAAAATAACCTGTAATTTAGGGCCAGTTGCACCAAATATATTGTGAACTGGTTCAACTCTAAGCTCGAGTTTAAAGTGACATTAGAACAATATATAGGAACTATAATTTTGAACTTAAGTTCAGCTTTAACTCGAGTTCAACGTTCTTGGTGCAACTGGACCTTAAGCTTACATACAAAACTCGTTGTCTCAGTTGCACCAAAAACCATAAACTTGAGTTCAAGCTGAACTCGAGTTCAAGATGGTAGTTCCTATTGTTCTAATGTCGCTTTGAATTCAAGTTGAACCAGTTTAACGTTGTAGTGAAACTGGCCCTTAATTAACCAAGAAATAATTTAGCATGAAAGCTTACAGTTTGCTTATCAAACTTCAGGGATAGTAATGTAAAATATCCTGTAATTTAGGGCCAGTTGCACCAAATATATTGTGAACTGGTTCAACTCTAACCTCGAGTTCAAAGTGACATTAGAACAATATATAGGAACTATAATTTTGAACTTAACTTCAGCTTTAACTAGAGTTCAACGTTTTTGGTGCAACTGGACCTTAAGCTTACATACAAAACTCGTTGTCTCAGTTGCACCAAAAACCGTAAACTTGAGTTCAATCCGAACTCGAGTTCAAGATGGCAGTTCCTATTGTTCTAATGTCGCTTTGAATTTAAGTTGAACCAGTTTAACATTTTAGTGAAACTGGCCCTTAATTAACCAAGAAATAATTTAGCATGAAAGTTTACAGTTTGTTTATCATCAAACTTCATGGTTAGTAATGTAAAATAACCTGTAATTTAGGGCTAGTTGCACCAAATATATTGTGAACTGGTTCAACTCTAAGCTCGAGTTCAAAGTGACATTAAAACAATATATAGGAACTATAATTTTGAACTTAAGTTCAGCTTTAACTCGAGTTCAACGTTCTTGGTGCAACTGGACCTTAAGCTTACATACAAAACTCGTTGTCTCAGTTGCACCAAAAACCGTAAACTTGAGTTCAAGCTGAACTCGAGTTCAAGATGGCAGTTCCTATTGTTCTAATGTCGCTTTGAATTCAAGTTGAACCAGTTTAACGTTTTAGTGAAACTGGCCCTTAATTAACCAAGAAATAATTTAGCATAAAAGTTTACAGTTTGTTTATCAAACTTAAGGGTTAGTAATGTAAAATAACCTGTAATTTAGGGCCAATTGCACCAAATATATTGTGAACTGGTTCAACTCTAAACTCGAGTTCAAAGTGATATTAGAACAATATATAGGAACTATAATTTTGAACTTAAGTTCAGCTTTAACTCGAGTTCAACGTTCTTGGTGCAACTGGACCTTAAGCTTACATACAAAACTAGTTGTCTCAGTTGCACGAAAAACCGTAAACTTGAGTTCAAGCTGAACTCAAGTTCAAGATGGTAGTTCCTATTGTTCTAATGTCGCTTTGAATTTAAGTTGAACCAGTTTAACGTTTTAGTGAAACTGGCCCTTAATTAACCAAGAAATAATTTAGCATGGCAGTTTACAGTTTGTTTCTCAAATTTTAGGGTTAGTGATGTAAAATAACGTGTAATTTAGGGCATGTTGCACCAAATATATTGTGAACTGGTTCAACTCTAAACTCGAGTTCAAAGTGACATTAGAACAATAGAAACTGTCATTTTGAACTTAAGTTTTGCTTCAACTCCAGTTCAACGTTTTAGATGCCACTGGACCTTAAGCTTACATATAAAACTCGTTGTCCAAGAAAAAGTAATTTAGGGCAAGTTGCACCAAATATATTGAATTGGTTCAACTCTAAACTCGAGTTCAAAGTGACATTAGAACAATAGGAACTGCCATTTTGAACTTAAGTTTTGCATCAACTCCAGTTCAACATTTTAGGTGCCACTGGACCTTAAGCTTATATATAAAACTCGTTGTCCGAAAAAAAGTAATTTAGGGCAAGTTGCACCAAATATACTGAACTGGTTCAACTCTAAACTCGAGTTCAAAGTGACATTAGAACTATAGGAACTGTCATTTTGAACTTAAGTTCAGCTTCAACTCGAGTTCAACGTTTTAGGTGCAACTGGACCTTAAGCTTACATATAAAAGTCCGTGTCAAAAAAAAAGTAATTTTTTCTCTAGAAGATTATTAAAATTTTAATGAAGTAAGCAATTTATTATTCATCTAAAAGTTTTAAACAATCCATCAATGAACTAATTCGGATTAATTCTGTAAGCGAAATGTTTAATTTAACTTACAGGCGGCGCAATCCAAATCTGAACGCTAAAATTTAATGGTGAAATTTACACTTTGCATCATAGTCGTTCGTCCCAATTAAATTTGACAGCTCTAAAAATTATTGTCAAAAATTGCCTCTCTTTGTAATGCCACTGGCTAAAGCGTGAATCACAGGAATGAATTTCAGCCACAAATACCATGACAACCAAAGAGCCAGCAACGGCTCGCAGGCTAACTTCAGGGTCGGCCACAGCGCCAAGGCACACAAAATTTGAGGTTGGGATCGCGCTTTATAAATACAAGGAATTGCACAACAAAGTCACCTTTCAATAACTGATACATAGTACCTTGGGTCTCTGGCCGACCCTGATGTTAGGCTGCGAGCCGTCGCTGCAAAGAGCGGTCACATTTGGGTTGCGTCGACTGTACATGTTCTTTGTTAGCATTACAGTCTAAGTTTTGTATTTAATATACATTCTTAGATTGTGAGGTTAAAATAAGACAGGGAAATTTTCTTGTAAGTATACATCTGCATACCCTATAATTTTTCCGACATTTGTTGCTTATTCAAAGAGTTCAATTTGAAGTTTGGAGCAAGTGTTTCCACTCCCGGATTAAGCATGAAGTAAAATTTCGAGTTTAGAAAAGCCTGAAAATTTGGTTTGGTCGCTCCGCGAAGCGGAGCGGCCAAACCAAATTTTCAGGCTTTTCTAAACTCGAAATTTTACTTCATGCGCCAGGCGTGTTAAACACTCAATTATTGTTAAGTTTTAAATATACTACATCTTTACCATACTGCTTTAGCAGTATATTTTTAATTTGATTTTAAATCAGTGTTTTATACATTAATATTTAGTCAATATTCTTGTTGACAATATCAAAAAATAAAAAGTGTTTTACATATTTATAACTTTACACTAAATAAGCGTTTATACGCGTGGTGCATGAAGTAAAATTTCGAGTTTATACATTAATATTTAGTCAATATTCTTGTTGACAATATCAAAAAATAAAAAGTGTTTCACATATTTATAACTTTACACTAAATAAGCGTTTATACGCGTGGCGCATGAAGTAAAATTTCGAGTTTAGAAAAGCCTGAAAATTTGGTTAGGTTGCTCCGCTTCGCTACGCAACCTAACCAAATTTTCAGGCTTTTCTAAACTCGAAATTTTACTTCATGCTTAACCTGGGACTGAAATAACACTCGTTTAAAGCTTCAATGCAAACGCTTTGCAAAAACAACGAATATCTGAAAATTCACAGCGAAAATCGTATATCGGGATATGTATACTTAAAAGAAAAACTCCTATAATATGTTAAATTTAACATTCGACTCACCGAACCGGCCTGATTACCTATTTCGAAGACGTCATTTAAAAGTTTTGGAACCCCTGTAAACAAACCATAATGACAACGATAATTACCTGTTTCAAAGACGTCATTAAATACGTCTGATTGTATTTTATTGAAACACATGTAATTAGCGAAGACATCTCTGAATTTTTCCGGCATTCTCTGGATTGGCACGAATTCACCCGCATTGAAACCGTCATCCGCTCTTCAAATTAAGAAAACAAAACGTTAACGAGAGTGAAAGCGAATAAAACTTAAAAGTGATTACCTGAAAATATCGATATTTTCCGGAATGTCCTCTCCTTCCATCTTGCAAAATTGACAACTTTAAATCCTTGGAAATAAACTCTGTTTCTTCCGATAAATGATGCTTAAAAGAAACATTCGATTTGATTGCGTGACATAAAATTGTTTTTAATTACTGTTACCAACGCTGAAATATAAAAAAAAAAAATATTGTCAAACAATTTTGTTTTTTTCATAGATACTCCTAATTTTATTTAAATGAATAATGAATATTTTTTCATTCATTGATCATTTACTCAAATTAAAAAGCAATAGTCATTAAGTGAAAAGGACAATATTAAGTAAGTATTTAAAGTTAAACGTCATTAAGTGTTAATAAATTCCTATGAAAATTGATTACTAATGTCTATGAGTAAAGCAGAGTTTAGAGAATTTTTGTATTTTCTCATTGGTAACATTGATAACCAAACAAATCAATTATTATAATTATTAAAAACAAACAAAAACAACTACTAAAGCAAACACCCTCCACGAAAACACATAGGGATTATTCATCCTTGTATCCATTCATTCATACAGTCGATACTCTAAAAAATGTAAACCAATTTTAATTATTATTTCATAATTACTGTGACTGGTCAACAGAGCTTTAATAGCTAAGGCCATTAAATACGTAAAGAAGAAGAAAACACGCAGCCAAGCTAGGTATCTAATCGGCAAACAATTCCCCTTTTGAAAACACAGAGGGTAAATGAAACCGTACTGCGATAAGCCTAATAATGCAAATGCATTTTAAACGAGCGTGATGATAATTTCAGCATAATTTAAATTTAAAACGCTGAAGAAAAGTCGTTATTACTCCCACCTTGCGGAGCGCACGCGCGAAACGTCCTACCGCCAAATAAAGCTGAATAACAGCTGTTGAATTCAATTCCGAACTTTATTTCATTGCGCTTTTTCAGCTTCAATAGTTCGTTTCCAGAGAAAGCTGCAAACATGATGAAGACAGAGAATGCCAAAAGGTGCTTGATCAAAATCTCGCAAGACCAGGTAAGCGCGTCCACACTTAAAAAAAATTATAGGTTATGTTGATTTTTTCTGTGTTTACCGCTTATCAACCACGCTTTTGATATCAGAGAGATATTTCTAAATTTAACAAACTGGTGAATTCATAGTTCACAAAAAATTAGGTCGGTTTGTGATGAAAAATAAACAATTTTAAGAAGAATCAACATAACCTATAAAAGTATTTGTTTGGTTTATTTGAGCATGCTGTGATGATCGGATTAAAAACTAGTTGTTTAATTTTTGTGTGCAGGAAAACGTTAAAACTGGAAGCAGAAAAACTTTGAAGGTGTTGCAACACGCTGCCACAGATAAGGAGAATTTGGTCGGGCGGCCTAGGCTCGATCTCAAAGCTTTGTAAGTAAATTGCGTTTTTGTATAAATTGTGTTTTTGTGTAACTTAAGTACTTTTTTCTAAAGACGCGTCCATACCAAATGAACATAGCATTCGTGAAACTAGGGTTTAGTTATTGATTCTGACCTGCGCTTTAAATCTCATGTCAGTAAATGTATCTCTAGAGCTTATAATAATCTAAGAATGATATATGCGAATAGAAAAATCTTAAGTAAAAACACCAAACGACTTCTCTGTGATACTCCAGTGCTGAGTCATTTCAACTTTTCGGATGTGGTCTATAGTGCCTGTTTAGATAGTATAACACTAAAAAAGTTCAAAATTCTTGTATACGGCTTATCCTGGGAATAAGAAAATTCGATCACATTTCAGGTAAATGCACTGAACTTAACTGGCTGAACATGGCTAATCGAAGAATTTTTCATTCTTGTTTAGTCTACTATAAGTTAATTAATTTCCGCAAAACCCTCTTATCTATATCGTAGAATTGTGTTTCGGACTGATATTCATTATGTCAATGTTAGGTTCCGGGGACTCATATCGCCACCGAAGCACAGATCTGCTATTTATACGAGATGTTTTTCTTACATCTATAAATTATTCAATAAAATTCCCCAAAACCTAAAGCAATTAAAATTCAACAGCCTCAGATGTCACTTGCGCTCTCTGTTACTACGAAATGAGCTTTTAATTTACAGAATTAATTCGAGATATTGACGACGAAATATGTTTGTCTATTATCCCTCACACGTTGCAATTACATTTAATTTTTCGTAGGTTAAGTGGAAGATCAGTAACAGGTTAGCTGACTGAACTTCGCCTACGCTTATAAGTATTTATTTTTTGTATGACAAATAAAGGCATTTATTATTATTATTATTATTAATTACTATTTGTTGTGGACGGTAACAGCAGATAAGGACAAATGCTTGTTTGTTTCCCGAGAATGTGCTTTCATTTAAGTTTGCAGTTATCACCCACACCAAATAATAATCATATTTGCAAATGTACCGAATGTTCGCAATATTTGTTTGTATATCTTTAATTAATTTCTCACTTAATCCGTGGTGAAACATTTTTGAATCTAATACTGGATGATTTAAATTAAATTTAAATTTAAAAACTTGGTTTGTTTCACTTATTTATATTTTCTCCGACTAGTTTCGACCATTGGTCATCTTCAAGGAGGAATGTACAAAAAATATCTAAACAACAATATATATACAAAGTCAAGCTATCATAAAACATCAGGTAATAAGGGCGGTCGTTATAGGAGAGTTCCAAAGCTCTTCCATATTGTTTACAATCGGTTTTCCCCCCGTTAGCGCCTTCCTAATTTCCAAACCCTCGCGGAGATTTAAATATCGACCCTTATTGCCCGAGTATAAGATTTTACAGTCTTTTGTGTTGAAAATGTGATTTTCTTCTATGCAATGCTGTGCGAATCCAGTTGAACACTTTTTATCTATTATTGATTTTTTATGTTCTTGTAAGCGTGTTCTAAAATTTCTTCCAGTCTGACCTATGTATACTCAATGACATTAGAAGCGTAACACCCAGAAGGAGTTATTATTTTAACTTGATTTTTTGCCAGTATGGTAGTCTTACATCAAGAATAAAATGATTACATTTTCAAGAAATTTTATTAAAAAACAATCTAAAAAAAATGAATAATGTGTTTGGCGACCCCTTTGCTGTATACACTCCTGTAGACGTCTGGGCATCGACAAAATGAGATGGTCGATGTCTTCTTGAGGCATCTCGTTCCAAGCAACTTGAATTTCATCGATCAACTGTGCTAGAGTCTGTGGAGGATGGTGCAAAGAGAATATTCGTCTTCCCATGATATCCCACACATGTTCAATGGGATTTAAATCCGGCGAACGGGGCGGCCACGCCAAAACATTAACACCAGCTTCATTAAGAAAGTTCATAGTTCGACGAGCAATATGGGGACGTGCGTTATCTTGTTGAAAAAGTACGTCTGGGCGGCCATCTAAATAAGGCAACAAAGTCGGTCGTATGACGTCTTCAACATAACGCGCAGCTGTCATACTGCCTCGAATGAATACAAGAGGTGATCGACTACCATAAGCAATAGCCCCCCAAACCATTACTCCAGCAGTCCTGTGTACATGCCTCTCAATAGCAAACCTAAGATCAGGTTGTTCTCCACGGTAGCGTCGTACCCTTCTACGGCCATCATGCGTGCCTAGACAAAATCGTGATTCATCGCTGAATACGACATCGTGCCATTCTGCCTCCCAATGCTGCCGTTCTCTGCACCAGTCCAACCTTTGGCGACAGTGTCTCGCTGTTAAAGGAAGCACTAATCTTGGACGGTACGAAAGAAGCCCAAAGGGTTGAATGCGGCGATATAAGGTTCGCATACTAACGGGCCTACCTTCTTCTCCAATCCATTGATCACCGATTTGACGTGTAGTAGCGAAACGGTCTCGCAGGGCTATTTGTCTTAGGCGCCGATCTTGACGTTCTGTGGTACGCCTTGGTTGACCAATTGGTCTTCTTCTTGCTCCTCTACCTTCTTCTCTCCATACCTGATACACACGTATTACAGTTGCTGCAGTGGAATCAATACGGCGGGCAATTTCGCGATAGGACATACCGACATCTCGATAAGCAACAACTCGACCCCGGTCAAAATCGCTCAAATGGTGATATTGTGGACGTCTTCGAACTCGAGGCATTTTATTTAAGCTTAACACACTCAACGGAAACACGAAAACTAAAAACATCTGTACTAAACAGCTCATATAAATAGTTTTATCAAAAAAGAAAAAGTGAAATATTTTTTTTTTTCACAATAAATATAAAAGGCACAAGGTTAAAATTGTTATCAATGTATGCTTTAAATATAGTCACTCTGTTGCTAAAATATGAATTCAAAAAAAACATTCCTTCTTGGTGTCACACTTCTAATGTCATTGAGTATATATACTATCACAATCACCACACTTGATTTCATAAACACCGCACTTGTCAAGTTTATCCACCGACGATTTGTTATTAACTAGGAGTCTTTGTAGGTTTAATAGATTAGTCATTATAACATTAAATTCATACCCTTTAAAATGTTGTGTAATTTTTTCTGAAAGATTATTAACAAAATGTAATCTATGCCAAATTGTTTCAACTGATTTTGTTTCACAATAAAAATATTTTTTGAGTTGTTCTTTTTGTTTGGTATGGATGCATCTTTGCAGAGAATTTGAAGTTGTTTTGAAGAGGTTTTTGCGTTCAATCTGTGTTACTTAATTTGCTGTTAGTAAATTAAAAGTTTATTGAGCAGTTTTAATTGTTCTGTTATTTTTTTGTAACTTAATTTGTTTTCAATAACAATAGCCGTTAAAAGAGTATTTTCAAGTTCCACTTTTACAAAACATTAGGTATCCTGCCGTTAATGCTGGCTACGGGTTAAACGAACATTTGTGATTTTACACTCTGAGGTCGGGGACATACTTGCGGCGAAACCGCGCTGCGATGCATACGCAGCATGTTAGATCAAAGGAGCGAGTTGCGGTACGATCGCAAGTATGTCTTCTCGCATAAAAATGTATGTAGAGCAATACTCGCAGCGAAGCCGCGCGGCTTTTTCACAAGTATGTCCTCGACCCAAGAGTAGCACGTCGTTAGGTTAATCACGGAGTTACCTAGAGTCTACGTTACGTGGTGACAGAAGCATGAGATACCTCACCGTCAATGAGCGCTTTCACCAATTTCTCTCCCTCTCTTAGCTGCTGTATCCGATATGTTAGATTGCGGGCGCACTAGCAATAGGTAAAGACTGCATAGATAATTACAACAGCGTTTGTAAAATCCAACACCGCTTAGCTAAACTCGACGGGATACTTAATGTTTGTAAAAGTGGACCTCTAAGACCACTAACTCTTTGAATGTCTGTGTTCTAATGTACAGGGTGGGGCAGAAAAACCTATCCGATTTCAAAACGTTATGAAATTAAAACCACTCAACTTGAGAAAAAATTTTTTTTAATAACATATCGCAAATTTTATGCCATTTTTAAATTTAAGTTTTGAAAAGCACATCATTCAAATGTCTTCCTTGGGAGCGGATACACTGATTTAGGCGCTCGCCGTTGCTTTCCATGACTTTCACCGTCATTTCCACAGGAATTTCTTCAATTGCCAATTTCCCTTCGTAAAGCAAGAAGGGTCCTTGGTCGATGCTGGAATACCTTCGATTTGAGGTAACCCCAAAGGAAGAAGTCACATGGAGTGAGATCCGGTGAGCGCGGCGGCCAGCCAATATCACCTCTCAGAGAAATGAGGCGTCCCGGGAAACATTTCCCTGAGAATGTCCATTGATCGTCGCGATGTGTGGGCGGTTGCACCATCCTATTGAAACCACATATTTTCCACGCCATTTTCTTCCATTTTGGGTTAAAGAAAATTTTCCAGCATGAAACAATAGCGCTCGCTGTTAACCATTACGGTTTGCCCATTTTCTTCAAAAAAGTAAGGCCCCCAGACGCCTAGGCGGGAAAGAGCACACCACACAGTCACTTTTGGGCTATGGAGGGGTTTCTGATGGATTTCCCGAGGATTTTCGTCACTCCAATATCGAAAATTCTGCCTGTTTACGGCGCCACAAAGGTGAAAATGGGCTTCGTCCGTGAAGAGCTCAACATCATCTATTGGGAGTTCTCGGAGATCGCGACACAGGTTCATACGGGTTTCAAAATCCCTTTCAATTAATTCCTGTGCAACAACCATTTTGTAGGGATGCATTTTGAGGTCCCGGTGCAAAATTCGCCGAATACTGCGGTTGGAAATCGCCAAAGCGAGCGAATGTTTTCGGGCCGAACGACTCGGGGAACGTTCAATCGCGGCTCTCACATTGGCCACGTTTTCAGGTCCTGTTTGTGTCTTGGGACGTCCAGGCGACTTCTTTTTCAATGCTGAACCCGTCTGTCGAAAATTTGACACCCACACTTTATTCGTAGCGTGATGTGGAACAGGATCATGACGCCTGAGTCCGAAATGAATTCGAAAAGCACGTTGTGTAGCAATTATCGAACCGCCGTTTTCGATAAACCGCTCAATAACAAAAGCACGATGTTCACCAGACCAAGGCATGTTGACTAATGACAAATGGCATAAAACCGGCTTTCTAACAGTTTTTACCCCACTACTCTACCTGTTCCCTCTTCTGAGAAAAAGGGATTTGAAATCGGATAGCTTTTTCTGCCCCTCCCTGTAGTTATTTAAGTATTATTATGCTACATTCAAGAATATAGACGTTTCACGTTAAAAGAGAGTTTTAAGACTTTACTAATTATCTAACTGCCTTATTGCAAGAATTTACATTGTTGAAAGAATTTATCATCACAAACAACTTTTTAATTGTTTACGTGACTTTCTGAGTATTTTGACTGGCCCCCATTTTTACCACTCCATTTTTACCACCGTCCCTTTTTTACCACCAATTCTTTTTACCACCAACGTATTTACCACCGTATTCTTTTTACCACCAATATTTTACCGCTATTTAAAATCGAATTAGAATAACAACTGACAACTTCAATTCGTAACCTGTCAATGTCATTATCGGTTTGTCATATTGCCGACTACTTCGAGAACATTTACGTACGAGGCAAACCAGTAAGAGGAAGACGACGTGCCACATCCCCGCGATATCCGCCAATGCTGTGGAACATGTATCAGGCAGTTCTGCAGAATACGGCACGCACGAACAACATGTCTGAAGGATGGCATAACCGTTTTTCTGTAGTCGTCGGCCGGGATCATCCTAGCCTATATGCTTTTGTCGTCGAGCTTCAAAAAGAACAGGGAGACACCGAGGCAATGTTCCGGGAATTGGACCTTGGGCGAAAAATTAAACGTACGGAAAACCTTGCCAGAATTAAAACTGAGGATAGGATTACAAATATAGTCCGAGATTACGATGTCAGAAAAGAAGAAGGGGAAATTGCAGAATACTTAAGGGCGATCGGTCACAACATACAATTTTGAATAAAACTGATTTTATTTGTAAAAAAGTGTTTTATTGTATAATTATTGGTACAAATATTAGTGGTAAAACTGTATAGCGGTAAAAAAGTATGGTGATAAAAATGCGGTGGTAAAAATGGATTGGTAAATTTGGAGTGGTAAAACTGTACCCCTACCGAGTATTTTAATAATTTGTTTTTTTTCTGTTACAGAGAATCGGAGAAAAATGAGGCAAAACGCAAGAAAATGATCAGTAAGAGTGTGCAGACTGGTGAAGCGACGATCACCGAAGCCGACCTTACGTCTGAGGACGCGGGCGAAGACTACTGGAGGCTGCTAGCCGAGCAGCGAGGGGCCGCACTCAACGACAGTTTCAAAGAAGCAGAAAAATTGAAGGAGCAAGTCGACACGCTCAAGGAAGAGAACAAAATCTGCAAGGAGATGCTCAATGAGTCACGGACGCTGGTCGAAGTGTTACAAGTAAGTTTTGCAGTTCATTTATATAACCTCAAAAATAAGCACATAATTACTACTTGACTGCGTTACTAAAATTAAACCAACGTTCTGGTGCTTTATCTAACTCAATGCTTGAAGTATATATTGAGGATATTGCACGTTCCACAAGTTTTTATTAAAAAAAAGTGTAAATGTTGACATTTTACTCTATAGCAGTGGTCTCCAAACTAAGGCCCGCGGGCCAAATCCGGCCCGCCATTGTTTGTATTTTTTTTTGTAAATGTCATATTTTGAAATATTGTAACAATTGTTCCTTAAATTTTTCATAATTTTATAAAATTAATCGGATCTTGGCCGACTTTATTATGTAGAATTGTATTTGTGGTCCGCGAAGAAGATAGTTTGGAGACCCAGGCTCTATAGGTTTGTTCGTTTGAGCTGCACTAAGTTTAAGCTTGTGACGCTAATGTTAGTGTAAATGAACTGAACTTGATATCGACAATGGCAAAAGTCTGGTTCATGCAACGAACAGATTCAGTGCAAAAAGTGCAAAAACTCTGTTGCACTCGTTCATGGAACGAAAAGATCTTACACGATTTTATAATTTCTTGCTAAAATTTCGTCATTTCATTGAGAGAAGTCATCGATTACAAAACTCATCGGCAATAGAATTAAAAGAAGTCATCGATGGCAAAACTCATCGGCAAAAGAATTAAGAGAAGTCATCGATGATAAAACTCATCGGCAAAAGAATTAAGAGAAGTCATCGATGATAAAACTCATCGGCAACAGAATATGCCACCAGACCTAAGTAATATATCCAAGTGTAAGGCTTGAATAATATGCAAAATGGATATTTGTTATTAAGAGGTATATCAACAAAATTGTAAGTTTTCTATGCATATCTAATGGTTTTTGATTAAAATAATCCAAACATTATTTAGGGCAGGTGGTGGCCGAGCGGTAACGTCGCCGGACGGTAAATCGCTCGGCGAGCGTCAGACCGGCTTCGATTCCCGTGCACGGGGAGTTGTTATTTAAAAATAATAACTCGTCGTGTCCCTGGGTGTGGTGTGAATGTATTGTGCCGTCCAATATATGTTAATACAACTTACAAAATAAATTATAAATTAAATAATATAAGTTAAAAATAAATAATCGATGTTGGCCAATAGTCAAAGCAACTAAGGTCAGGCAAAAGCCAAAACAAAAAAAAACAAAAAATCCAAACATTAGATAATGCATAGAAAACTTACAATTTTGTTGATACACCTCTTAATAACAAATATGTATTTTGCATATAATCCAAGCCTTACCGAAGTGGATAAAAAAATCAGCAGTTAATGACTTTTACCTTTAAACCAATGAAACACTTGTTTAAAGATTCTATTGTTTACTTATTTTTTATAGGAAATGGTTGCAGAACAAGATTCCAGCGCTGATTTAGAGGATGAAGCGGCGGAAGGCGATGCTTGAACACAACACCTTTTTTAATTTTATTTGAAAATATATTTATTCGACTGATTTTTATACCCTAATATCCTCTTTTTTTTACGATCGACCATTTATTTCGTAAGTCGTTACCGTTCCTCGATGTTGCACTTCCTTTCAATGTTGTCTTGAGTAATTTTTAGGTTAGTTTTAAGAGATATCACAATATTTTATACACGAACATTTATTGTAAAATGTAAGAGATGTGAAACTTTGTTTAGAAATAAATACTTTTATAAATTTCGGATTGATTGTGTTTAGATATGGACAAACAAATGCGAAGTAAATAATTTAGGAAATAAACGCTTCTATAGCAGTGTAAATCTGTCAGAAATGAACTAGTTTCTTTTCGATTGAACAAAATTAGTTGAAATTTGTTGTACTGCAGCATTTTTGAATTACAAATGTAGCAGCATTTTTGAATCATAAATCGGCTATTGAGCAAAATTATGCTTAAAAATTCAAAGATATCCAGAAATTGTAAAACAAAAGGTTAGGAAACGAACAGTTTAAACCAAGTAATTTTTGATTTTTAGCATTGAATCGTAACAAACTTTATCTTAACCCATTAAGCGCCATTGATGCATACACGCAACATTATTAATTATTTATTAATTAAATTACTAAATAAGTTCATTTGATATATTATATTATTTGACATGACTTGAAAATGTATGAAGAAAAAGGTAAATATTTTGGTTTTTTTAAATATTTCCTACCGACCAATAAGCTTGCTACCTATCCTATCGAAGCTGCTGGAGAAATTATTAATGAAACGACTGAAACTGATTATAACTAAGCAACAACTCATCCCCGAACACCAGTTTGGCTTTCGCAACAAACACGCCACGATAGAACAAGTACACCGTGTACTGGAAGTTATCAGAAACAGTCTAGAAAACAAAAAGTTTTGTACAGCAGCCTTCCTGGATGTAAGTCAAGCTTTCGACAAAGTCTGGCACCAAGGACTATTTTACAAACTGAAACGAGACCTTCCACACCCATTTTATCAACTACTAAAATCATACCTGAGTGATAGATACTTTATGGTGAAGTACGAAGAAACGACATCAGAACTATACCCAATATCATCCGAGGTACCACAGGGGAGCGTTTTAGGACCAATTCTTTACCTTATCTACACGGCCGACTTACCGACAACACTAAATACAAACACATTGACATTCGCTGATGACACGGCTATTATGGCAGTAAATCGTAATGCTGAAGAAGCTTCCCAATTTTACAAGCGGCCCTGGACAATATACAAGAATGGTTGAGAAAATGGAGGATTAAAGCAAACGAAACAAAGTCAGTGCATGTAACTTTCACACTGCGAAAAGGAACCTGTCCACCAGTTCACATAAACCAACAGCAGCTACCACAAGCAGAAGATGTCAAGTATTTGGGTATGCACCTTGACAGAAGGCTTAGCTGGAGAAAGCACATTTTCACGAAGCGGAAACAGCTGGGATTAAAATTCACTAAGCTCTACTGGTTAATTGGTCGCCAATCTGAACTATCGCTTGAAAATAAACTACTAGTGTACAAAGTTATATTAAAACCTATATGGACATACGGAATTCAACTGTGGAGCACTGCGAGTTCCTCAAACGTAGAGATCCTACAAAGATTCCAATCAAAAACATTAAGAATAATCACAAATGCTCCCTGGTTTGTAAGAAATGAGCACATACACAGAGATTTACAAATGACCGAGGTTAAAGACGAAGTGAAGTGCGTGACTGCGCGATACATCAAAAGACTAGAAGTGCATCCGAACCTGCTAGCCCTGAATTTACTGGACAACAGTAAAACGACCTATCGCCTGAAGCGACACCACATATTGGAATTGCCGTACAAATAAAACAGACATTGAAATGAAATGAAATTAATTAAATTAAATAATGAAAACACATCATATATTTAAGAACAATTAGTTAAAGTCTTAATGTAGACCTTGACCACACGCAGTTGAAATGTACTTTAAACCATTAGATGAATGCCCATGGGTAGATTGCTAATTATTAAAGGTGTTAAATAAAAAAAAAAAAAACTTATTAAAAAAAGAATGTTAGTGTATTTCTAACTTCACAATATTTCAGTGTTTAATACGCGTGGCGCATGAAGTAAAATTTCGAGTTTAGAAAAGCCTTAAAATTTGGTTTGGCCGCTCCGCTTCGCGGAGCGACCAAACCAAATTTTAAGCCTTTTCTAAACTCGAAATTTTACTTCATGCTTAGTCTGGGAGTGGAAACACTCGTTCTAAACTTCATATTGCACGTATTTATATAAAATCGACGACTGCCTGAAAATTTACAGCGTATACATTAAGTTTATTTAAAATGAAAAATTCACAGTATGTAATATAATAATAAATCATTCATAGTAATCATTAAAATGAAGTGCAGAATTTTACCTAAAATCAACATTCAGAGTTAACTCTATAATTGCTCGGCCGTTAATGGGTTAATGTATTTTTACATTATTGAATGAATTTATAAGAATTAAATATTCTTCATTAATACGCGTGGCGCATGAAGTAAAATTTCGAGTTTAGAAAAGCCTGAAAATTTGGTTTGGCCGCTCCGCTTCGCGGAGCGACCAAACCAAATTTTAAGGCTTTTCTAAACTCGAAATTTTACTTCATGCTTAGTCTGGGAGTGGAAACACTCGTTCTAAACTTCTTATTGCACGTATTTATATAAAATCGACGAATGCCTGAATATTTACAGCATATACATTAAGTTTATTTAAAATGAAAAATTCACAGTATGTAATATAATAATAAATCATTCATAGTAATCATTAAAATGAAGTGCAGAATTTTACCTAAAATCAACATTCAGACTTAACTCTATAATTGCTCGGCCGTTAATGGGTTAATGTATTTTTACATTATTGAATGAATTTATAAGAATTGAATATTCTTAATTCAGAAAATAACTCTCAATTCTGATAAATTCAGTCAATTAAATATGTAATGCGAGTTCTGTTCTGGAACCACAACAAAGTAGTATGTCCTCTTACTGATTGCGTTTAGCCCACACTTGGTTGTTTTACAAATCCTTTTTCATCCTATCTATTTTATCCGTTACAATCAAGTATCTCTTTAAAATCCCTTCATTTATTGCCCGTAATTATCACCACGTGTGTATTTTCCGTAAATCCTTTTCCGTTCCTCGGGGATACCGAAACTCTATTTGTTAAACTATTTAAAATTACTAGGCCGTATGATTTCCCCTTTGTTAAGGCTTTCGTGAACTAAATAATTGATTAGAGAGAGTGAAAACATATCAAAATTAAAACGTATGACAAGTAATTGATTAGAGAGAGTGAAAATATATCAAAATTAAAACGTGTGACAAAACAAACAAAATTAACCAGTCTCGAACGAAGGGGACGTTACTGTGACTAGTTAACAGGGCTTAGTTGCCTAGGCCATTAAATGCGTGAAAGAAGAAAACGAAGTAAATATTCCTTTCCCAAGACTAACTAAATTGTAGTATTTCGACTTAAATATGCGTGAGCCACCCCCAAGACTGGGTGTGCGTCTGTAGCAGATATATGAGGAAACTCTATTATAACGTGACTAACGTGAGATTAAAATCTCCTATTGTTATCATGTCATGCATGTGTAATAAATTACCACCCTGCTGTGATATTCTGCACGAGTCTGTTAAATCGTTGATGAACAATCTGTCAAATAGCTGTCACACTCACGAGCGTCTTCATATTGTTTAGATTTAAATTTATTTATGTACATACATACATTGTTTATTGTATTATCATTGTCTTGTAATTGGGAAATTTCCTGTTGGGCAATAAATACTTATTATTATAACACTTGAAATAAAACAACACATGTTGCAGTGTTCAACAATAAACTCGATTAAAATAGAAAGTGTACTGCCCGTTTGTACCAAAGTTCAGTGATTAGTACTTAAAAACACAACAATTTTATTTATAAACGTTTAGGTTATCTTAAAAATTTATAACGTTTTTATATGCCAGAAATTTGACTTAATCAGAGGTTTAATCAATCATGATTAAAGTTAATCGGTTGGAAGGTGCAAATAGGCCCACGCCTTTACACTTGGGTGTAAACAGATATTAAAATGATTCATTGATTTCTTTAATTTGTTGTAATGCATTAACAACGGGCATTAACCAGATTAACGTAGGATATTTGCGAGAGAAATTATAGACAGTATAGACAATTCATGCTTTTATAAACAATATAATTGTTCAATAATAAATGAAAAAACCCGTATTATTTGTATACACACGTTGATTAATAACGTGTAAATAATTAATCACTTACCCGAACCAGGGAGAGTCACAATTTTCGATGAAGACGCCACGAACTTTCAAAACTTTAACAAACTTCACTCGTTTCCTGCTAACGTAGGCGGGAAATTCAAAACGTACCAATCGGAGCCTCCCGGCGTGTTTCGATTCTTGTCCGCAATCGTTTGTCAAATCAACAAACAGTTTCCGTCAATTTGTCTCTTATAAAATAAAGGTAAGTTTTTCTGCTTTATTTATCGACAAAAATGTGTTCGAGATGTTAAAAAGATTATAATAAGATTAGTAATTAGATTTTACCATAGTTTCAAGGTTTTTTTGGTTAATTTTATGTGTGTAAATAAAACACCCCACCAACCTGATTCCTTTCAAAAAATTACTTGTTTTCCATGGCAAGTGTTTTTATTAATGTTATTTCTAGCATTTAATAGTCCTTTATCTACAACTCCAGGGATATAAAGCAGTGACGGCTCGACAGGGTCGGCCGGGCCGGGCCGTACCGTTAAGATACCCCCTTAACGGTACCATTCGGAAGTTTTAAAAAATTGATTTTATTTTTTTGCATATTATGATACTTGATAGTATCTAGTTTCATGCCACAAAACCGTTTTACAATACGCGAATTCTTTAGTTAGTTTTTTGCTTGTTGAAGTAAACTATGCTGAGTAGGTGGCTGGGTGGAAATACGCAGAACTCAAATGAAAGTTTGAATGCTTGTGTTTGGAAGCTGACTTCAAAGCACCTCAACTGTGGTGCAAAAACCGTCGCTATCGCTTCTTTCATAGCTACCAGCATCATCAACGACGGATACTCGGCAGTTTTTAAGACGATGGAGACACTGGGAATCCATATCGGCCTGCAAGCCAAGGCCTTCCGATGCGGAGCGCGAGACGTGGGACGAATTTTGCCTGACTCCAGTAGCTCAGAAGGCCATCCGACAATGCTGGCAGGAGGAAATCTTTTAAACCCAGTTTTTAGAGGAAGAGAAGAGCCTACTGTACAGAGCTGGCATAGCTGACTAAAGCCAAAAATCTCCAAAAATAGTTAAAACTTGTGTCAAAACTTTAAACGCGTTTTTCTCGAAACCACTTTTTTTTTGCTGGCCGGAAACATTTTTTTCAAACTATGAAACGGATCGACTTGAGCTTTAAGTTTTCGGTTCTCCACATTTTCCTCTGAAGTTTGAACCACCGTCATTCAAATATATTAATATTTGATATTTTTCATAGAGCCTTAAAGTCAGAAAAAGGGGGGCAAAAAGCGACCACTTTTTTCGAATGGCCTCCATTTTGTTATTTATCGAGATTTTTTATTGTCGGTGGTTCAAACTCCAGATAATTTAATACACATTAAGGGGGTATTACCACTAGGATAGTGTTTTTTTGACGGTTTTTCAGAATTTTTTTTTTGGGTAAATTTAACACATGCGATCTTGCTGTTTCTTGCAACTTGTTTATAGATTCATGAACTATAAAAAATGAATTTTAATTCTTTTCAATCGTCCTGCTTGACCTCTAAATCTGGCCTCAAATAAGTCCGTGTCCGCCGTGTTTTTCCTCATGGCCGGAAAGATTTTTTCGATTCTGTGATTTGAAACGTAAAATGAAGTAGTAATCATTAATCTGTATTTAATTATCTGGAGTTTGAACCACCGACAATAAAAAATCTCGATAAATAACAAAATGGAGGCTATTCGAAAAAAGTGGTCGCTTTTTGCCCTCCTTTTTCTGACTTTAAGGCTCTATGAAAAATATCAAATATTAATATATTTGAATGACTGTGGTTCAAACTCCAGAGGATAATGCGGAGGACTGAAAACTAAAAGCTCAAGTCGATCCGTTTCATAGTTTGAAAAGAAAGTTTCCGGCCAGCGAAAAAAAGTGGTTTCGAGAAAAACGCGTTTAAAGTTTTGAAACAATTTTTAACTATTTTTGGAGATTTTTGGGTTTAGTCAGCTATGCCAGCTCCGTACAGTAGGCCCTCCTCTTCCTCTAAAAACTGGGTTTAAATGATT
This sequence comes from Philonthus cognatus, assembly GCA_932526585.2. Classification (NCBI taxonomy): domain Eukaryota; kingdom Metazoa; phylum Arthropoda; class Insecta; order Coleoptera; family Staphylinidae; genus Philonthus; species Philonthus cognatus. Next base: position 13,191,968 of record OW052250.1, on the reverse strand, counting down.
TGCTCCTGCCAGCGTTGTTGGATGGCCTTCTAAACTGCTGGAGTCAGGCAAAATTCGTCCCACGTCTCGCGCTCCGCACCGGAATGCCTTGGCTTGCAGGCCGATATGGATTCCCAGTGTCTCCATCGTCTTAAAAACTGCCGAGTATCCGTCGTTGAAGATGCTGGTAGCTATGAAAGATGCGATAGCGACGGTTTTTGCACCACAGTTGAGGTGCTTCGAAGTCAGCTTCCAGACACAAGCATTTAAACTTTCGTTTGAGTTTTGCGTATTTCCACCCAGCCACCTACTCAGCATTGTTTACTTCAACAAGCAAAAACCTAACTAACGAATTTGCGTATTGTAAAACGGTTTTGTGGCATGAAAGTAGATACTATCAAGTATCATAATATGCAAAAAAAATAAAATTAATTTTGATAAACTTTCGAATGGTAATACCCCCTTAATGACACTTGAAATAAAACAACACATGTTGCAGTGTTCAACAATGAACTCGATTAAAATAGAAAGTGTACTGCCCGTTTGTACCAAAGTTCAGTGATTAGTACTTAAAAACACAACAATTTTATTTATAAACGTTTAGGTTATCTTAAAAATTTATACGTTTTTATATGCCAGAAATTTGACTTAATCAGAGGTTTAATCAATCATTAGTAGATGATTGAAGTCAATCGGTTGGAAGGTGCAAATAGGCCCATGCCTTTACACTTGGGTGTAAACAGATATTAAAATGATTCATTGATTTCTTTAATTTGTTGTAATGCATTAACAACGGGCATTAACCAGATTAACGTAGGATATTTGCGAGAGAAATTATAGACAGTATAGACAATTGATGCTTTTATAAACAATATAATTGTTCAATAATAAATGAAAAAACCCGTATTATTTGTATACCCACGTTGATTAATAACGTGTAAATAATTAATCACTTACCTGAACCAGGGAGAGTCACAATTTTCGATGAAGACGCCACGAACTTTCAAAACTTTAACAAACTTCACTCGTTTCCAGCTAACGTAGGCGGGAAATTCAAAACGTACCAATCGGAGCCTCCCGGCGTGTTTCGATTCTTGTCCGCAATCGTTTGTCAAATCAACAAACAGTTTCCGTCAATTTGTCTCTTATAAAATAAAGGTAAGTTTTTCTGGTTTATTTATCGAAAAAATGTGTTCGAGATGTTAAAAAGATTATAATAATATTAGTAATTAGATTTGACCATAGTTTCAAGGTTTTTTTGGTTAATTTTATGTGTGTAAATAAAACACCCCACCAACCTGATTCTTTACAAAAAATAACTTGTTTTCCATGGCAAGTGTTTTTATTAATGTTATTACCAGCATTTAATAGTCCTTTATCTACAACTCTAGGGATATAAAGCAGTGACGGCTCGGTAGGGTCGGCCGGGCCGTTAAATTTGATTGAACAAAAAGTGTACATTTTTTTTCCAAGACTTTGTTTCTAAAATGTTGACACATTTCATCAATTTTCCAGTTTTTGTGAATTTCCGGAAGATTTTTATTAATTTTTAAAATTTTGACGCTTATTATGAAATTCCAAGATTTTTGTTGATTTCTAAAATTCTGACGGATTTTGTGAATTTCGTAAATATTTTAAATGTTGATGCTATTCATGAATTCTCGAAAATTTCGTCATATTTTAAAACGTTAGCAATTTTCTTGAATTTCCGTACCGTTAAATTTGATTGAACAAAAAGTATACACTTTTTTTCTAAAATGTTGACACATTTCATCAATTTTCCAGTTTTTGTGAATTTCCGGAAGATTTTTATTAATTTATAAAATTTTGACGCTTATTATGAAATTCCAAGATTTTTATTGATTTCTAAAATTCTGACGGATTTTGTGAATTTCGTAAATATTTTAAATGTTGATGCTATTCATGAATTCTCGAAATTTTCGTCATATTTTAAAACGTTAGCAATTTTCTTGAATTTCCAAATTTTTTTTTTTCGTGAATTTCCACAATTTTCAAACTCTCATTTTTCGCACATTTTCAACGTTTTAGAAAATTTTAAAATCTAACCGCTTTTCGAAAATTACTAGGATTTCCGTTAATTTTCAAAACTTCGACAGTTTTCGTGAAATCCAAAGATTTTCGATCATTTTCAAAATTCCAAGATTTCCGTTAATCTTTAAAATTTTCATACAAGTGTAAATTTGCAAGAAGTTATCAATATTTATAATGATTTTTTTTTAATTTTAACGTTTATCATGCATTTTTCAGCACGATTAATAAATTCAGACATTATATTAATGGTTAACGATTAATAAATGTTTTGAAGAACGACCTCATATTTTGTTGTTATTTTTAATAATAATAATATTTATTAGTGCTATTACAGTATGTTTACACAAGTCAAAATATATAATTATTTAACGTTTCAGCATAAGTCTAGTATTGAATTGAATTATACATCATACAGCAGACATATAACAATAGTACCTAAAAGTTATAAATTACAAACAAGTTTATTAATAAAATATTTAGAATATTTTAGTAAATATCTATCACATTTCAGCAGTATATATTTTCAACTTTACTTTAAATCAGTGGTTTATACGCGTGGCGCATGAAGTAAAATTTCGAGTTTAGAAAAGCCCCGCGAAAATTTGTCTCGGGTCGCTGCGCGACCCTCGACAAATTTTCTAAGCGGGGCTTTTCTAAACTCGAAATTTTACTTCATGCTCAGTCTGGGAGTGGACGACACTCGTTTAATTTTCATTAGATTTTCAACATATCGAGATTTTCATGAATTTTTCAGGATCGATTAATTAATTTCGACGTTATATTAATCGTTCACGATTAATAAACGTTTTGAAATTTGCGAGCCTGAAAATTAAAGAAATTCTAGAAAATTCATTTCATAAAAATTAACGAAAATCTAGGAAATACATGAAAGGTGTCAAAGTTTTAAAAAGTAACGAAAGAAAACAAGAATTTTAAAATCAGCAATAATCTTGGAAAATGTCAAAGTTTTATAAATTGTTATAAATCTTAGAAATTAAAAAAATGTTTGAAAATTAACAAACGTATTGGAAAATTTAAAACTTGTACACATTTTTAAAAATTAATTATAACCATGGAAATTTACGAAAATTGACAAGATTTTAAAAATTTGACAAAAACTTAAAAACCCTCAAGATTTTGTAATCTGATTAAAATATTGTAAAAATCCATTGATTCTTTTTTAACGAATGTTTTCCACTCCCAGACTAAGCATGAAGTAAAATTTCGAGTTTAGAAAAGCCCCGCTTAGAAAATTTGTCGAGGGTCGCGCAGCGACCCGAGACAAATTTTCGCGGGGCTTTTCTAAACTCGAAATTTTACTTCATGCGCCACGCGTACAAACCACTGATTTAAAGTAAAGTTGAAAATATTTACTGCTGAAATGTGATAGATATTTACTAAAAATAACGAAAAAATATTTGACAAAAAATATGAGGCCTTTCTTCAAAACATTTATTAGAGTTGAGAAAAGCCCTAAGAATTTGAATTTGGACATCCAAATCCAAATTCGGGCTTTTCTCAACTAGAAATTTTACTTCATGCGCTACGCGTATGAAAACACTGATTAATTGTTAAGTTTCAAATATTTAAAACATATTTTTATTATTATCACTTTTGACATACTTAAAATTGTTGGCAAATTTCATTATTTCTTGATATTTCATCTCTTTTTGACATTGTTTCAACATTTTTTCAAATTTAAACATTTCATCGATGTTCGACAGTTTTCATTTTATTCAAAATGATGGCAAATTAAAACAGTTTTACCATGACATTTCATCACTGTTTCATGGTTTTTGCACCACGGACAGACCATAAAATTCTATATAAAGACATTTAACTTAATTAATAATATTATTATTATATATACACATAAATAAATGTTTTATTTTATAATTATATAATATAAATAAGTATTGGAAATAAAACAAGCAAAAACAGTTGAATGTTTGCCGATTAAAATTAAAATCGTAAATATTTATTTATCCAATTTACTTGTCTACTGAAATTTGATACCTATTCATTCGCCCGGCGCTATCTAAACAAACAAACAATGCGCTCTGCACTTATAATTTTTATTATTCGTTGTGATAAAATTCGGCAGGCACTATGAACCAATACATAGTCAAAACTAATTTCAGCAATTTTGCTATTTCTGCACCGTACTCCAGAAACAGCGAAAATAGGCCCTCTTAATACATATTGGTTATTAAGGCCAACAATTGAACAGTATTAAAACATATTTATCTAAAATTTTGTTTCAGAAATCAGAACATACCTCGCATTTTTAAATATCGTTAAACAATAGATGTTATTTAAAAATGCAAACAATAATTAAATAATTACCTAACTTAAATCTTTTTTTTATTTGAAATAAAACAACACAGTTGGGAGGGTTTCACTTTTATTGTTGAACACTGCAACATGTTTCACCACACAGTGGCTTCATCAGGCAGATGAAATAATAATCATTATTTCATCTGCCTGATCTAATAATAATCATTATTTCATCTGCCTGATCTAATAATAATCATTATTTCATCTGCCTGATGAAGCCACTGTGTGTTGAAACATGTTGCAGTGTTCAACAATAAAAGTGAAACCCTCCCAACTGTGTTGTTTTATTTCAAATAGTATTATGGAGTTTCATCATGTATCCGCCTCATCAATTAAATATTACTAACTTTAATTTACAAAATATTACCTAGGCATTTTAGGTAGATTATGTGAAATATATCAGTGTATAATTATAATTAACCATACTATGTATATAACATGTTTAAACATGTTATTGCAACTTTGAGAGCATTCTCTTTCTATTTTTGAAAGTCGGGCGATTTTTTTTTAAATATCGTTCTAACGAAGGTATACATACACCTTCGTTAGAATGATATTTAAAAAAAAAATCGCCCGACTTTCAAAAATAGAAAGAGAATGCTCTCGAAGTTGCAATAACATTTTACCATACGGTTCGGTACGACAGTCCGTTTAGTCTCAGTGCGCGTGCGCTACGATACATTCGGCCGACCCACTTCTTTAGATCACGAGCCGTCACTGATATAAAGCCTAGGATATTTGGATAAAATACGTTTAAGCGTTACTTGTTGATGTAAATTATGAAATCATATCCAAATAAATTAGACGCCCGCACATTGAATTCTGCTTTCCCATTTATTTATACATAATTGTTTATATACTGCCTTTCAAAAAAATCAGAACACAAAGTATTTATTGGACGATTTTAATGAAATTTACAGAATTTGATCATGTAAATGAACTGCATCGATGATCAAAAAACAATTGTTTTGGTTACTATTTAATGGTATTTTTCCTTGATTTCACCATTATGAAGAGCTGCTGATTTTTTAATGTAATTGCTTCTAATATCCAAGTAGCCTCTGAGTAGTTTGACGTTGCAGTTTGTAAAACATAAAAAGATGCCCCGTGTTTGTCGGCGTGCACAATATCATCATCTAAGTGAATTTGAAAGGGGTCGCATTATTGGAATGCGAGAAGCGGGTTTTTCGGTTCGTGCTATTACTGAAAGGGTAGGCCGTAGTGTATCGGTGATCGTACGCTGCTGGTCTAGAAGGTCCGAAGCTGGGGAGAATCGACGTAGACTTGGATCAGGACGTCCAAGAAGCACCACTGGGCGTGAAGATCGAGCTCTTCGTCTTACAACTTTAAGGGACAGATTTACAACGTCGCGGGCATTGGGAAATGACTGGTTGGCTCTAAATGGCCAAAGAGTATCCATGGCTACTGTTTACAAAAGAATCCGCAGTTTTGGTATAAGATCCTACCGTCCACAATTGTGTCTACCTCTTACTCCGCAGCATCGCAGAGCAAGACTTGATTGGTGCAGGGAAAGACAACATTAGACCCATGAATGGAATAACATTATCTTCAGCGATGAGTCTCGGTTCTGTTTATGGGCTCATGATGGTCGCAGAAGAGTGAGACGTCGACGCGGTGAACGCAGAATTTTACAATTTGCTGTTGAAAGACATACGGCTCTTACACAGGGAGTTATGGTTTGGGGGGCGATAGCATATGGTAGTCGGTCTCCTCTAGTTTTTTTAGAAGCAAGTCTTAACGCGATTCGGCATATTGACAACATTTTACGGCCAGTGTTAGTGCCCTATGTAAATGGCTTGCAGAACCCCATTTTTCAGCAAGATAATGCTCGACCTCACACAGCGGCCATTACAAGACAGTTTTTTGATAGTGCCGAAATCAATTTGTTACCTTGGCCATCTCGTTCTCCAGATCTATCGCCAATAGAACATGTTTGGGATATGATAGGTGTTAGAATAAGTAACTTACAGCGCCCCGCTAACACTGTAATGGAACTTAGAGGTCAAATTATCGAAGTTTGGAATGAAATACCCCAAGTCGACATTGACTAGCATGCCTCGACGTGTTAGTGAGTGTTTGGGAAATCGTGGAGGCCCAACACATTATTCATTTTTATTCATTTGTTTTTCTGTTTTTCAAGTTGATCGATACAGTTCGTTTACATGATCAAATTGTGTAAATTTTATTAAAATCGTGCAATAAATACTTGGTGTTCTGATTTTTTTGAAAGGCAGTATATTTACCCACTGAGCAAATCCATTTAAGTAATGTTTCAACAACGTTTAATGTTTCTACAATGTTGATATAACGTTATTTGTTTGTTTTTTGCTTAGTGGGTATATTGCTCTTTATATACAGAGAATTTTTCTACATACACATCCCGATGCATACATTCTAGGTAAATGTTCAGGCATTTGTTGTTTTTATAAAAAAAATTCAATTGCAGCTTCTAACGAGTGTTTCTACTCCTGGTTTAAGCATGAAATAAAATTTCGAGTTCAGAAAAACCTGGAAATTTGGTTTGATCGCGTAGCAAAGCGAAGCGATCAAATCTGTAACCTCTGGGCCCGTATTGACAGCACCCGTGCAATTTGTCATCGTTGAGCAAGTTCTCCAGGTTTTTCTGAACTCGGAATTTTACTTCATGCTTAAACCAGGAGTAGTAACACTCGTTAGAAGCTGCAATTGATTTTTTTTTTATAAAAACAACGAATGCTTGAACATTTACCACCAAAATTACATCATTTTCGTCCATACGGTTTGGTAAATTCTTCCCAAAATGACGTCATTTCAGTGCGACTTCTCACCGATGAGAAATTGCATCGGTGCTGTGAATAGGGGCCCTGGAGTGATTGTTGATTCTACGGTTGGCGAACATGAATGAACATCTATTAATTTGAAAATATGTCAATTTTGTTTGTCTTAACATAAATATTCGAGGAAATTAGTAATTCTTATTAATATCACTGTATTCATTGCATTTATTACAGTTGTAAAAATGAATCAAAGAAACGCATACGTTTCCCAATACTTTGGCCAACCCGCTCAGACTAACAGCAAGCCTCAAATGGAAAATTATTTTCCGCAGAAGAATGGACAACAACAACAGAAACAGTTTCACGAATCGGTAATAAATTTAGTAAAAGTAATTAAAGTAATTGCGTGAGTTTTCTTCATACTTTTATTTTACGTTCATATCAGCGACTGCTCGCAGCCTAACTTTAGGTTAGGCTACAGCGCCAAGGCACACAAAATTTCAGGTTGGGATCGCGCTTTATAAATACAAGGAATTGCACAACTAAGTCAACGAATACATATTGAATCTTTGATTTGGTTGGCGTTCACTTTGTGGTACATCTTTATAAAATAATATTAAAACACTTAACTTTGTTTTACCACTTTAATTAACTTTTTACAGTGACTATAGTTTCGACTACAAGCTAGTCATTATCAAACTGAGTCAGTTTGATAATGACTAGCTTGTAGTCGAAACTATAGTCACTGTAAAAAGTTAATTAAAGTGGTAAAACAAAGTTAAGTGTTTGAATACATATTGGCTTGGGTCTCTGGCCTACCCCGAAGTTAGGCTGCCAGCCGCCGCTGGTCCATATGTATATAACAGACACAAATTAAGTGGCTAAGTTTTTAGCCCATTGATATTGGTTACTTTGTGTCCGAAATGTATATATTGAAGTATAATATAAGTGTGAAGAAAGATTATTAGTGCATTATTTATCAGTTAAAGTAATCAATTTTATGAAATGAATTACTTTCTATAATAACCCACTAAGCAAAAAAACAACAAATAACGTCATATCAACATTGTAGCAACATTAAACGTGGTTTTAACGTTGATGAAACATTATTTAAATGGATTTTCTTAGTGGGAAGAGATATGTCTTAGTGGTGATTATTTTGTGAAATAAGACTTCCCACTGAGCAAACACATTTAAGTAATGTTTCATCAACATTAAAACAACGTTTAATGTTGCTACAATGTTGATGTAACGTTATTTGTTTGTTTTTTTGCTCAGTCGTTTGTTTTTAATGTTTGGTGTTGGCTGTGTGAAATAGGCAACTCATCAGAATGTAAACCGTGCGATTCGATTGATGACGGTCACAAGAAAGCCGAATAATCAGATGCAAGGCAGAAATGTCCAGAAAGCCACCATGCAATTTCAAGGAATCAGCACTAATGTTAATGATACTTATTCCGTGAAATCGATCGAGACTTTGAGTAGTTCAAGCCATGATTCTGTGAGCCGAAAAATGGAGACCAATCAAGATAAATCACACAGACAGGTAGGTGAATTGATGTTTTTATTTTTAGAAAATTTTAGCTAAGACTTAATTATAGACAGTTGTGGCTAGTGAAAATTTTTATTGGTGGGGCTTCAGACATAAACATACAGGGAATTTTCCTTTCAAGTGTACATATCCTAATGCGTCTATATTTTAAATAATTCGTTGTTTTTTTTTATAGTTCAATTTACAGTTACTAATGAGTATTTCCATTCCTTGATTAAGCATGAAGTAAAATTTCGAGTTTAGAAAAGCCTAAAAATTTGGATTTGCCGGGGCGCGCGAGCGAAGCGAGTCGCGCCCCGGCAAATCCAAATTTTAAGGCTTTTCTAAACTCGAAATTTTACTTCATGCGCCACGCGTATAAAACACTTAAATATTGTGAAATTCAAAATATTCTTCTTTAGCAGTATATTTTTAATCCTGCTTTATCAGTGTATTTTTAATACTGATTTAGCAGTATATTTTTAATACTGATTTAGCAGTATTTTTTAATACTGATTTAGAAGTATATTTTTAATACTGATTTAGCAGTATATTTTTAATACTGATTTGGCAGTATATTTTTAATACTGATTTAGAAGTATATCTTTAATACTGATTTAGAAGTATATTTTTAAAACTGATTTAGAAGTATATTTTTAATACTGATTTAGAAGTATATTTTTAATACTGATTTAGCAGTATATTTTCAATACTGATTTAGAAGTATATTTTTAATACTGATTTAGAAGTATATTTTTAATACTGATTTAGAAGTATATTTTTAATACTGATTTAACAGTATATTTTTAATACTGATTTAGCAGTATATTTTTAATACTGATTTAGCAGTATATTTTTATCACTGATTTAGCAGTATGTTATAAAAATATTCATGTTTAGTCATATTTTTTTAATCCGACTTAATCAGGATATTTTGAATACTGATTTAGAAGTATATTTTAAATACTGATTTAGCAATATATTTTTAATACTGATTTAGAAGTATATTTTTAATACTGATTTAGCAGTATATTTTTAATACTGATTTAGCAGTATGTTTTTAATACTGATTTAGAAGTATATTTTTAATACTGATTTAGAAGTATATTTTTAATACTGATTTAACAGTATATTTTTAATACTGATTTAGCAGTATATTTTTAATACTGATTTAGCAGTATATTTTTATCACTGATTTAGCAGTATGTTATAAAAATATTCATGTTTAGTCATATTTTTTTAATCCGACTTAATCAGGATATTTTGAATACTGATTTAGAAGTATATTTTAAATACTGATTTAGCAGTATATTTTTAATACTGATTTAGAAGTATATTTTTAATACTGATTTAGCAGTATATTTTTAATACTGATTTAGCAGTATATTTTTAACACTGATTTAGCAGTATGTTATAAAAATATTCATGTTTAGTAATATTTTTTTAATCCGACTTTATCAGTATACAGGGTGTCCCATTTTAATCTTAACAGGGGAATATCTCAAAATGAGTGCGTCCAATCGAGAAAGTTGCCGAATAAAAAGTTTTGTGGTTCGGAGGGGGGCGTCCGATTCCCTCCTTAAATTTCACCTCCCGACCCCCAAGGGGTGGATAATAGGGGTTACTTTAAAATCTTAAATAGGAACCCCCAATTTTAATTGCAGATTCAGAAAGAGCATAAAAAACTAGGTCAGTTTTAGCTGAGAACTTTTTGTTATTTGCAACAGGTGGCGTTGTAATCGGCAAAATTTGATAAATTTGATTTTCTTCGATAAAACGTAAATCAAGTGTTTGGCAGACAATGAATTCTTAAAAAATTCTCAAGTCACTTAAAATGAACGCCCATTTAGGTAGGGAAGTTTGTTGACTGTAAAGAAACATCTAATTTTTCATTGAAAATCAAAATGACAAAGTAAAGTTAGGGGAAGGGCTGTGTTTGAAAAATACGTAATACCTTCATGAACTGACCTTCACGCTCAAAAACGACTGACTGACAAAACTTTAATTGTTTTTAAACAGCTACCCAGATCACCGGATTTGACGTCGCCAGATATTTTTTTTTTGAGAGTGCATTAAAGATATATTTATTTTAAATGGCTTGTGAATTTTTAAATCATAAATTGTCAGCCAAACACTAATTTTATGTTTTATCGGAAACAATCAAATTTTCAAATTTTGTCGATTACAGCGCCACCTGTTGCAAATAACAAAACAGTTCTGAGTTAAAATCTACCTAGTTTTTTTTATGCTCTTTCCGAATCCGCAATAAAAATTGGGGGTTCCCATTTAAGATTTCAAAGTTACTCCTATAATCCACCCCCTTGAGGATCGGGGGTGAAATTCATGGAAGAATCGGATGTCCCTCTCCGAACCACAAAACTTTTAATCCGGCAATATTCTTGATTGGACCCACTCATTTCGAGATATTCCCCTGTTAAGATTAAAATGGGACACCCTGTATATTGAATACTGATTTAGAAGTATATTTTAAATACTGATTTAGCAGTATATTTTTAATATTGATTAAGCAGTATATTTTAAAAATATTCGTGTTTACCAATATGTTTTTAATCCTGCTTTATCAATATATTTTTAATAGTGATTTAGTAGTATATTTTCGTTACTGATTTAGCAGTACATTTTTACATTCAAAATATTTCAGTGTTTCATACCCGTGGCGCATGAAGTAAAATTTCGAGTTTAGAAAAGCCCCGTGAAAATTTGTCGAGGGTCGCGCAGCGACCCTCGACAAATTTTCTACGCGGGGCTTTTCTAAACTCGAAATTTTACTCCATGCTTAGTCTGGGAGTGGAAACACTCGTTCTAAACTTCAAATTGAACGCTTTTAAAACAAACTATGAATGCCTGAAATTTTACAACGCATGCATCGAAATAAGTACACTAAAAATAAACATTTCCTGTATGTATGTACGAAAAATAGGTCTAACCAAAATTACACACCCTTTTGAAATGTTCAACGCCTCTTAAAAAGGGTATGCAATTTGGGTGAATATCTAGATTATTTAATTTAATATATATATGAATATCTAAATTATTTAATTTAATATATATATGAATATCTAAATTAATTAATTTAGATATTTGCCCAAATTTCACACCCTTTTCAAGAGGCGTTGAACATTTAAAAATGGTGTATAATTTTGGTTAGTCCTGTTTTTCTTTTTACCTGATTGTTTAACGTTGGGAATTATTATGAGTAGATACATATTTTTATGATAACTTGTGCTAAATATTTTTATTGCTTTTATCAGTAAATTTTAATACACGCAATGTACTTAACTGTTTACCTATTTGTAACGAGCTGGATTTCCATTAGGGCTTAAATTAGGATTAAGTTTACAACATGTTAACAATGATAAGGGGATTTATTCAGCGTTTTGTGATTATGCACTGCAAGGAAAATGATTATATCTATTAACGACGAAGGTTTTTAAAATTTTAAAAACAGACTATTCTATAAATAACCATTAAAAACAAAGCTGACGCTTAAAAACAAAATTGACGCTTAAAAACAAATTTGACGCTTAAAAACCTTTGGATAAGGTATTCCACTGAGAAATCACAATTTAAGTAATGTATGATAAACATACTGGACAACAAATAATATAAATACAAAATGTGTTGTATATATGGTAATATATATATATATATATATATATATATGTATATATATATATATATATATATATATATATATATATATATATATATATATGTATATATATATATATATATATATATATATATATATATATATATATATAATATATATATATATACAGTCTGTTTGATTTATTGTGACACGGCACATATGTCCGTTATTAGTACAGATAGAAAGAAAAGTTAAAGACAATAGTTTTAGTATTTTTCATGATCTATTCAGTAGCATTGTCAGAAAAACAATTGAAAATCAAATAAACACGTTAAAGCTATTAGCTTCATTTTCTTTAATGGAACACCCTGTATATTTTGTTTATTTCAAATAGGTAATAACCTTAGCTTTATAATGATACCACATAAGTACCCCTTCATTATACAAATAACGCGACAATTGCAAATAAATGAAATTTATCAGTTGTCATGGATAACAATTGACATAAAACAATTTGTTAACGCTTTAATGTCAAAGTGGTGTAGTAATTTCCCGTCTTACGTGTTGTTGATTTAAATCTTTAGAGATGGGTGATAATTACTATTCTAATGATGAAAAAATGGATATGCCAAAGGTCTTCGTTAGATGCAACGATAATTCTAGAGAAGCTAGTATCACTTATGGAAACATGTATCCAGAAAGAAGACAACCACATTATTGCACTTTTGCAAGACTTGAACAAAATTTACGGAGAAATGGGTGTTTTAATAATAAATTACGAAGGAGAAGACAAGAAAGAGAAGATAATAATGAAGTATTGATATTGGCCTATTTTAGAGCACATCCACGTAATTCAATACGCGAAGCAGTGGCTGACTTAGGAATAAGTATGCATAAAATATTTTCTATTCTGAGAAAACATAAAATGAGACCATATAAAATTAAGTTAGTACAAGGTTTAAGAAATGGTGATTCTGACAGGAGGATAGTATTCTGTAATTGGCTTAGCAACAATCAACATTTATTAAATTTAATTCTTTGGAGTGATGAATCAAATTTCAACAACAACGGAATCTCCAACCGAAAAAACGACCATTACTGGGATACTGAGAATCCACGTCAAATTCGAGAATGCAGATTCCAACAAAGATTTGCAGTTAATGTGTGGCTTGGTGTGTTAGGTGATACCATAATAGGACCATTTTTTTTATCAAGGAACGTTGAATGCGGAGCGATATGTCAACTTTCTTACGATAGAATTTGAAGATTATTTAGATGATATCCCCCTAGAAATACGTCGAGATATGTGGTTCCAACAAGATGGAGCTCCTCCCCATAACGCAAGAAATGTCAAAGATATTTTGGAAAGAAAGTTTGGTTTGAAATTGATTGCAAATGGTGGCCCCATAAACTGGCCAGCAAGATCGCCAGATCTGTCTATTTTAGATTTTTTTATTTGGGGATTTTTAAAGCAAAAAGTTACTCGTCCAGAAAATCTAGACGATCTTAAAAATCGTATTCGTATGGCATGTGGCCAAATAACACCACGGATGTTGCAAAAAGCACGACGAAATTTAATGAAGAGATGTGAAGAAAGTATTGCAAACAACGGACGTCACTTTGAACAGACACTTTAAATAGTTATTCATGTCAACTAATAAATTTTATTTATTGGCAATTGTCGTGTTATTTCTATAATAAAGGGGTACTTATGTGGTATCATTATAAGGCTAATATTAATGCCTATTTGAAATAAACATAATATACAGGGTGTTCCATTAAAGAAAATGAAACTAATAGCTTTCACGTGCTTATTTGATTTTCAACTGTTTTTCTGACATTACGATTGAATAGATCATAAAAAATACTAAAACTTTTGTCTTTAACTTTTTTTTCTATCTGTACTAATAACGGACATATGTGCTGTGCCACAATAAATCAAACAGACTGTATATATATATACATATATATATATATATATATATATATATATATATATATATAATAAAAAGGTCAATGATGAAAAAAAAAAATCATAAACATTTCAGAAATGTAAAACATTATACCGTACGATCATTTAAAACTTGATTTAGAGTAGGCTTTGAATTTTAAATGAGATTGGCACTACTGACTGTTAACACATATATTACCTTAACCTCAAATTTATTCCATTATTAAATAAGCATTCAGGGTAACCGCACAAAAAAATGCCGCCTACTCTAAATCATAATTTTAACGAACGCACGGTACTAATGTTAATTGAAACAATTGCTTCGCTACACAGCGGCTTAATCAAGCAGATAAATGATGATTACTTAAATGGGCTTGCTCAGTGGGACACTAGGTTTGAATATCCAAGATTTTTGGATACTCTACTTTCAAGGCTTTGTAATTTCAGTAAATTAAGACAAACTTGAGCAACACAATTTCATCAAATCGTGAATGAATTATATTTGGCAAACAATAAATTCCTTAGCATTAATCAATTACAAAGTAATAAAATTACGTAACTACATTACAGTGTACTTAATTACTTTGTAATGTTATTACAAAGTAATGCATTATTGTCATTTTACGATATGTATAGTTGAAAAGTGATGTATTGTTTTGTAATTATATTCGTATTAGTACATTGTGATTACACCACTTTGTAATTATTTATTTATTTAATGGATTAGACCATTTATACAACAATAATATATACATGTAAAATACAATACATTTATGTACACTACTATGTTTAAAATACCACAATAAAAAAATATACAAATATAATACAAATATAATTACAAAGAAATTATATACACTAGTCAAAATAAAAACATAGTCACTTTTTTAAAGTAGCATAAATTTTATGTAAGATTAAAAATCTTATTGAAACTTGGTATATATACAGGGTGATTCAATTTGGTGTTCCAGCCCCTTCTAACTTTTTTGTTTTGAGAGTAAAGTATAATTAACCATATATATTTGTAAACGGCAGGTATGACTCCTGTCTTCTGGGAGTCCTTGGCAGTGGAGAAACGGCTGGTTCGTTAAGGGTCATCTCCGTAACGTACTGGTGGATCATCACGAGGTCCAGGTTTTCTTCTCGTGGTAGGCTTCGTTTTCTTTTTGCAGGATGCTCTTCCTTTTGCGTGAAAAGGTATTCTTCAGGTCCATCCTCAAACGACCAGGTTCGTCTGTGAAAGTTTATGGAGATCCCGGCGTCCTCCAGGAAGTCAATACCCAACAGCGTCTTGGCCTTCGGGGTGTTGATGATGTAGGTCAGGGTGGTTGGAATTCTTTTTCCTTTGAGGATGATCTCCACTCGAGCGTATACTGCTGCCCTCACACTACTGGATCCGTCTGCCAGGGTGAGGTTTACGGGCTTCTTTTGGAATTTCGCTCCTTGCTTCTTGAGCTCCTGGTATAGTTGTTCGCTCGCCAGGCTGGTACGAGCGCCGGTGTATACGTATGCTGTTCCAGGGGTTCCTCCAATCTCGATATTTAGGGCTGGACGATCCCTGACCTGTAACCCTAGGTCTGCGGCACAAAATCCTAGTGTTTGCGCTTGGGAGGTGGTTTGCGTAGAACATTTGGGACAGTTACGTTTAATGTACCCTGGGGTCTGGCAACCATAACAGCGTAGTTCCTTCTTTTCCTGAACTGTCGTTGCTTTTGCTTTTTTCTTGCGACATTCCTCCAGCGAGTGTCCGAAGATCTTACAAAAGGTGCATTTTACCCTTTCCTTTGCTTCTGGGCGATCGGATTTTCTCTCCTTCGGGTGAGCTTCGATTAGGCTGGCTTGGTTCAACAATTCTCTAAAATTGTTGACAGACGTTCTGGATACTCGGTCCCTGATTTCGATTTCGAGTCCGTACAGCATCCAACTGGGTGGTTTCCGAACATTTTTGTGTCAGCTTGGCCAACAGCGACCTCTTCTTTGTTATAAAATCGTTTGTATCCTCGTCGAGCTGTTGCGCTGTGGAGAAGATTTCCATATAGATCCTTGTATGCTGGTGGTGTTGGAGCGTGGTGTGGTGGTGTTGGAGCGTTATATCCTTTATCCCGGTCCACCAGGTGTTGGTAGGTCCCTCTAGTAATAGCCTCAATCCTTGGTTAATGGTGTCACATTGATAATACGCTGACAACTGTCAAAGTAGCGATGTTATCTGAAATGACACCATACCTATTTTTTGTTGAATTCGGATAGAGGGCACTTTCCTGCATCCGAATATTCTTCGCAATTATACGTTTAAAAAAAATCATATGTGGCTACGAAAATTATGAAAATTAAAAAAAACTATTTCATTAAGTTTTTAATTCTTGAAGGTGGGTTATGTAAGAAATTGAAAACATTCTTAAAAAAAAAATAGCAACAAATGAAGATACAAAAGTGGATGTTTTGGTAAATCCTCATATTTCTATTCTATAGACATATGATTTTTTTTAATAAAATAAACCGATTAATTATTTTCTTTGTTATCTAATCGTATAGTTGTGATAAATATGTGGGTGTAGGAAGTGCCCCCTATCCAAATTGAACAAAAAATAGGAATGGTGTTATATGAGAAAAAAAAGTTGTCTATCGCTACGGTGACGCCATTAATTAGAGAATTAAACATTAAAAGTGCGATTCTTTTCGCAATCTACAACAAGTTAGTTTTACAAAGACTATATCAAACACTCATTGAAACAACTACTTCCCGGGCTAATACCCCGACGGACATTGAATTATACAACAAGTGTTTGCTGTTACATACAGTAACCTACTGCAAATGTAACAATTTAGATCAAATTACTGTATGTAACAGCAAACACTTGTTGTATAATTCAATGTCCGTCGGGGTATTAGCCCGGGAAGTAGTTGTTTCAATGAGTGTTTGATATAGTCTTTGTAAGACTAACTTGTTGTAGATTGCGAAAATAATCGCACTTTTAATGTTTGAAGTATTCTGCAACCAAGAATTGGCAATTTCATTTATACTTATAATTAGAGAATTGTCTGCCGTTTACAAATATATATAGATTGTTATACTTTACTGTCAGAATAAAAAAGTTAGAAGGGGGTGGAACACCAAACTGAATCACCCTGTATAGATACCGTGCGATCGATTAAAACATAATTTAGAGTAGGCTTTGATTTTTAAATTAGATTAGCACTACCGACTGTTAACACATAGTTTACCCCAGAGCTGGGTCGTTCGTGATCCGGATTCGTTACATTTTTTTAAAAGGATTCGTATTCGAATCCAAATGTGGGTGATTCGAATCCTTATAAAAGGATTCGAATATTTATAAAAGGATTCGAATACTTACAAAAGGTTTTGCATCGTCAAAAATAATTCAAATTAATTGTGAGGATTAACTTGGAAAATGTCTTTTGTGTGTTTTTAAATTTCTCGTTGAATCACTGTTTAGACGCGTGGTGCATGAAGTAAAATTTCGAGTTTAGAAAAGCCCAGAAAATTTGTCTCGGGTCGCTGCGCGACCCTCGACAAATTTTCACGGGGCTTTTCTAAACTCGAAATTTTACTTCATGCTTAGTCTGGGAGTGGAAACGCTCGTTCGAAACTTTAAACTTAATGCTTTAATAAAAACATTAAATGACTAAAAATGTTTTTAAAGAAAATTTTGTTTAATATTATTTAAAGTAAAACTGACATGGTAGCCACAATATGATACGTTTTTCCGGCATTACTCTAATTAAAGATTTTTTCTCTGATCTTTAAATATAACTTTCTTCTGTGGGGAACCACCATTTTGTTAAATTGTTTTTATTGCTTTTTTAAGTTAATTTTATAAATGTTCACTTGTTTTGTAATTTGCCTGCTGATTTTGACAAATTTAATAATATCGTTAGTGTTTTGGTTAATTTGAATATAATTCCATGACTTTTCTCTGACGTTAGTGTTTTGGTTAATTTGAATATAATTCCATGACTCTTCTCTGACTTTCCCGGTTCTAATGATATTCAGTGAATTTTTTATTTACGTAATTTTCAGGCACTCGTCGATTTTATAATAGAGTTTAATTTAAAGTTTTGAACGGGTGTTTCCACTCCCAGGATAAGCATGAAGTAAAATTTCGAGTTTAGAAAAGCCCCGTGAAAATTTGTCGAGGGTCGCGCAGCGACCCGAGACAAATTTTCGGGCTTTTCTAAACTCGAAATTTTACTTCATGCGCCACGCGTACAAAACACTGATTTGAAGTGAAGTTCAAAAACACACAAATACATCTTTAATCAGAGTGACAGGGAATCAGATATTGAGTCTGTTAACGATGTTCAGTGTTAATAATAAATAATTAGGTTTTGAATATTTTTGTTAAAACAACTGGTAACGATATTTATATATTAATGGTTGCGAAAAAGTCATCAAATCAAATTTATTCTTAAAGGATTTGTATTCGTGATTAAAAAAAAACAGGATTCGAATCTTTGATTCCAATCATATTTATCTCTTACAAATTCTTTATTCGAGTATTCGTGATTCGAATCATATTAGGTGATTCGGTTTCGTGATTCGAATCCTTTTTACAAGGATCTGATACGAATCCTTGTAAAAAGGACTCTGGTTTACCCTAACCTCAAATTTATTCCATCATTCAGTTAGCATTCTGGGCAACCGCACGAACAAATATACTCCAAATCATTATTTAAATGATCGCACGGTATATTGTTTATTTGAATAATGCTATATCGTTTTGAAAAAAATTAATAACATTTGTAATCTTTGTATAGATTAGAGCTTAATAATAATAATAATAATAATAATAAACAAACTTTATTTCAATAATGCTTACAAAAGTAAAATATAATTCTGGAAGAACATTGATGAAATTGTGTCAGCGTAATAGTAACAAAAACTAAAATAATCTAGAAAATTTCCATCGTACCTTCACCAAGTTTTACTTAATGATTGTACACAGCTCTTGCAAACGAAGCAAACGATCTTCACCTACAGTAAATTTGTAAAAACTTTCATTCAAACATACCCACTGAACAAACACATGTTTTATCAACATTAAATCAACGTTTATTGTCCTAACGATGCTGATAAAACGTGTTTTGTTTGTTTTTTGCTCAGTGGGTAGGTTTCTTAAAAATAGGTATAATCAAATCACACCTTAGACCTATTTATGTTATTGCGTATTTATTTCTAAAATATACTTTTTTAAACTATTAGTTAACAGAACTGGAGAAAGTCAGGTTCTTGATTGGCACCATTGATAAAGTCATGAAGTGGCACAGGGTTATGAAAGATTTCTGCCATTATGAAGTAATAGGTAAGTATTTCTGATTGCTGTACAATTTAAACCATCATAATACGCCTATGTTTATGTCACTTACAAAAATAAATCAACATAAACTCCAAATTATTATACATGTATATTTTCTTCCAAGTATAAGATACCCACTGAAAATAAAACGAACAAATAACGTTTTATCAATATTCTAACAACATAATGTTGATGAAACATTACATAAATGCGTTTTTTCAGTGGGTACATATTCCAAATTTTGAAAAGATATTATAATAAACACTTCTAAAATTTGTTAACGTAACATAATGATAAGGAGTATATTTTGAACATCACGATATTCCAGTGTTTTATACCCGTGGGGCGCATGAAGTAATATCTCGAATAATCCCACTAAACAAACCTATTCAAGTAATATTTTACCAACTTTAATATAACGTTTAATGTTGCTAAAATGTTGATATAACGTTATTTGTTGGTGTTTTGCTCAGTGGGATGATGGTTTTCACATGGAATAATTGCTATTATATATCTATTTGTTATTCTTTATTGAATCATTTGTTTTTGTTTTGAATAATGTTATAGTGTACCACCCTGTACTTAAAAAAATCCTGTATAATCAATTGTTGGATTATATGAAACGATTACTATAGCAAAAAACATAGTCATCGTTTTATTTAATTTTGATATGAATTAGCACGTAGTAACGGTCAAAAACATCGTGATGTCAATTGTTGGATATTTTTTCTGTGATTTAGCTATGCCATTTAACGTTTTTTTATGAAATAAACCACAGTGTTTAATTTTTTCTATTTACCATTTGATCATTGGATACGAGCAATTTGATTTAACCCACAATAAAAAACACAATAATTCGAGTCGTTAAATTTTCCAAAGATAGCACAGGAATTGTAATTAAAAGCATTCCATTTATTTCGTACCGCTTTTGAGCTATCAGCTGATATGCATATTGATAAAGTTTTACAGCGTGACTAATTAGACTAATATCAGCAATTTATTTTTACTTGCAAATACATACAGACTGTTTATATTTAGAAACAAATTATTTCTAAATAAAATTCCATATATTAATTGTAATAACGCAACTGTTTTTGACGTAACTTATTTTCTCCTGTAATGTATTAAAAACAAATTGCTTCTGAAGAAAACAAAACTCATATTCTAAATTGTTTCTGACAAAAAACTTCAAATTTTAAACATGAAATTATATTGCACAATTGTTTCTTGATATGATTTATCTTATTCTGCAGTGTATAAATAAAATGTATGTGAACAAACAAATAATCAATTTTAGTTTAGAATATCGGACACTTTTTTCTCATTAATCACTTGGTAAAACATTTTAAAATATAATGGTTTGTAAATTAAATTCACTTGGTTTTGTTTCACTTACATGTATTTTATTTTCTACTAGTTTCGGCTTAATGCCATTATTAAGAATGATGTACAAATGGATTTGTTTGGGAATATATACAGTTTCGAGTTTTAGGTTTTATTGGGCAATAAGGGCATTTAATATCGGGGAATTCCAAAGGTCTTCGTTGTCGTTGACCACATTTTTACTTGCCTTTATGGCTTTTGAAATTTCTAAACCCTCCCGGTAGTTAAGCGTTATTCCCTTATTACCTGTATGCAGAATTTTTAAATCGTTTGAAGAAAAATGGTGATTAGATGTGATACAGTGCTTAGAAAAACCGGTGGTTTGTTTTTTATTCTCTATGTCTTTTTTATGCTCTTTTAACCTGATATCAAAAGACCTGCCGGTTTGTCCTATATACACTGCATCACAATCATCACATTTTAATTCATAAATACCACTTTTCTTCAATTTACAATTATTAGTTTTGATTTTATTGTTAACTATTAATTTTCCTAAATTATTTGTGTTTGTCAAAATTATGTTATTATTCTTTCCTTTTAAATTATTTTTGATTTGAAAAGACAGTGGCTTAATATATTCTAATCTATTCCATGTTATTGTGTCTGAATTTGTCCCACTATAAAAGTAATTTCGTAATTGTTTGTGTTGTTTCTTTTTTAACATTTTATTAATTAAATCTTCAGTGTAGCCATTGTTAACTGCTATTATTGATAATGGCATTAAGCCGAAACTAGTAGAAAATAAAATACATATAAGTGAAACAAAACCAAGTGAATTTAATTTACAAACCATTAGTTTAGAATATTCATTAATTTTAAAAATTGTTTTTGAGGGGATTTATCTTCTTCTGTAGTTTATTGAAAACACATTGTTTCTGAACAAATGTATTTACTCAGTTAACGAAGTCTATTTAAAAAAATATATAATATAATACGACTAAGAGCCGCTTAACACACACAAGAATTCTCGCAGAAATTCATAATAAAATTAGTCGTTAATAAGGAAAAAATATTATAAGTTTATGCAAGTGTAATATCTTACAATATTTTTCTTACGAGAATTCTCTCGAGAAAAATATTGGGCATGTTCAAAATAATTTTGAAAAGAATTTATGACAGATGCAGCTTACGCGCCTATTCATAACCTTAAATTACGTTACTAGCTAATATTACAAACGGTAGTGAAGTATTTTTATTAATACCAGTTCGTGCAACTAAATGTGTGCTTTGCTGTTTTGTAATATAATCGCTACAGCGGCCGCAGCAAGAGATGGAGAACAGATGATGTTAAACACAAATGATATTTTGGGCAGTGCGCGTGCGTATGGTAGAAATTCTTTGAAAAATAATTCTTTACTGTGTAATACAGGGACCAATATTTTTATATATACACTGATCAAAATAATTAGCGGGTCACTAATTTGTGCCTCCATAAAATTCAAACGGGAAATTACATGCAAATAAAATTAAGGACATCTGAAAGACGCTCTATTTAATTGTTATAATTGACACAGGGAATTATCAGCATCGCACACTTCCGGAGTATCCGTAATAATGAACAAGAACTACCAAAACTAAAGTGAAATAATGTCTCCCAAATTTGATTCAAAGAGCTAGGAAAGCCTTGTTGAGATCAATAAACAAACGAAAATGTTTGCAACTGACAGTTTGACTTAAGTTCAGTGAAAATGAGGCATCTCAACGAAGTGGAAGTTGTTCGTGTTATAACATTAATTGAAAATGGCGAAAGCCTTCGACAAGTTTCAAGAAACTTCAACGTAAGCCTGTCTGTGATTCAGCGATTGTGGAACAGGTACTTAGATACAGGTCAATATACCAGGCGAGGTGGGCAAGGTCGCAAGGGAAATACAACTCAACATCAAGACCGATTTTTACTGATTTCGAGTCTTCGCAATAGAGTTTCTACGGCGAAAGACCTCTTAATTTCCCTTAGGACGGCGCATGGAGTCACTGTATCAGACCAGACAATTAGGAATAGGTTGAGGGAATCAAATTTGAGGGCAAGACGACCCGTCCGAAAAACCTCTTTGACACGACACCACAGAAAAGCAAGGATTAATTTTGCTCGTGAACATGTCGCATGGCAACTTCGACAATGGAAGTCTGTGCTCTTCACGGATGAATCAAGGTTCCGTATTACTCGTTGCGATGGCCGAGTACGTGTTTACAGACGCCCAGGAGAACGCTACGCAGCTGCTACTGTCCAGGAAGTCGAAAGATTTTGAGGTGGTTCAGTTATGGTTTGGGGTGGGATTAGTATCGACAGTAGAACCGACCTTGTTGTAATTCCAGGAAATCTTAACGCTAATCTTAATGTGACATTGTGTTAGGAGAACATGTTGTTCCTGTGGCATATGGAATAGGTCCTAACTTTTTGTTAATGCAGGATAACGCAAGACCACATACTGCGCGAATCACTTTAGACTTCCAACAAGAACTAGAAATTCAAACAATGGTGTGGCCTGCGTTAAGTCCTGATTTAAATCCCATAGAGCATGTTTGGGATATGCTCGACAGACGTGTTCGTGGTCGCCCGCATCCTCCTCAGACCATCCAGCAGCGCGGCCAGATCGTAACCTCTAAAAATCGGTAGGACCCCCGACCGCTATGTAATGGATACATTTCTGCGGGGATGGGCCCGAATTTCACGCCTTATTATAACATCTGGCGTTCCGGAACCGAATGCAAAATAGGAAAGAGTCTTGAAAGGGAAATACTACCTGATGCCATTGACACACTTTTACTTATATGAATTGTAATTATTACAATTAACTTAACATAAGTTAATAAATTCCTCATAGTAAGTTAAATATAACACATAATTCGTTTCATATTTAAAACCTAATATAAAGAAATTGAAAAAGGAAGTGAGCAACGAAAACAAAAAAATGCAGATTACGGGTAATGAAAAGATATTGATTTGATTGATTTGATTTGATTAATAATTGTATATATTTAGATTTAATTTGTTTTTTTATTACCAATTTTAGTTTTTAGAACAATTAATATATTTTTTTTATTAAATCAATATCTTTTCATTACCCGTAATCTGCATTTTTGTTGTTTTCGTTGCTCACTTCCTTTTTCATATTCTTTATATATGAAACGAATTATGTGTTATAATTAACTTGCTATGAGGAATTTATTAACTTATGTTAAGTTAATTGTAGTAATTACAACTGATATAAGTAAAAGTATGTCAATGGCATCAGGTAGCATTTCCCTTTCAAGACCCTTTCCTATTTTGCATTCGGTTCCGGAACACTAGATGTTATAACAAGGCGTGAAATTCGGGCCCATCCCCCGCAGAAATGTATTCATTACATAGCGGTCGGGGGTCCTACCGATTTTTAGAGGTTACGATCAGGTCCTCCAGCAGCTAACGGTGGCTCTTATTGAAGAATGGGACGCTATACCACAGGAAGACCTTCGAAGACTTTTGCGAAGTATGCCAAGACGGTGTAATGCCGTTATTCGTGCTATGTGAGCACATACTCGTTATTAAGTTACCACTTTATGTACAAAATTTTACATTGACAATTAATTTAATTTCGTTTTGCACTTTGGTTTTGGTAGTTGTTGTTAATTATTACAGGTACTTTAAAAGTACGTGATGCTGACACTTCCATATGTGTCAATTAAAACAATTAAATAGAGCGTCTTTCAGATATCCTTAATTTTATTTGCATGTAATTTCCCGTTTGAATTTTATGGAGGCACAAATTAGTGACCCGCTAATTGTTTTGACCAGTGTAAAATTATAGCGAAACTTTTATATAAAATTCTCGAACAAATTTCTGCGAGAATTCTTGTGTGTAAATAAATTGCAAAATTGTTCCTAAACAAAATAAACAAATTCCAAAAATGAATTTGTGTTACACAACTGTATTTGACGTCATTTATTTTATTCTGTAGTTAAAAAAGAACAAATTGTACGTGAACAATTAAACTATCAATTTTAAAACATGAATTCATATCACACAATTCTTTTTTAATCGCATTTATCTTCTTCTGTAGTTTAAAAAAAAATGTATGTGAACAATAAAATAAATTTATTTATAAATTAATAATACATAATTGTTTTTGACGGGAGTTTATTAAACCAAATTGTTTTTAAACAAAAAAGCATCAAATTCCAAATAGTAAACATGATGTTTTTGACGTAATTTATTTTCTTTCTTGCTTTCTTGTTGACTTATATCACAGTTCATATATATCCAGTTAGCCAGTCTCTGTATAAAATTTAGTAACATCGTTTGGATGCTGCATCCAGAATCGAGACCGGTAATTGGTGTATATAGTCGTCTGTCTTACTCGTACCCCACATCCGTGGGGTACGAGTAATCTCTTCTTTTCTACTCGATTTCCAGTTCTCCCATAAGCATTAGCTCCCCTTGCTTATATTAAAGGGGTATTACCACTAGGACAGCGTTTTTTTTTACGGTTTTTCAGAATTTTTATTTTTGGGAAATTTAATACATGCGATCTTGTGGTTTCTTGCAACTTGTTTATAGATTCATAAACTATAAAAAATGAATTTTAATTCTTTTCAATCGTCCGTAAATCTGGCCTCAAATAAGGCCGTGTCCGCCGTATTTTTCCTCATGGCCGGAAAGATTTTTTCGATTCTGTGATTTGAAACGTAAAATGAAGTAGTAGTCGTTAATCTGTATTAAATTATCTGGAGTTTGAACCACCGACAATAAAAAATCTCGATAAATAACAAAATGGAGGCCATTCGAAAAAAGTGGTCGCTTTTTGCCCCCCTTTTTCTGACTTTAAGGCTCTATGAAAAATATCAAATGTTAATATATTTGAATGACGGTGGTTCAAACTCCAGAGGAAAATGTGGAGAACCGAACACTGAAAGCTCAAGTCAATCCGTTTCATAGTTTGAAAAGAAAGTTTCCGGCCAGCGAAAAAAAAGTGGTTTCGAGAAAAACGCGTTTAAAGTTTTGACACAAGTTTTAACTATTTTTGGAGATTTTTGGCTTTAGTCAGCTATGCCAGCTCCGTACACTAGGCCCTCCTCTTCCTCTAAAAACTGGGTTTGAATGATTTACTCCTGCCAGCGTTGTTGGATGGCCTTATGAGTTGCTGGAGTCAGGCAAAATTCGTCCCACATCTCGCGCTCCGCGTCGGTCCGCACCGGAAAGCCTTGGCTTGCAGGCCGATATGGATTCCCAGTGTCTCTATCGTCTTAAAAACTGCCGAGTATCCGTCGTTGAAAATGCTGGTAGCTATGAAAGACGCGATAGCGACGGTTTTTGCACCACAGTTGAGGTGCTTCGAAGCCAGCTTCCAGACACAAGCATTCAAACTTTCGTTTGAGTTCTGCGTATTTCCACCCAGCTACCTACTCAGCATTGTTTACTTCAACAAGCAAAAATCTAACTAACGAATTCGTCTATTGTAAAACGGCTTTCGGACATGAAACTAGATACTATCAAGTATCAATGCATGCAAAAAAAATCAATTTTTTAAAACTTCCGAATGGTAATACCCCCTTAAGATCAAGAAGGTCGATACATGAGTCAAAATGCTTAAAACTAAGTTAACATTATTCTCTTCTTGATACAGGTGATATATAGATCAAGTAGGTAAAAATATAAGTCAAGAAACCAAAAATCAAATTAAGAGTGGACCTTTAAAAAATATACAACTTAATAACATGTTTCTGAATTTTAAGAAATTTATTCGATTCTGAATATACGAGTAATGATGAATTTTACCAACATGTTTCTCATTGAGCACAGCAATGCTTCATCAACTTTAGAATAATATTTCAAGTTGTAACAATATTTCAATGTGTTTTGCTTAGTGGGTTTAATAAAATACATAGTTCCTCTTTTGAAGTTATATTTATTTTTAGGTCCAGTTGTGTCGATTCAAGAAGGCACAGTTAAAATGCAGAAGGTGATTTTGATGCGCGACAAAAAGGGGCCCGTCCTGAAAGTCGTCCATTACACTTCCGACAGGATTGAATTGCCCAATTTTCACATTGGACAAATTATTAGGTAGGAGTTATGATGTTAAAATTAAATATATTGTCTTTGTAACTGAAATAAGCCATACATCAAAAATTGTAGCTACTACATTATATTGCTCTAATAATATTAAGGTAAAATTATTTATTTTGAAATTAATTAATTGATACCACTTTTTTTTTATTATTTGCAAAACACTTAGTTGTATTTTACTATAATTACAATCTGATCACAAATGGATCAATGAGTAATATTTAGCTAACTTAATTTACTAAAGGTTTAATACTAAGGGTTTACTCATTAGTATTCCTTAGATTTTAATAACTTAATTACACTAATTAATGTGTACACTAGCACTATGCTCTGCTTTTGCACTAACACAATATTAAACTAACTCGAACGGTTTAGTCCGCTGTAGTCTTCTGGTCAAATTCGTGTTATCGAGGAGCTGGATGGCTTCGATGTTGACGTGTTGAAGAAGTCGCTGTTCATGACTCTTGGCAAATTTGTGTATTGTCTCATTAACAGTATCCATTTCCAAGTCCCTGTGGAGGTCACTGTTTCGGAAATACCATACGGGCTTAAGAATTTGTTTATACAGCAGTAATTTATTGTAGATTGACAGGGTGGAGTTCCGACCAAGCAGCCAATACATTTTTCGAAATTTGTGTCCAGTTCTTCTTTTTTCTTTTTGACATGAGCTCTCCAGCGTAGCTTAGCGTCCAGTGTAAAACCCAAATATTTTGCTGTATCAGCATATGGTACCTGGATATCATTCATACTAACAGGGATATGTTGATTTCTTTTATTTGTGAAATTGACGTGGACCGATTTAGTCTCATTCAATTTGATTCGCCATTGCTTAGTCCAGATGTTAATTTTATTTATCGAGGTTTGCAGATTTACTGCTGCTTCTTCGTGATCTTTGCCTACAGCCAATATAGCAGTGTCGTCGGCAAATGTGGCCACAATTGATACCATTTGAAATAATTTATTTCAAAATAAATAATGTATAATCTGTTTTTTTATAATATGACCAATCAAATTTGACATTTCAAGAATTTAGTGGTGTGATGCAGGTTATGTGTTTTAGGTTAGAACAAGATTAATCACATGTTATGTTGTAAATCAACTTATAATTTATATGTAAGTAGTTGAACTCCTTAATCTTCACAGTGAAGATGAAGGAATTCAACTACTTACATATCTATTACTAATACTTCACGTAACTCCAACAAGAATATCATTGATAACTTATAATTTGTAAGTTATGGGAAGGAAATATGACAACTCATAAAATAGATAATTCATTTAACAAAGATTACGATTACAAATGTACCTATTATAAATGTACCTCAAATTATTTGTATCTACTATCAATTTAATAAAATGTCTCTAAGGAAGCATTTACCAACAAACCAGCAAACCAAGTGTGTTTGTTTACTTAATTTGATTCAACACGTTTATATAAAATTTTTAGAATGCTATTTTGAGATTATACTTGCTACTGTGTAATTGTTTTATTGCCTGTTGGGTAATAAAGGTTAATATTATTTTTAAAACTACATTCTAACCTTTTGTAGATGCGTTGGAAGGATGATTTGTCCGAACACTTTACAAGCGGTTTTGATAACGCAAGCCACAGGACAAGAAATCACCGCTTTGCCAAGATTGTCAGCTAAATGCGATCAAGAGATTGCTTATTACCAACGCTACAATAATTAAATAATTAGCCTAATTAAAAAATAATTAAAGTTAACATTAGAATAATTATCTTAAGTTTTTAAAGTTTAAGCGACATACAATACAGAGTGACTCAAAATTATTATTCCAGTTGGCAGTACTTTTGTAGAAAAACGCCATTTCACATATTGGACCTAGGACACTACAATTTCGCTAATCATAAAACAAACAAACAAAAAACTACTATTTTTGTTCGTTTGTTTTATGATTAGCGAAATTGTAGTGACCTAGGTCCAATATGTGAAATGGCGTTTTAATAAATTTACCCCATGAGCAAACATATTTAAGTAATGTTTAATTAACATTAATACAACGTTTCATGTTTGTTATAATGTTGATAAAATGTTATTTGTTTAGTTTTTGCTCAGTGGGTATACTCGGATTTTTTCTTTTAAGTATAGATGCGGGGAATTTTTTTTGGAAGTATACATATGCAGATTTTTTGAAAAGAATTCAATTTGAAGCTGTAAACGAGTGCTCTCCACTCCTAGATTAAGCATGAAGTAAATTTTCAGGCTTTACTAAACTCGAAATTTTACTTCATGCGCCACGCGTATTAAACTCTAAGTACACTGAAATATTGCGAACGGGTGAACTTCAATTGAAATCAGTGTTTTATACGCGTGGCGCATGAAGTAAAATTTCGAGTTTAGAAAAGCCCGAAAATTTGTCTCGGGTCGCTGCGCGACCCTCGACAAATTTTCACGGGGCTTTTCTAAACTCGAAATTTTACTTCATGCTTAGTCTGGGAGTGGAAAACACTCGTTTTAAGCTTCACATTGAACTCTTGTGAAAAAAACAATGAATATCTAAAGATTTACAGTATACAATTTTGATATGTATACTTATAAGAAAAACTCCCAGTATATTAGGTTTAAAATGATAACGTCAATATATTATACCTTTGGTAAGGTTTACTCTTTTCTGTTTCTAAGAATTATCAATTGGGGATTTGATATTTCTTGTTGTAACTTTTGACATTTGTTAGTGTGATGTTTAAACATTAACGTTACATTGTAAATTTTTAAACCCCACACTAACAACTTTCAACGATGAAAACAGAAAAACAGTTCATTTCCACAGAGAATAGTTCTCAGAGAAAACAAAAAAATATATTATACCTTTGATAAGGTTTACTCATTTTTTTTCTAAGAATTATCAATTGAGGATTTAACTATTCTCTGTTTTAACTTTCGAAATGTGTTAGTGTGATGTTTAAACATTAACGTTACATTGTAAATTTTTAAACCCCACACTAACAACTTTTAACGATGAAAACAGTTCATTTCCACAGAGAATAGTTCTCAGAGAAAACAAAAAATATATTAAACCTTTGATAAGGTTTACGCTTTTTTTTCTAAGAATTATTAATTGGGGATTTGACTATTTCTTGTTGTAACTTTTTACATTTGTTAGTGTGATGTTTAAACATTAACGTTACATTGTAAATTTTTAAACCCCACACTAACAACTTTCAACGATGAAAACAGAAAAACAGTTCATTTCCACAGAGAATAGTTCTCAGAGAAAACAAAAAAATATATTAAACCTTTGATAAGGTTTACGCTTTATTTTTCTAAGAATTATTAATTGGGGATTTGACTATTTCTTGTTGTAACTTTTGACATTTGTTAGTGTGATGTTTAAACATTAACGTTACATTTTAAATTTTTAAACCCCACACTAACAACTTTTAACGATGAAAACAGAAAAACAGTTCATTTCCACAGAGAATAGTTCTTAGAGAAAACAAAAAAATATATTAAACCTTTGATAAGGTTTACTCTTTTTTTTTTCTAAGAATTATTAATTGGGGATTTGACTATTCTCTGTTTTAACTTTCGAAATTTGTTAGTGTGATGTTTAAACATTAACGTTACATTGTAAATTTTTAAACCCCACACTAACAACTTTCAACGATGAAAATAGAAAAATAGTTCATTTCCACAGAGAATAGTTCTCAGAGAAAACAAAAAAATATATTATACCTTTGATAAGGTTTACTCATTTTTTTTCTAAGAATTATTAATTGGGGATTTGACTATTCTCTGTTTTAACTTTCGAAATTTGTTAGTGTGATGTTTAACCCGACACTAACAGTCAACGATGAAAACACGAAAACAGTTCATTTCCAGAAAATGATTCTTAGAGAAAACAAAATAGTAATCGTTATCAAAAGCATCAATTTCAAACAAAATAACAGTCAAACTCATAAGGTTTGTACGTTTGTATTGCACGAAGTTGAACTGAGTTCAAGTTTGGGACGTCGGCAGTTCAAGTTAGTGTGACTTTAAATTGACAATTGCAGGCTTCTAGTTCATGTAACGAACAGATTCAGTGCAAAAAGTGTTGCACTTTAGCACTGAATCACTAGTGCAACACTTTTTGAACTGAATATGATCGTTACATGAACTGGACATCTGTAATTGTTGCGCTAGTGCAACACATTTTGAACTGAATCTATGGCACTAGTGCAACACTTTTTGCACTGAATCTGATCGTTACATGAACTGGACATCTGCAATTGTTGCGCTAGTGCAACACATTTTGAACTGAATCTATGGCACTAGTGCAACACTTCTTGCACTGAATCTGATCGTTACATGAACTGGACATCTGCAATTGTTGCACCAGTGCAAATCTTTTTAAACTGAATGTATGGCACTAGTGCAACACTTTTTGTACTGAATCTGATCGCGACATGAACTGGACATCTGCAATTGTTGCGCTAGTGCAACACATTTTAAACTGAATCTATGGCACTAGTGCAACACTTATTGCACTGAATCTGATCGTTACATGAACTGGACATCTGCAATTGTTGCGCTAGTGCAACACATTTTAAACTGAATCTATGGCACTAGTGCAACACTTAT
This sequence comes from Philonthus cognatus, assembly GCA_932526585.2. Taxonomy (NCBI): domain Eukaryota; kingdom Metazoa; phylum Arthropoda; class Insecta; order Coleoptera; family Staphylinidae; genus Philonthus; species Philonthus cognatus. The sequence goes on along the minus strand of OW052250.1, from coordinate 13,160,406 downwards.
TGCACTGAATCTGATCGTTACATGAACTGGACATCTGCAATTGTTGCACCAGTGCAAATCTTTTTAAACTGAATCTATGGCACTAGTGCAAAGCTTTTTGAACTGAATCTATGGCACTAGTGCGACACTTTTTACACTGAATCTGATCGTTACATGAACTGAACATCTGCAATTGTCACTTTACATTGACAATTGCAGATGTTCAGTTCATGTAACGAACAGATTCAGTGCAAAAAGTGTTGCTATAGATTCAGTTCAAAAAGTTTTGCACTGGTGCAACAATTGCAGATGTCCAGTTCATGTAATACACTTGAACTGGTGATGTCACAAACTTAAACTCATTTCAACCTAGTGCAGTACACACGAACAAACCTTATGAGTTTGACTATTATTTTTATTCATATAACCAAGAGACCCAGGGGGTTATTTACAGCACCGATGCAATTTGCCTTCGGTGTGAAGTCGCACTGAAATTACGTCATTTAGGGAAGAATTTACCTAACCGTTTGGATTAAATGACTGAAATTACGTCATTTTACTCCGAACGATTGGGCAAATTCTTCTCAAAATGACGTCACTTCACACCGATACCAAATTGCATCGGTGCTGTACTTCATGCGCCACGCGTATTAAACTCTGAGCACACTTAAATATTGTGAACGGGTAAACACTTGAAATCAGTGTCTTATACGCGTGGCGCATGAAGTAAAATTTCGAGTTTAGAAAAGCCTGAAAATTTGGTTTGCTCGCTCCGCGCTTCGCGCTACGCGACCAAACCAAATTTTCAGGCTTTTCTAAACTCGAAATTTTACTTCATGCTTAGCCTGGGAGTGGACACACTCGTTTTAAGCTTCAAATTGAACTCTTCTGAAAAAAACAACGATTATCTGAAGATTTACAGCATACAATTGGGATATGTGTACTTAAAAGAAAAACTCCCTGTTTATTAGGTTTAAAATGATAACGTCATTTCAGTGCGACTTCACACCGATACCAAATTGCATCGGTGCTGTGAATAGCCCCCCTAGGATGTTCTCAATTTCTAACAAAATTCAGTGCTGCCAACAAGGATAATCAGTCTAGATCACTCTGTTTTGCAATATTTTTTTGAATTCCTCGTTTTGTTCACATTCCTAAACTTGGTTATCAACGATACATTATAATGTTTTAATTGTATTTGTAATAATCTTGAGTGGATTTCTAATCATTGAATGGAAATCCACTTAAGATTAAAAATAACCTAATCATGATGAGTTTACATTTCCTTATTAAAAAAAAAATTGCAGAATTAGAATTCAGGAATGTTCGTACCATTTTATTTTTTATCTTTTAAGTAACGTTACGTGAATTTCCAATCACTGTTTTTTTTACGAGTAATAATTCTAAGTTTATATTTCCTTATTACAAAAACACATCAATAAATTTACAAATTAGAGTTAGAGGATTATTTTTATTTTGTTCTTACATCAGCAAATTACGTATTTTTGATTTTTTTAAAGTAATGTTGAGTGGATCACTATTTTACATACAAATTTTAAGTTTATATTTCTTTATTGAAAAAAAAAAAAAACACATTAACAGATTTCCATTCTAGTTTGGAAATCTGTTAATGTGTTTTTATTTTATTTCGTTCAAGCAGCAGCAAATTATGTATTTTTGATTTTTTTAAGTAATGTTTAGTGGACTCCCAATTACCATTTTTCATAATAATTTTAAGTTTATATTTCCTTATTGAAAAAAAACACATTAAGAGATATGTGTAGTTTTGTATTGTCTTTCGACGTTGTCACAGGCGACTAGTTGTTACGACCATCGAATAATTTGTTCAACGAAATAAATCGTGTTACACTTTTCTGAATAACTTCTATTGAACCTTCTTCTACAGAGTTTTAAAACTTAGTGATAAAAATACAAGGAAATATTTACAAAATGTATAAGTGGGGGGTAAAATGATTTCTACGCCGTCGGGGGGTGGATTTTGCGCCTGGCCAGAAGCAGGTACCCAGCAAATCCTCGAAGAAAGTGCACCATCTGGAACAACCGCTAGCTGGCAGCGTTGACCATCTCGCACGTGTTCACGCATAAATTAACTCTTCGGAACCGACGGTTTAAAAGAGTTAAACAAAAATTCCTCGTCTAATCCGAACAAGATTTCCAAATCAGAATTACTTAATTTTTTTTTAAGTAATGTTAAGTGGATTTCCAATCACCATTTTTAATAATAATTTTAAGTTTATTTTCTTGAATAATTTTCTCACTTATCACTTGGTGAAACATTTGTAAATATTGATAATGAAGGTTTAAATTAAATTACACTTGGTTTGTTTCACAATTTTTACTTTCCCCCGTATGTAATACAAAGGGAAAGTATTGTTTTCGTGAAAATTTTCGAATCAAAAATTTTAGCGGAAATATCCGTTTTGAGGTCCCCTGAGTCGAATAAGACCATTTTTGAAAAATGTCTGTCTGTCTGTGTGTCTGTGTGTCTGTGTGTGAGTCTGTGTGCGCTGTACCGCAAAAACCGCTAAAGATATCGAGATGAAACTTGAAACTTAAGCTTTTTGTTACAATCGGAAGAACTGAAAAGCTTTTGGTGAAAATCGGAAAATCGGAAGTGGTACTTTACTCTTAGCGTTTTTCAGTTTTTTCAATAAATGTTCATCAAACAAAAACATTTTTCAAATAAAAGTTGTAGATAATAACAAAATGAAGATGTATTGTTCACTTACTTTTTGTCATAGCACTCTTAGTTTTTGAGTTTTGTGTTTTATCTAGTTATTGGTGTGTGACAGTGTATGTGTCGATACAATTGAAAAATGTTTCAAATAAAAGTTGTAGGAAATGAAAAACTAAAGATTTTTTGTAGATTCTTTTTTTGTCATAGCACTCTTAGTTTTTGATATATTTAATAAATAGTGTTTTTTATCTAGTCATTGATTTGTGTCAGTGTATGTGTTGATACAATTGAAAAATGTTTCAAATAAAAGTTGTATGTAATAAAATATTAAAGATTTTTTGTATCTTTACTTTTTGTCATAGCACTCTTAGTATTTGAGATAATTAATAAATAATGTTCTTTTATCTAGTCATTGGTTTGTCTCAGTGTATGTGTTGATACAATTGAAAAATGTTTCAAATAAAAGTTGTAGTTATCAAAAAGTTGAAGACATTTTGAAAATAATAATGCTACAAATATTTTAAAAGTGATTTAATACGCAATTTACGGGGGAAAGTACTATGATGGACACATCACCATTTTTTTACTTTACTATTTACTCGACTAGTTTCGCGTTTTACAGCATTATCAGGAGTGAATTACAAAAGATACCGACAAGCTTATATATAGTCAGGTAATAAGGGATTTTAAGATTGGGGAATTCCAAATCTCCTCATTGTCGTTGACAAGGTGTTTTCCGTCTTTTATTGCCCTATATATTTCTAGGCCTTCCCTGAGGTTTAAATTACGGCCCTTATTACCTGAATATAAAATTTTGAAATTATTAACATCTATAAAGTGGGTATCTGGTGCCGGAATGCTGAACATAAATTCAATTTTGATATTTGTTTTCTGATTTCACAAACAGAGTTCTGCTCGCTCGTGGACGAAATACTGACCTGTATATGCACTTTGTGCATTCGTGTCACTGACGATGCCACTATGAAGCATTAGGTGGCGTTAGCTATCGAAATCATTAATAATGATCTATAAAGTGGTTGTTAATTATACAATGTTTTGAAATCCCTGTACACTGTTTGTTATTTATAATTGATTTTTTATGTTCTGCTAGTCTTGTCTGAAAAGTTCTTCCTGTTTGTCCTATGTATAATGCATCACAATCACTGCACTTTAGTTCGTACACTCCACAACTAGTCGACTAAATAGTAAAGTAAAAAAATTGTGAAACACACCAAGTGTAATTTAATTTAAACCTTCATTATCAATATTTAAGTTTATATAGACATGGCCAAACTTATGCAGTTCCGAAACATAGACTGGCAAAATTCGAAAAAGGTTGCTACCATTCCTCAATCAGAATGTATAACCATCTTCCAAGCTCTCTGAAAGAACTACCAAGTTTCAACATATTGAAAGAGAAGTTATTTAAATTATTATGTGATATCGAGCCCTACAATCTAGAGGAGTTTTATGCATATACGTTTTAATCTATTATTGTTGATCACTTTACTTATAATATTTTATACTGTTATATTTTATTTACACTGCATGTCGTTGTGATTGTTTTATTACACTGCATGTCGTTGGGTTTTATACATTGTTTTTATACTATACCTGTTTTTGACGTTTTTACATGTACTGATACTGTGTAAGTCTATTGGTCATTGCAAAATAAATAATTACTTACTTACTTACTTACTATTTCCTTATTAAAAAAAAACAAATTAATAGATTTCCAAATTAGAATTACAGGGTTTTTTATTTTGTTTTGTTCTTGCACTAGAAAATTACTTATTTTTGATTTTTTTTAACTGTGGTATTCATCACTATTTTTCAAACTAAAGTTAAGTTTATATTTTCTTATTAAAAAAACACATTCTTAGATTTCCAAATTAGAATTATAGGGCATATTTTGTTCTCGTAGCAGCAAATTAAGGATTTTTTGTACAGGGTGGACCAAAAGTCCGTTTAAATTTGAATCGGTAGCTGCGATGAGCAGCGGGGTGGGGCGGAGGGGTTACGAAGCGCAAGAGCGGCCAATGGGAATTGGCGATGAACAACGTCCGTTCTGTGTACGCGAGTACTACCGCAACAACGATTCTTTTACTCTAGCGCAACGAACATTTTGCGCTCATTACAACATACGGCGTAAAAATGAAGCTCCATCGATTCAATTGATTCGAAAATGGATACAGAAGTTCGAGGAGACAGGTTCAACCATGAATCAACCACGATCCGGCCGACCTAGAACATCAAGAGATCCCGAAAACGTCAAGCGTGTAAGAGCGTCTATTCGTGAAAATCATGGATTCTCTAACGCCTTAGGTGTGCCCAGAACATCTTTGATTTGTATTCTTTACAAAGATTTACATTTACATCCGTACAAAATCCAACATGCCACACTTCCAACGGCTCATTAAGTGCTGTCCGCGAAATTTTTGGACAAAAAGTGATATCCAAAAGAGGTGCCATTAACTGGCCACCGCGTAGCCCGGACTTATCCCTACTGGACTTCTTTCTTTGGGGATACTTTAAAAGTAATGTTTTCAACAGCAACCCAGTGTCCCTAGAGGAATTAAAGGAAAATATTCGAGAGGAAATGCAAAACATTTCACGAAACACTGGTGAGGCCGTCATTGAAAATTTCCGCTCCAGGTTGCAGCAGTGTCAAAATAGTCAAGAATCACATATGGATGATGTAATTAAAAAAAAAAAAATTCCTATTTGTGTACTTTAATAATAAATAGAAAGTTTTTATCTCACATAACTAGTTTCTTTTAAATCATCATTCGAAATGTAAATGAACTTTTGGTCCACCCTGTATATCTTAAACTTCACTTTAATCAGTGTTTTATACGCGTGGCGCATGAAGTAAAATTTCGAGTTTAGAAAAGCCTGAAAATTTGGTTTGGTTGCTCCGCTACGCGGAGCGACCAAACCAAATTTTCAGGCTTCCCTAAACTCGAAATTTAACTTCAAACGCCAAGCACATAAGACGCTGATTTTAATTGAAGTTCATGCAATTGTTAACAATATTTTAATGTTTGCAGAGTTTAATATTTTAATGTTTGCAGAGTTTAAGGGTACTGCGTACTTAGATACTGGAATACTGTCCCCTCTAGACTATACATTACTTTTTGTAAGACCGTTTTTTTGTTGTTTTCTTGTTATCAATATATATTCGTATTTTTTTGACCCATTTAAACCAAGAAATAAATTTTGCATTGAGATTACGAGAGAAACATTCGTATAACGTCCACTTAATTGTTGCACATCGGGTTGTATACAATACGGATTCTATGCACTCATCGTATGCAACTTAACATACATACATTCGTATGTTGGGTTGCATACAAATAAGTGTAATCGCTCGTGTTGCATGGGCGTTGCTTCGTCAACGGTGCAGCAACATTTTTCTTTAAGCGTTAGCATGCAACGTTCCTGCAGGCGGACATTCAGAGTCTCTTCAACGTTTTTCCAACATTCATGCGACTTAAAACGCAACGTTTCGTGTTGCGCGGGAACATTGATGCAATGTGTCATGCAACGTTTCTTTGCTCAGTGGGATTAATAGATTTTCAAACTAGAAATTAAGGGTTTTTATTTTATTTTGTTCTAGCAGCAGCAAATTGTGTATTTCTTTATTTTTTTCAAGTAATGTAATGTGGATATCCAACCACTATTTTTTATAACAATTTTAAGTTTATATATTTTTATTAAAAAACACATTTTAGCATTTCTTGAATAATTTTCTCACTTATCACTTGGTGAAACATTTTTAAATATTGATAATGAAGGTTTAAATTAAATTACACTTGGTTTGTTTCACAATTTTTTACTTTACTATTTACTCGACTAGTTTCGCGTTTTACAGCATTATCAGGAGTGAATTACAAAAGATATCTTTTTAATTCACTCCTGATAATGCTGTAAAACGCGAAACTAGTCGAGTAAATAGTAAAGTAAAAAATTGTGAAACAAACCAAGTGTAATTTAATTTAAAGCTTCATTATCAACATTTTAGCATTTCCAAATTAAAGTTATAATATGTAAAAAACTTTTCCAAATTAAAGTTACATTGTAAATTTTGTTCTCGTAGCAGCAAATTACAGATTTTTTTGTGTATTTAGAACTTTACTTGAAACCAGTGTTTTATACGCGTGGCGCATGAAGTAAAATTTCGAGTTTCGAAAAGCCTGAAAATTTGGTTTGGTCGCTCCGCGCTTCGCGCTACGCGACCAAACCAAATTTTCAGGCTTTTCTAAACTCGAAACTTTACTTCATGCTTAATCTGGGAGTGGAAACACTCGTTTGAAGTTACAAATTGAGCTTGTTTATAAAAACAGCGAATGCCAAAAAAATCACGTAACGTATACGACTTTATTAACAACAATTGACTGTTTCTAAGGTTACAAATACTTGACCTAGACATTATTTAAACCGAAGGTGTTTTATAATTAAAACAAAACGCAGGCAATTACGTAGAATACCAATTTGCGTTCAAAAAAAAAACGTACTTCACAATCGCAATTCCAAGTAACTATTTGAATAACAAAAAATGATAATACTTTGTGTAAACAACCAATCAAACGTAAGCAATTGTTTCATTTAATTTCGCGTGAAACGCAACAAAATGTTATTTACCGTTCTCTAATATCTGCAAAATGATAATAATTTATTGAGTCAGGATACAACAGCATATTGGTTGGTCAAGGCCGCTTGCCGGGATTCTAAACAAGCGTGCATTTTTCGCTCGACTTTCACCCGTGTCGGTTTATTTTGTACTTTTTCCCCAACAAATCGCATTAGCTAATATCGTTCGATTATAAATACCACACGCGCGTTTGGTCAATCGAGAGCGCGCTTCCTGCCCGCGACAAAACGCGCAATCATATCTCGTTTAAAATCCATTGTCACCTGCCACATACACACACACACACACACACCAGAGTTTATCTCGATTTGGTTGCAAAAATATTAACAAAAAACCGTGAAACAACATAATTATGAAGTTAAATATCGAAATCGCGGCGCGATAGCGCGGATTCGTTTATTAGGCACGCGGCTGAATTGAACGATTTCGCGCAGTCTTACGTGAGATGTTTTTGAGGTGAGTTGTGTGTTACTTGGTGTCAATTTTTTTAAACATAAATTTTGTTTTTGAATTTGTGGAGTTTAGTGCGAAGCAGAAACTGGTCTTGGCAGCCATTGTTCTTTCTGGTTGTGTGATCGCTGCCGTTTGTTTGGGGTTCGTGCTCAAAAGCTACGATAATGACGAAATCCAGAATAGTAGACAAACTGGCGACATTAAAGGAGCCATAGTTACCAATGGACATGAATGTGCTGGAATTGGAAAGTAAGTGAATAGTTTTTGACAACATATTTCGAATAGAACATAGTTTTTGTTTCAAAACTCGTACATTTTTTACCTATAAAACCATATTAAAAAAAAGCTTAAAAATCGAATGTGCTTTTTTATAAAAAAAAGTTAAACCTATTACAAAACATCAAATTTCAACATTTTAAAAAGAAAACATCTTTTATTTAAAGAAATTATAGGAAAATATCCAAATGTGTTCACAAACTCAGACACCGACTTTTGACACATTCTCCAAATCCAAAACATTTGCAATGTGTACATTTGACTTTTATCAGGTATAGCAATCTAAGTGTCAGTTTTTTGTAAGTCAAAAGCGAGTACATTTTACAAAGCCAACATTTTTTATATGTCACACTGTCTGAGTTTGTAGGGGCAGCAACTGTACCATCGGTGGAAATAAAATGTTGGGATAGGTAAAATTTGTTTAGTGTGTGTCAAACTTTAGACTCGTCAGTTAATTGTCATTTGATGTGTCAAAACTGAAAATCCCTTTCTTTTCCTCTCATTTACATATTTTTATTGTCACTCCATATTATAACCTTTCTTTTAAAAACCTGACTTATAATTATACAGAGAGTTTTGTATAACACCGAACATTTTCATAAAATACGATTTGACACCTTTAATTTTTAGGTTATGTGTTATTTATTATTATTATGCTTTATTAGTGCTAGACAATTTTTACATTGTTTACACAGGTCGTTCAATACATACTAGTCTAAACATATTAAAATTACAATAAAATTCAAAATAGGATAATAATTTCGACTCTACAATAGTTAAAACTTATACAATAAACAAAATCAAACGATACATATGTTTAAAAAGAAAGTTCACTTGTCATGACATCACTTACATTATAAAAAGCTTTTGATATTAAATATAGCTTAATTTTTTGTTCAAAATTCTTAAAATCGAGATTTCTTATATGCTCTGGCAGTAAATTATATATTACACTGGTCGGCATGAAAATCGGCCCTGACACCATTCCTGCTGATTCTTATGTAAAATGACCTCCTGAATCCGAATATGACCCCCGTTTTCCCCCATCACCCACCGTTTTCGGGGGAGGCGCCCCCACCTATTTTTATCACTTTTCGATAATTTGGAGGGATGAAAGGGATTATTTTAGCCTTTACGTTTCTTCTGAGGGGCTAGAGAGGTGAAAAGTTCCAAAACATGAACATTTGTAGCAAGGAGGTAGAGTAAAAAAATCATTAAAAATGATCAATTTTTTCCGTAAAGTTTGTAAGTCTACTGTGGTCAGGTCTTATTGAGTCAATATTTCTAGTATTATATTCGTGGAAATTCTTATTGGTAAAATATTGTGACTGGTGCTTCCTTGTCCATAATAAACACTCGAGTATATATTGGCTAGGAAGAGTGAGAATTCCAAACTTGCTGAAAATCGATTTGCAATCTTCTCTATAACCTAGGCCAAAAACCACTCTAACATCTCGTCTCTGCAAAGCAAATATTCTGCTTGCGGTCGCAGAATGTCCCCACAATAGAACACCATAAGATAAATGAGAATGTACAAGTGAAAAGTATGCTGTTTTTACCACATCGCGAGATAAACATTTAGTTAAATTTCGTAGTAAATAGATGTTCTTACTTAGTTTATTAGCAATACTTTCCACATGCACATCCCACCTCAGGTTGGCATCTATGTACAAGCCAAGATACGAGTACCTCATGGTGTTCTTTGAGAGATAATATCATTCTAACTGTTTTTTCGTCGTTCATACTTAATTTATTGTATGCAAACCAGTGTTTCGCTTCTGTGCGAGCATATGTCTCTTTTGAGATTAATTCATGTATATCTCTATTTGTGATTGAGATCGTATTATCATCTGCAAACTGTGTTATTTTTATATTAACATCAGAAAAAGCATATGAAAAATTATTTGCATATAAAATAAACAACAACGGCCCCAAGTGTGACCCCTGCGGAACCCCACATGTTACGGGTATTTCTGCAGATACATCCGACTTGAATGATGTTACCTGTTTTCGTCCTGATAGGTAAGACATAATCAGTCTGCAACTAGCTGGTACAAAGTTGTAATAGTAAAGCTTTTGAACCAATTTACTATGGGCAACGCAGTCGAATGCTTTCGACAAATCCATAAAGTTGGTTAAGACGTATGATTTATTTTTCAGGCCTCTCAAACAATCATCAACTAGTTTGACTACCGCCTCTATAGTATTTTTTCCCTGTCTAAATCCAAATTGGTATTTGGAGAGTAGATCATTTTCCTCTAAATAGTACAACATTTGATTATATAATACCAATTCAAAGACCATTACTATGAGTAAATTGGGTTGCCTATATGACCATTACAAATTGTAGCTAATCAATTGCAATTAATGCCTCAACTTGTACATACAAGGAGTTTTTCTTTCAAGTATACATGTCCCAATTGCAGCGTATATGCCGTAAATCTTTAGATAACCGTTATTTTTTTTTAAATGAGTTCAATTTGAAACTTGAAATGAGTGTGTTCCACTCCCAGACTAAGCATGAAGTAAAATTTCGAGTTTAGAAAAGCCTGAAAATTTGGTTTGGTCGCGTAGCGCGAAGCGCGGAGCGGCCAAACCAAATTTTCAGGCTTTTCTAAACTCGAAATTTTACTTCATGCGCCACCGGTACAAAACACTGACATATTGCGAAGTTTAAAACACACCGCTAAACTTTACATTGCATCAGTGTTTTGTACCGGTGGCGCATGAAGTAAAATTTCGAGTTTAGAAAAGCCTGAAAATTTGGTTTGGCCGCTCCGCGCTTCGCGCTACGCGACCAAACCAAATTTTCAGGCTTTTCTAAACTCGAAATTTTACTTCATGCTTAATATGGGAGTGGAAAACATTCGTTTAAAGCTTCAAATTACATTCTTTTAATAATCCAAGCGTCGGCAAATGTACAACGTATGCTAATGTATACTTAAACGAAAATTTCTCATGTTCGGTGTTACATAAAACTCTCTGTATAATTTAGTTATATTTATTTATGATTACCCAACTTTCGATTTGTCCCAACATTTTATATCCATTGATGGTACTTTCTTTTGAGATAAAGATGGACCAAATTAACATTGTTAGAATGAAATTGCAAAACGTCAAAGTTGAAATTTAATTTATAATGACATTAAAATGCGTAAAAAAATATCTAAATGCTTTAGAATTAAATAAAATTGCCGTGAATTTGAATGAAAGAATATTCCCACTGAACACGGACACATTTTAAACATTGCATGAATATTGAACATAATACTAAAATAAAACATTATATTAAAATTATTACAACAAAGTTTTAGCAACGTTACAAACATTGTATAAACGTTTTCCGTGCAATATTGATTTATATATATATATATATATATATATATATATATATATATATATATATAACCTAAATGTTAAAAATGATACTAAACTTAAACATTGTTTTATAACGTTTCAAAAATATTGCGGCAAAGTAACACAACGTTATATAATCATTACAATTCGACTTTCGTGCAACATTGTATTGTAAACATTGGATATACGAGGGTAGATTGGAAAGTTTCCGGAATGGGCAAGAGATGGCGCGCGTATCGTGAAATTGTTATGGTGGTTGTCAAGGCTAACCTATTTTAGGTAAGCTGTCAAATTTTCAGACACGTGCGTCGTTCCGTTTTTGTTTACTAGGATATCTTGTGAAGCAAGTCAGGCACCTTTGGAAAAATGGATAAAAACGAATTTCGTGCAGTCATCAAACATTTCTGGATGGATGGGAAACAGGCGATGGAGATACGAGATATTTTGCAGGAAGTTCATGGCACATCCACACCTTCATTTTCGACTATTAGTTTCTGGGTGAGCGAGTTCAAACGTGGCCGTACGAGCACCAAGGATGAACCACGCAGTGGACGTCCAAAAACGGCCACAAATGAAGAAATGGTCGACAAAGTCCATGATCTCGTGTTAGCCGATCGACGAGTGAAGTTGCGCGAAATAGTAGAGACCACGGGCATCTCATATGAACGTGTGCAAAATATCGTGCACGAACATTTGGGCATGAGGAAGCTGTCGGCGCGATGGGTGCCGCGTTTGCTGACTATGGACAACAAGCGAAATCGTGTGACCACTTCGAAAGAGTGTTTGGCCTTGTTAAAGCGTAATCCAACCGATTTTTTTCGCCGATTGGTGACCGTGGACGAAACATGGATCCACCACTACACACCAGAAACCAAGCAGCAGTCGAAACAGTGGATTTCTCCAGGCGAATCTGCTCCGAAGAAGGCAAAGACTGTCCCACCGGCTGGAAAGGTCATGGCCACCGTTTTTTGGGATTCGCAAGGTGTGATACACATTGACTTTTTGCAGAAGGGAAGAACTATCACGGGACAATACTAATGCGATTTATTGGATCAATTCAACGGCATATTGAAGGAGAAACGGCCTCATTTGCAGCGGAAAAAAGTGCTCTTCCACCACGACAACGCGCCGGCCCATTCATCCCGAATCGCCAATGCTAAATTGGTTGAATTGGGCTACGAGGTGGTGCCGCATCCCCCGTACTCTCCAGACCTGGCCCCGTGCGACTTCTTTTTGTTCACAAACATGAAGACTTGGCTCGGAGGCAAGCGCTTTACGTCAAATGAGGAGGTCATCGCCGCCACTAAAGCTTATTTTGCAGAGTTCCCGAAATCAATTTTTCTGAAGGCTTAAAAAAGTTGGAGCACCGCTGGGAAAAGTGTATCGCCCGGCAAGGGTACTATGTTGAAAAATAAAAAATAAAACCTGTTCAATTACTGCGTTTTCTTGCCCATTCCGGAAACTTTTCAATCTACCCTCGTATATTGAAAATGGTACATTACATTTTTAACATTGTATAATTGTTGAAACTGTTGCTCTAATGCAGCATCGTTGTTCACACATTTCATGGACATTGAACATACAGAGAGTTTTTCGTTTGAGTAAACATGTCCCAATTATATGCTGTAAATCTTTAGATATTCGTTGTTTTTTTAAAAGAGTTAAATCGAAAGCTTTAAACGAGTGTTTTCCACTCCCAGACTAAGCATGAAGTAAAATTTCGAGTTTAGAAAAGCCCCGTGAAAATTTGTCTGGGGTCGCGCAGCGACCCGAGACAAATTTTCTGGGCTTTTCTAAACTCGAAATTTTACTTCATGCGCCACGCGTATAAGACGCTGATTTCAATTGAAGTACATGCACTTATTAACAATATTTTAGAGTTTAAGGGTACTGGGTACTTAGGTTCCGGGGTAATGTCTCCTTTAGATTACACATTACTTTTTGTAAGACAGTTTTTTTCTTGTTACCAATACATATTTGTATTTTTTGACCCATTTAAACCCAGAAATGAATTTTGCATTAAGATTACGAGAGCAACATTCCTATAACGTTTACTTAATTGCTGCACATCGGGTTGTATACAATACGGATTCTATGCATTTATCGTATGCAACTTAACATACACACATTCGTATGTTGGGTTGCATACAAATAAGAGTAATCGCTCGTGCAGCAACATTTTTCTTTGAATGTTAGCATGCAACGTTCCTGCAGGCGGACATTCGGCGTTTATTCAACGTTTTTTCAACATTTATGCAACTTGAAACGCAACGTTTCGTGTTGCGCGGTAACAGTGATGCAACGTGTCATGCAACGTTTCTTTGCTCAGTGGGTTTTTACGAAATATTTACCATAATGTTAACTATTTTGATATTTGTGTTACTATTGCCCCTCCTAACTACACACATGGACAACTATGACATATATTATACCGGGTATTCATTAAAAATCCCTAACGTCTAAACTTTGTTATTTATTGACATATTTTATTGCACTAAAAGCCAAAGTCAATGGCCGGTTAAATACTAAATGACATCAATATTGTTAATTCATTCAATAATAACTTCATTGCCAAATAAAAGCCAAGATAACATTTTTAAATGGCATATTTTTCTTAATCTCATAACGCCTAATTTCTTGTTTATTGTTCAATATTTTTGCGAAAAAAAAATCGTCATGTAAAATTATACCCACTGAGCAAATCCACTTACGTAATGTTTCAACAACGTTTAATATTGGTACAATGTTGATATAACGTTATTTGTTTGTTTTTTGCTTAGTTGGTATTTTTCAAATAATATTACCTTTGCGAATTTTTGAAATACGATTTTGGGGTAAGTAAAATAACGCACAACCTTTAGATGGAATGCTGTGACCAACTTTAGACCTCGTGCTACGCCGCTGTTTGCCCTCCATTTTGGGTCAGAATTACTAACAACCAATCAAAAAGAATACGCAAATTGTCGGCACTGTGTTTAATCAAGGCATTGGAGTTAAAATAGTGTCTCTATATGACAGAGAGTACCGCACATTGGCATCCAAAAGCGCCAAATTCAAACTAAATCATTGAATACTAAATTAAAACATAGTTTTTACTACCCGTGGTAATTATGTGTGAAAGGAACCTTTAAATCGCCAAACACAACTATTTAACATATAAAACGCACACGTTATTTTTGGCGAAATGATGGTTGTACGTGAAGTTTGTTGTTCCAACTAATGTTAGACAATTACAAATTATGAACATTCCATCAATTAATAAATCGTAATAACTATTTATTTATTTATTTCTGTTATGAATTAAGAATTTAGGTTCAAGTACATTCTTTTATTAATAAATATAATGCACCTAATGTTTAATTGGACAGGCAGACGACTGTTTCAAGCGTTGTGATGGACAGTCATGGCGCCATGTTGACGCCCTTGCATTGACCTTATCAATTGCGGTACTCTCTTACATAAAGGGACACTAGTTATAAATATGGAACAGCGCCATCTATTTCAGAAAAATATACTCTTTCAGCAAATATGAACATTAAAAATGGCGCTCATAAGTAAAACAAAAGTTGGGTATGGTTCCTGTGAAAATGTTAGAGTTATCTTAAAATGAAGTATGGTACTAAATAAATTGTTAAACATGCGCTAAAGGTGCAAATACAGGGTGGGGCGTGAGAAGGGCACAGTAAAGTTATTGAGAGTAACAGAAAGGTGGCAAAGGACTCAATGGAAGGGCCTGAATGGGAATTTCGTCGCGAAACTGCTTCAATCAACCTCCCGAGCGGCGCGCTTTTACCGCAGAAGCCTATTTTTCAGGCTTAATTTCGCGACAAACGTGAATTCAGAATTTCATTAAAAAATTGCCCTACTCTGGAACAACTGGATAATGTGTGTGTGGTTCTAACAAGAGGGGGCCACAACCCACGCAGCTAGGACTTCAATACATTGAAGAAAGTCTTCCCCGTGCGGCTGATCTTCCTGAGACGGGCACGCTCTCCTATTTAATCTTTTGTGATTATTTTCTGCGGAGTAATTTCAAATCGCTAGTTTATGGCAATTGTCCATAGACCCTGGAAGACCTACAAAAAAATTCAAGCCGAAATTGTGAATACACCAACCGGGATGCTTGAAAGAGTGGACTGAAACTTCAGAATTCGAGTGAATCAGTGTATTGAGAATTGGAGGAGACATTTACAAGATGTTTTCTTTTGTAAACGGTATTAAACCAAATTTCCCGTGTTTTGTAACAGGAGAAAAATAACAATAAGAAGTTTTGAAATGTGTATAGTTTTTTTATTTCATTTTTAAAAGAAGAAGTTCCCACGCCCCACTCTGTATGATTAAAAACATTTTTTTTAGAAACGATTTATATATAGGGTGTCTACGCTAAACCGTTCGTTAAAAGTTTATAGGGTTGAATCAGTTCTCCTCATGTGAAATATTTTCAACTTTATATCACTTCCGGTTCCACCGGAAGTAACCCCAAATTTGTTATTTTAAATGGAACACTCTATATATTAGTAATTTTTTTGATTCCTCGTTTAAATTGCAACATATTTTATTCGAACATATGTACACTTATCTTTTATAGTTTTCAAGAAACAAAAATATTTATAAAATTTTTACCTCTAAAAGGTATCTTGAAATCTGTCTATAACTTCTCTTAAGAATAACATAAAAATATGATTTATATCTCTACTTGTACCTAGAGGATGCCTCTATGATTAAATGAATTGGAAATTGTCAATTTTGACAATAAGTGTTCTTAAAATGTCAATATCTAAGTGTCCTCTTCAATATCTAGTAATTCAATTTTTTAAATGGAATGACCCATTTTGTATCACGCGGTACGATTGGGGGGAAAAATTTCTACAAAAAAGTATTTACAACGATACTCCTAAAGCAAGTAGTTTTCGAATTATTTCGACAATTCGTTTTTCGTCGCATTTATGCAGGGTATAATGCGCGCATAAGTCGCAATTGAATTTTAGTAGGCTAGTAGTATGCTTTTGTTTTGTCGCGATTGTATTGCAAAATGTCAAATAATGAAAAGAATTAGTACAAAATTTTACAGAAATCAACAAAATGAATAATTACACAAATCAACAAATTATCAATTTATTCTTTATATATGGCAACTGCCAATTGAACAAAATTTGATTCCAATCTTCTAAATCTTGTTTTATTCATCGGCGGCAAATGTGAATAAGTTTCATTAAATTCTCTACATGTTCGAGTAACAATTCTATTGTAGTTGCCACGTATAAAGAAAAAAATGATAATTTGTTGATGGCTGTATTTATTCATTTTGTTGATTTCTGTATAACTTTGTACTAATTGTTTTTATTATTTGACATTTCGCATTACAGAAGCGACAAAACAAAAGCATTACTACTTGCCTATTAAAATTCAGTTGCGACTTATGCGCACATTATTCACTGCATAAACGCGACGAAAAACGAATCTCCGAAATAATTCGAAAACCACTTGCTTTAGGAGTATAGTTGTTAATACTTTTTTGTAGGAAATCTTCCCCCCAATCGTACCATGTGATAAAAAATGGGTCATACCATTTAAAAAATTGAATTACGAGATATTGAAGAGGCACTTCGATACTGACATTTTAAGAACACTTATTGTCAAATTTGAC
Organism: Philonthus cognatus; assembly: GCA_932526585.2. Taxonomy (NCBI): domain Eukaryota; kingdom Metazoa; phylum Arthropoda; class Insecta; order Coleoptera; family Staphylinidae; genus Philonthus; species Philonthus cognatus. The sequence continues at coordinate 13,143,342 of OW052250.1, read as the reverse complement.
AGTTTCCAATTAATATACTCATAGAGGCATCCTCTGGGTACAAGTAAAGATATAAATCATATTTTTATCTTACTCTTAAGATAAGTTACAGACAGATTTCAAGATGCCTTTTAGAGGTCAAAATTCTAGAAATATTTTTTTTGCTTGAAAACTATAAGAGATAAGTGTACATATATTCGAATAACATATGTTGCAATTTAAACAAGGAATCCAAATGGTTACTAATATATAGGGTGTTTCATTTAAAATAACAAATTTGGTGCTACTTCCGGTGGGACCGGAAGTGATATAAAGTTGAAAATATTTCACATGAGGAGAACTGATTCAACCGTATGACAAGGATTTTTTTCAAATTTTGAGTGCAACGGCAACCCCATAAACTTTTAACGAACGGTTTAGCGTAGACACCCTGTATAACTATTCTACTGCTGAGAACAATTATTTTCTACATACTTAATAATGTTTACCTTTAATGTTTACCTTTAAAACAATTTTGTTTATCAAGAATTTGCAAATAAACTTAAATGCGCCGATAAAATCAAATAAATACCAGAATTAATACGTGCATATTACGTATTGCTTTATCGCTATATTTGCGTCATTTTGTGTAATGCAATTAACTTTAACATCACTAATGACGCTCATTATATACATTTTGTATACATATGAAATAATTCCAATTGTTCGCCTCATATTCTTATCACGGCTAATTGTGTTTCGCACAGTTGAGTGGTTCGTGTCACCGCACCGGGAGATCAACAACAAATTACACATTAATTTCGTTACACAACTCTCTTGTATTGTACACACAATTGCGGAAATATTTTTATAAAAAATACTAAGTATACGCACTCTTTTTTCCACATTTTGGTCCGTACAAAATAAGAGAGCGTATTACACTCGTGTTCAAAAATACACGTAAGGTACGATTCACGAGAGGTGTCCCATGGTTTCCTTGATTTGTAGTACTTTCTGCACCAGTACTTTCGCATAAGGTCGAATACCATAAGATCGAATGCCATTAGGTCGAAGCGAAAAGGTAGAAGTCTCATAAGGTCGAAAACAAGTTTAGGCGCTTGCAAACTAAGATTTGACTGAAACATGAAAAAGTACAAATATCATAAAGGTTTTCTCTAGAGGTTTTTCTCAATCCTTGTATGCTTCTGTTGCATTTCATCAGTCTGATTTGTGTTTTTTCTTTGATATTTGGTGTCCAATAAAATTCCGTTGTAATTAAACTACACGAATTGCTTGTAATTGGTCAGCGATGCAGCCAATTTCAGCTTGAATAAGCATACCTAAATTCAAATATCCGAGCGTATAAGTACATACACTAGAAACAAGAAAATCAAACAAAACGGGACAATTCGGGTCCATTTTTAAGTTTTTAGGGACAACGGGACACGAACCTAAAAAAGGAGACAATCCCGTTAAAAACGGGACGTTTGGTCACCCTAGCTTAGGAGAAAGGTTTGGAATAGAATACATTGCGTAAGACTCTTTGCGCACTATGCGTATTCGATGCGTATTCTACAGAGTTCAATTTGAAGCTTAAAACGAGTGTTTTCCACTCCCAGACTAAGCATGAAGTAAAATTTCGAGTTTAGAAAAGCCTGAAAATTTGGTTTGGTCGCGTAGCGCGAAGCGCGGAGCGGCCAAACCAAATTTTCAGGCTTTTCTAAACTCGAAATTTTACTTCATGCGCCACCCGTATTAAACACTGAAAGCACTGAAATATTGTGAACGAGTAAACTTCGCTTGAAATCAGTGTCTTATACGCGTGGCGCATGAAGTAAAATTTCGAGTTTAGAAAAGCCTGAAAATTTGGTTTGGTCGCTCCGCGCTTCGCGCTACGCGACCAAACCAAATTTTCAGGCTTTTCTAAATTCGAAATTTTACTTCATGCTTAACCTGGGAGTGGAAAACACTCGTTTAAACTTTAAATTGACCTCTTTTAAGAACACGACGGATATTTAAAAGTCTACAACAGATAATTGGGATATGTATACTCAAAGGTTACGGCTTGTGCGACCATCAGACTTAAATGCAAAATTGATTTTGAAGAGACATCTGCAAAATGACGCACAGATTATTAATGTTTGACAGAATATTTAAATTGTGATTAAAGTGTGGTTTAAATCATAAATGTTTAATGAACTTATTTTGAACAGTCTCAATTTGCTTGATAAATGTTTGTTGATAAGGTGACCATATACAAGATGCATATTTAAGATGGGAGCAAACATATGCAAAGTAAACAAGTTTTAGAGAAGAGGCCGACAAATCGCTAGACTTCCGCTTGATGTACCCAAGAATTTTCGAGGCGCGGTTACATATAAACTTAATATGATGTTGGAAGTTAAATTTATGGCAAAACCAAACACCTAAGTCTTTAATTAACTCTGTTCTTGCTATAGTCTTCTCTTCAATCATATAATTGAAGTTGGTCAGGGTTTTCTTACGAGAAAATGTAATTCAATAACATTTATTCAAATTGAATTTAAGACCATTGAAGCGACACCAGTCAGCTACCAGAGACAAATCGCTTTGCAGTAGGGAGCAATCATCGATAAAGCGTATTTCTTTAAATATTTTGAGATCGTCTGCAAACAACAAAAATCGTGAGTGATGTATTGATTGAGAAATGTCATTAATAAATACAAGAAACAATAAGGGACCGCAGTGGGATCCCCGCGGAACACCATATGGGACCAAGAAAGCATTAGTGAAATAATTCCTTATTTTAACGCATTGACTACGATTAGATAGAAAACTTTGCAGCCAAGATATAGTAGAGTGGTTTAAGCCCATAGATTTGAATTTAAATAATAGAACCACATGGCAAACTGTGACAAGTGCCTTTGACATATCTAAATAAATAGTATCAACTGCGAAGCTACTCTCAAACGATCTCACTATATAATCCTGGAACATCATTAAGTTAGTAGTGGTACGAAAACCATGCTGCTCATTTATTAAAATATGTTTTTATGGTACACGTATACATTTTTAAATTTTCTTTTTTTATTGATAGGTTAATTTTCGAGAAAGATGGTTCAGCAGTCGATGCCGCCATTGCAGCTTTGTTTTGCGAAGGGGTGACGATGCCACAAAGTATGGGTTTAGGAGGTGGATTTTTTATGACTATTTACAGTAAAGAGGATGGTATTGTTGAGACTTTGAACGCTCGAGAGGTTGCTCCTTTGGCTGCGACTGAGGATATGTATCAAAATAATTCAGCGTCTACTATTGGTAAGTTTTAACAAGTCGTCTATCGACGTCTCCATTTAGGTAAATTAAAACATAAACATTTGAGGAAGGGTCAAGTCAAATTATAAGAAGTCAGTGGTTTGAATAAATGTTCGAACAGTCTCTGTTAAGTTTTAAGAAGACGTCGTAAATAGCCTCTATCAAACAAATTAAAAAAAAACAAATGTGATTTTCCCAGGTGGATTAGCTGTGGCAGTTCCTGGCGAACTCAGGGGCTACGAATACGCTCACAAGAAATACGGAAAACTTCCTTGGAAAGAGATCGTACAGCCAACAATAGATCTCTGCAGGAACGGGCATTTGGTCACCCCTTTCCTTGCCGATTTATTCAAAAAGTACAGCGACTTTTTCAAAACTGAACCAGGGTTTAAGTAAGTCTACATTATTTCCGATAATAGAAAAAAAATCAAAAAATAACGTCCATTTTGATACTTATAGTACATGTGCTACTTTAGTTCTAGCATTGCAAGTAATATTTAAAATAACGTTGAATGTTCAGGGAAACGATGTCACGTTTTTTCTTCCAAAAAGGCGAAGAATATGGTTTTTAGACTTATTACCTGCAAACATTAACTATTCGTAAAAAAATTGAATTTGTGTTCAGTTACTTTGGGTCGGGACCACACTGAAGAGGACCTTGAAGTCCGAAACGCGTCTGTGGGTATCTGGTGCCGGAATACTGAACACAAATTCAATTTTGATATTTGTTTTCTGGTTTCACAAACAGAGTTCTGCTCGCTCGTGGACGAATCAGTGACCTGTATATGCACGTTGTGCATTCGTGTCACTGACGATGCCACTATGAAGCATTAGATGGCGTCAGCTATCGAAATCTATTAATAATTAACTATTCGTATTTGTGGTTTTTACAATTCACACCATTTAATTGTTTATTTTTGCGTTTTTAGCATTCAATTTCCCATTAAGACTTCATTAATTTGTTATTTTAACACTTATTCTTCTTTGTGTTTCCTGCCTTTAAATTGTTATAATGCGCGGTTCAGAATAATAATAGTGTAACTCCAATTATGCATTTATGGCGTTTTCGGATTACCACATTAGTGCTGTACTTTTGGACTAAACCATTTAACCATAAAGAGTACTATTATTTATGTCGTCACGTCACTAAAGGGTGGGCCATCTATTAGTTTCTTTTTGAACTGTTTGTTATTTCCTCATTGGCAACACTGACGCACTTGACATATTGACATAAATGTGGTGTCAATCCTCCGCTGTAAGATATGAATCGTTTTTATTTGGAACAACGTTGGGAAATATTGAAAAATTATTTCCAAAGTGAGTGTTGTGTCGCAATTGAGTGCGGTACAGAGAGATGCTGACTGATTTTTTGTGGCTGCAATTAGACGATTTCGACCTAGGAGAGTTTTGGTTCCAGCAGGGTGGAGCAACATGCTACACCAGCCATAAAACTATTGATATTTTGCACACTAAGTTTGGTAGCCGTGTTATCAGTCGTTTTGGAGATATTAATTGGCCATCGCGCAGCTGCGATTTGTCGTCGTTGGTCTATTTTTTTGTGGGGATATGTTAAGGACCGTTGTTACTCTAACGATCTACAAACAATTGACGCATTGAAAGAAAACATTTGTTAGACTATTCGTTAAATAAAGCCACAAACAATCAAAATTTACAGCAGAGTTGGGTGAAAAAGAGGCACTGCTGTCAAGCTGGCCGCGTCGGCCATTTACCTGAAATTGTTTTTCATAAATAATCATTTACCTGAAATTGTTTTTCATAAATAATCATTTACCTGAAATTGTTTTTCATAAATAATCGGAAGGTGTACTTTCTTGAATAAAGCAACAATTATTAATAAATATTCCACGGTGTAGTTTTAATAGCAATTTCAAAAATAAACCATCAGATGGCTCACCCTTTATTAGATTAGTAATCTTTATTTCACAGTTCAAGAAAATATTGTTTTAACGATTATGAAAAAAAAAAAAATTCAAAATGTTCGTATTCAATATTTTCTGAATATTGTTATTAAATATAACGCTACAGAAAGTGACAATATTTTAATTTGTTACTTCTAGAGCTACAAGTAATGGTTTCTTTAAATAATATTTAATTATTTAATAGAGAAATTTATATCGATCCGAATACCGGCGAGACGTACAAGGAAGGGCAATTAGTGAAGCGAATTAAATTAGCAGATACACTGGAAATAATTGCCGAACACGGATCGGATGCACTTTACAACGGCGTTCTAACAGAAAATTTCGTCAAGGACATACAAACAGCCGGCGGAATTATAACCGCTGAAGATATGAAACTATACACGTAAGTTAGTTCTTAAAAAATAAAAATAAACAGAAATCATTATCTAAAATAATTTTCACTAAACAAACAACATTTAATCGAGCAAGAAGGGAAATTGACATAGTTAGATCAAGTACTTAATGACTTACTTTTAAAGAAACGATTCAATCTCTCGACTAATCATTTTTAACGCCTGTTGAATATACAGGGAACATCTCTTTTAAGTATACAGGGTCATTCATTTTACACTTGAGACTGCTAAATATCTAGAGAATAAAAGAAAAAAAAATTTTATAAATAAGTTATTTATTTCCTGTGTAACCCAAATTGAAAATATAAAGTAGGAGTTTCCAATTAAAATTTTAAATACTATTTATTTTAGATAGTATTATAGAGTTTCATCATGTATCCACATCGTCAGTTATATATTTAAAACTTTATAGTTGATCCCAGCTGGGGGCCACAATTATTATAAAAGGTTAATTTGCCCCCCGAACACTTTGGGTTTTTTTTTTGATATACTAAACACTATATATCTCGATGTACACTATATAAATTTTCAGCCATTCGTAGTTTTTATAAAACTGTTAAATTTGAAGCTTCTAACGGGTGTGTCCACTCCCAGATTAAGCATGAAGTAAAGTTTCGAGTTTAAAAAGATAGGTCGCGTAGTGACCTATCCTCTTAGGCTTTTTTAAATTTGAAGTTTTACTTCATGCGCCACGCGTATGCAACACTGAAATATTGTGAATTTAACTTTTTCTGCTGTAGTGATTTTTTTCTTTTATACAGAGAGTTTTATATAACACCGAACATTTTCATAAAATACGATTTGACACCTTTAATTTTTAGGTTAAGTGTAAATTAGGCTGCCTGTATGACCATTACAAATTGTAGCTAATCAATTGCAATTAATCCCTCAATTTGTACATATAGGGAGTTTTTCTTTGATGTATACATGCCCCAGTTACAGCATATATGCCGTAAATCTTTAGATAATCGTTGCTTTTTTAAAAGGAGTCTAATTTGAAACTTAAAATGAGTGTGTTCCAATCCCAGACTAAGCATGAAGTAAAATTTCGAGTTTAGAAAAGCCTGAAAATTTGGTTTGGTCGCGTAGCGCGAAGCGCGGAGCGGCCAAACCAAATTTTCAGGCTTTTCTAAACTCGAAATTTTACTTCATGCGCCACCGGTACAAAACACTGACATATTACGAAGTTTGAAACAGACCGCTGAACTTTACATTGAATCAGTGTTTTGTACCGGTGGCGCATGAAGTAAAATTTCGAGTTTAGAAAAGCCTGAAAATTTGGTTTGGCCGCTCCGCGCTTCGCGCTACGCGACCAAACCAAATTTTCAGGCTTTTCTAAACTCGAAATTTTACTTCATGCTTAGCCTGGGAGTGGAAAACACTCGTTCAAAGCTTTTAATTGTATTCTTTTAATAAACCGAGCGTGGAAAAATGTACAACGTCTGCATATATATACTCAAAAGAAAAATTCTCGTTATGAAAATGTTCGGTGTTAAATAAAACTCTCTATGTGTACGTATTTATCTTAAAGTAAATTGCTTCAGGTTCGAATTTTGAAAGCTTAAGATTTCGCCAGACGAAATACGAACTTCATAATGTTTCATTGTTTTAAACGCGTGGCGCATAAAGTAAAATCTTGAGTTTAGAATAGCCTGAAAATTTGGATAGGTCGCTACGCGACCTAACAAAACTTTCAGGCTTTTCTAAACTGGAAATGTTACTTCATGTTTAGTGGTGGAGAGTGTTAGGCATTTGAAAATCCATTGTGCGTGAAACTAAAAAAAAAAAGACCTTTATTGGCATATCTCTACACCTTTACATTTGATTCCCTCACTACATTCCCGTATCCCTCTTACCCTCCCTTCTCTTTTCCCTCTCCCTCCCCAGCTTTTCCAACGTCCTTACCCCGCTCCCATCCTCCCTCATCCACTCCACTACCCTTTCGCTCCCAGCCACTCCTCTTTCACCCCCTCACATTCCTCCGCCAAGTGTCCCCACGTATCCTTCCCCTGTCCACACAACACACACCTTCCATATTCTTCCCCCATCCATACTTTCCTTCCTCTCTCCTCCGATCCACACCTCGCCCTTGCCAAAATCACCCTATCCTCTCTACCCCATCCCTTCTCTATCAAATATTTCGGCACCCTCCCATACACCTGCGTGAAACTATCCCAACAAAATGGCAGATATTCGTAGAGTCTGTGCTAAATCTTGACACTACGAAACATTTTTCGTAGATATTGGTTAAGGATTTTGGCAAAAAAAATCTATTGCTGCCCAAATTTGTCTGTATCCCAGATCTGCTTCTGTTTGGCTTCTATTTGTTTCCTAGGTTGTCATTCAAGTTAAAAAGACATTTGGACACCAATAAACTAGTACAAGATGTCGTGACTAGGGCACTGAACGAAATGCCAATCTAGGACATCCTAGAGGATAACTAAATGTGATAAAACCACTTAGCTAACGTCTAAGTTTTTAGGGGTTTGTTGGAATACCAAGGTAATTTTTCGAGAATTGCTGAAATTTCTGGGGGACCTAGCTCTACAAGTGGTTGTAAAAACTTTTAACTTTATGGTATATTGATGCCTAAAGGATGTATGTTCAACAATATTAACTAAATTTAATCATATTTTCAAAAATAAAAAAGTTCTGGCATCATTTGCATTACTTACCGGACAAACCATGTAGAATGTTAAAATTGTGTAACGTTGGTAGTAGGTTGTCAGTGGCGTAACAACATTATCTATTTGGTAATTTTCTATTTCAGTCCACAATGGTTGAAACCCATCAAATCCGATTTACCGGGGAATCAAACGCTCTACAGTTTCCCGTTGCCTGGATCCGGAGTGATAATGAGCTTCATACTTAATTTGCTCAAAGAGAAAGTTGACTTTAAGGACTTGAACTCGATTCATAACTGGCAGCGGATCGTTGAAAGTTTCAAGTTTGGTTACGGACAGCGTACTTTGTTAGGCGATCCAGCATTCGTGCCCCATGCATTAGAGGTATGCAAATAATATTACAAATATAATTTTTGATCTAGCAGGGCTGCTTTTACATCCAAAACGGGGGAGTTAAACTCCTTTTTTTCAATAAAGACTTTCTGATAGGTTGTTGCGAATTTGACTTCGAAAGACTACATCGACGCCACACGAAACAAGATCAATAACACGCACACCTCACAAGATCCGGCTTATTACGGAGCCGAAGCTGTTCAGCCTGAAGATCACGGAACCGCCCACATTTCGATTTTGGCTCCAAATGGTGATGCTGTTTCTGTTACTGGTACAATTAACTTGATGTAAGTCAACTTAGGGCAGGTGGTGGCCGAGCAGTAACGTCGCCGGACGGTATATCGCTCGACGAGCCACAGACCGGGTTCGATTCCCGTGCACGGGGAGATGTTATTTAAAAATAATATCTCGTCGTGACCCTGGGTGTTGTGTGAATGTGTTGTGGCGTCCAAATATATAGGTATATGTTATACTTAGTAATAAGTGAATACACAAATGTATACAAATAAAAATTGATGATGGCTAATAGTCTCGTAACTAAGGCCGGTCGTCCACTGGAAGCGACAACACGCGGTTACGCGCTCACGCGATACGAGCGGCAACGGGCGGCTGCAAGAGTAGCGGCTACACGCGATAGGGGTCGTACACTGCATGTGACTTCGCGTTGCTCAGTTTGTTAGAACCGTCAAAGTTGTAAATTTAAAATATATTTTTAATGGATGCAGAGGATTTTTATCTTCTCGAAAATCCCTATGTGATTAGGGGTATGATTGGAATTCGAAAAAGGCGATCATGTTGGGTAAACCCATTATTAAAAAAAAGGTAATCACTGGGAGAATTTCATCATCTCCACAGCGATCTAGAACAAGATTCCCAGAAATTTAGTGACTATTATCGATTGACCCAAGAAACCTTCAAATATATTTTGAAAGCTATAGAGCCCATTGTTGCTAAAGAGAGTAATTTCCGGAAGACAATATCAGACATCGCCGAGAAACTGCTAGCGCTCTTTTAAATTTGGTGACTATATTATTCAAACTAAAAATGTTCAGCGCACGGCTTATGCCTGTGCGGAGGACGAGGACTAGCGGGGAGCGGAAGGCGCTTCTTCATTACTCATCCAAGTATTCGGTTTCAATGCAAGCATTCATTCAATTTTCTAATGCAAATATTTTAATATTGTATTGTGGTAGGTCGGGACAAATCTAATCAGCATCTTTATTCATTCATCGTAATTTTGTTCGTATTGGAATGTGTTTACGCCTTTTGACGATTTGGGTTTAAAATTACTTAAACACGTAAAATTAAAATAAAGATTTATTATTAACTACGTGCATCAAAAATGAACAAACAAATATATACAAACAAATAACAAGGTAATTAAAAAAGAATATTAAATGAAGATGAAAGTGTAAAAAGTTAAAATATATGAGAAAATGAACAAAGTAAATGAATGAAGTCTTAGAAAATATTAAAAATTGCAAAAATCACAAGTTTGAAAAACAAGATATAACTTACTCGTACGCTTGGTCGATTGGAAGTGAAGTCTTGTGGAGAAGAGACTCAGGGTGAATTTTTGAGGAATGATTTCATTGGTTGAAAGGAGGTGGTGTGGTAGTCAGGGTAGGTAAAGGAAAGAAAGAAAATTGTACAAGAAAGAGTAGGATAGCGTACGAATATTCTGGAAATTTTGGATTTTCAGGAACTGCATTTTACAAGTTTTAGGCTGTAAAACTCCGAAGCTTGACAATCTTTATTGCCAGCGCTGAGGCACGTCTTCGCGAGACACAATGGTTTATAGGAAACATTTTATACAAAGAGTTTTACAGTCTGTTTATTGGGGTTGGCGATGGTCGCCCCTTGTAAATGCAGCCCTGGTCTCCAGTAACAAAGAAATAACAATAAAGAATAGAAATACAGATAAAAGAAATGTATTGAAATTAAAAATGCGCGGGTCCGTCGCGAACAGAATGATTTTGAAATTACCAAATCAAAGTAAATTATAATTTCACCTAAAATCCCAGTTAAAATATAACTATGTTTTTTATTTTTGCTGAAAAACAATGAAGTTATTTACATGTTTAAATGTTCATAAATAATATAAATAGTACACTAAAAAGAATCACAAGTTATGCTATTTTCTTTCATTTTATTTTAATGAAATTCATGCTATTATAGAAAAATCAACTCAATGGATGAGTCGACTAACCCTTTATTTGCTTATATTGAAAATATGAAATAAATAGCTGTGTAAATAACGAAATTACAGCCGTAAAATGGAAGCGTAAAGGCGCAGGACTAGACGCGGCTACGAGCGACAGATACCATTTCCTTGGGACTTGACGCAGCTACACGCTCAGCGCGAGAATCCGCATGTCCGCGCATGCTTGCAGTGGATGAGATTCATTGGATTTACACACGTCGGGATCTGTCGCGCGTATACGCTAGGATCGCGTAGCCGCGTGTTGTCGCTTCCAGTGAACGACTGGCCTAAGGCCAGGCAAAATCCAAAAAAAAAAAAAAAACGTCAACTTACGTCTAAACGGGTTTACTAACTAACGCGAGGAAAATTGAAAATCAACCTTAGATGGCTATAAACCATATAAAATAGACAGCTAGGGGCAGTAATAGTCAATTATACAATAAGGCCATGAAAACGGTAATGACAATAAAATATTTAATTATTGAATACATTCTTAAGGCCCGTATCATAATAATACTAATCTTTATTTTCAAGGTGTAAAAAGTGCGCAAAATGAAAATTGCGCCAGTTTGAGAGATTAGAACATTTTCCTGCTGCGTATCACCGTAACTTAACATTTGATAACACACAATGGTGCAACGCATAGCTTATTTTAATCCGTAAGATGGACGCATGTCTTGAAAGTAATCATGATATGGGAGTGAGAGCGACTAATTTGTAAACAGTCGCTGTTGATCGGCGGGTAAATAACAACAGACTGCTACCCGTCCCATCTAGCAAACTGTCGTAACGTGTCGATTCTTTGGATGCAACGGGCAAAAACCGCCAACTGACCGATCGGCTCCATTGTTTTGCACCTTGTTATGGTTTGACACGATGCAACGCAACTCTTCCCGTCTCCACTAGGTTGTGTGTTCACTGTAACGTTACAGTGATACGCAACAGACAAATGTTCTAATCGATACGGGCCTTAAGATTAATTATTCTACTCATAAGTAGGTAAATTACGTTTTTCAGTCTCGATATGAAATATACTATAGGGTTGGGTCTCACGTCTTTTTTTGTTTAGATTTGGCGCGAAAATAATTTCGCCGAGCACCGGATTCATCTTGAACGACGAGATGGACGACTTCAGCTCAAAGTTCATAAATTATTTCGGATTGCCGTCATCCCACGCCAATTTGATCCAGCCTGGAAAGAGGCCGCTTTCCTCGATGTGTCCTAGTATTATCGTGAATCAAGACGGCTCTGTTAGGTTAGTCGTCGGCGCTGCTGGCGGCTCAAAAATCATAACTTCTACAGCTATGGTGAGTGTTGGTCACAACATGACAAAAAGTAATGTTTTTTTGTTTATAATCAGCGTTATTTTATACCCAAATATGAAAGTAGGATTACAAAATCATAAACAACAAAAAATAGGATTTAAGAATTGGTTCCAATTTAAAACTCAACAGGTTTTTATTGCAGCAAGAGTATTTACAAAAATCACATGGCAAAATTCTGGTACCTGTAAGTGATTTTTGGTAACACAGCTTTGTTACTAAAAATCACGTACAGGTGCTAGAATACTGCCATGTCTAAATCGTAAAAAAATTGCCTTAACGCATTCAGCCGAGTTTTTTTGGGTGAAGGAAATTGATAATGCCGCAAACAGCGAAACTAGTCGAGTAAATAGAAACAAATAGTGAAACAAACCAAGTGTTTTTAATTTATCCTTCAATATTATTTCAAAATGTTTTGAGAAAGTTATTCAAGAAAAATAGAAAAATAAAAGAATAATTGTCGCTTACCTTAAACCACTGACCAAACCAAATTTTCAGGATTTTCCAAACTCGAAATTTTACTGCATGTGCCACGCGTATAAAACACTGAAATATTGTGATGTTAAAAATATACTGCTAAAGCAGTTTACTAAAGCAGTATATTTTTAACTTTACGATATTTCAGTGTTCTATATGCCTGGCGCATGAAGTAAAATTTCGAGTTTAGAAAAGCCTGAAGATTTGGTTTGGTCGCTCCGCTTCGCGGAGCGACCAAACCAAATCTTCAGGCTTTTCTAAACTCGAAATTTTACTTCATGCTTAATCAAGGAGTGGAATCACTCGTTAGAAGTTTCAAATTGAAAACTTTTATATTTGCCGGCGTGTATTCGATTTTGTTATCGTTCTATTTACAGTTTTTGGCGACGTGTGCCATTCAGTTGATTTTTTTAATCAAGCGGTTAATTAACATTTGCTTATGTCCGGTTTCGCCATCTTAAATTAAATAATTGATGTGGAATGTGTGGTTCAAATTTTTTAGAGAGTATGTCGACAGTTGCATCTGCAACAATTTTTCCTAGTTGTTGATTTTTTCTTTTGAGTATACATATCTTAATTACGTGTTGAAGATTTTTAAATCGTTGTTTTTTTAAAAGAGGTCAATTTGAAGATCAAACGAGTGTTTTCCACTCCTAGGTTAAGCATGAAGTAAAATTTCGAGTTTAGAAAAGCCTGAAAATTTGGTTTGGTCGCGTAGCGCGAAGCGCGGAGCGACCAAACCAAATTTTCAGGCTTTTCTAAACTCGAAATTTTACTTCATGCGCCACGCGTACAAGACACTGATTTCAAGCGAAGTTTACTCGTTTACAACATTTCAGTGCTTTCAGTGTTTAATACGTGTGGCGCATGAAGTAAAATTTCGAGTTTAGAAAAGCCTGAAAATTTGGTTTGGCCGCTCCGCGCTTCGCGCTACGCGACCAAACCAAATTTTCAGGCTTTTCTAAACTCGAAATTTTACTTCATGCTTAGTCTGGGAGTGGAATACACTCGTTTTAAGCTTCAAATTGAACTCTTTAAAAAAAAGCGTATGCATATGTATACCTTATATACTTCCCTGTATGTATACTTAAAAGAAAAATTGCCTATATTAACAGATTAATTCGATGACTATTTGCCAAATCTACTAATTGCACATTTGATTCAACTAACGTTTTCGTTTGAGCTTACACAAAATCAATATGAATGCATTATTTATTTCTGTAAATACCAGAACTATTTAGTAGATGTAGAAATTGGAATTATACCACTTAAACTCACATTTAAAACGATTGTGCACATTAAATAAAATGATTTGTGGCTGGGTTTTTGCAGATTTAGTTTTAGGATAACATTGTCAAAATGTGACGTTTAACCTTAAATTTTATAGCTGCATACCGGAACATACGTTTTCGCATGCTCCATTTAAAAACCACAGCAGAAATATTATGAAGTTTTCTGTCTCTTTTCACATACGTGTAATAGAAAAATAGTTGGATGTCATCAGATTATGACATTAAACTATTTTCGTATTACATATATTGGTGCAAAAAGCACTAGAAATCAAGGAAATCATGGAATACCTCTCGTGAATCGTACCTTATATTAAATTTATTTATTGATGGAATAGACATTTTCCATGTCATAAACATCAATATCGTTTGAATTGATTGATTTTTTGACATATATGTAACTATTGCTAGATTTTCATCGGCGTTTTAACAGACGTTGTTGAAATCCTTGGTAAACCCGGCTTTAATGTTTGAGGTTGTTTATTTATCCTGTATATGAATTGCTTTTGTTATTATAGATAGCACTGAGGAATCTTTGGTTCAGAGAAAACCTCCAGGAAGCGATAAACGCATCTAGAATACACCACCAACTCTCTCCTATGTCGATTACAGCGGAAAGTAATTTTCCAAAGGTAACTTTAAAAAAAAAAAATATTTTTTTTAATTTGGATCGATGATCCTGGCCTAGACTCTCGCCATAGCCATATCTCTTATGTATTTTTATGCTAATTATTCTCATTCCGACAAACACACACATTTATACCACACCCAGGGTCACGACGAAACATTATTTTTCAAATAAAGTCTCCCCGTGCACGGGAATCGAACCCGAGTTTGTGGCTCGCCGAACAATACCTGCCCTTTTTTTTTGTAATAGTTAATATCTGATTGAAGATTTAAATTTCTGCAGAGCATTTTAAATGAGTTGATGAAAATCGGCCACGAAGTGAATGTCCTAAACCCAGCCGATGGGTTCTCTGCAGTGACAGGTGTGGCAAATTATGGTGATAAAGTCGAAGGATTCTTCGATATCAGACGTACTGGATCGGTGGAGTACCTGACGTGATCCTAAAGAAATTAGAGATAGAAAAGAGAGGATTAAAAAAAAAACAGTGATATTTCCGTTCCGAATTTCAAGTGTTATAGTATTTTATTTATAAATAAAGTTAAATTATGTAAATTATACAATGAGCTTTTTTATTTTTACCATTTACTTTTCTACATTCCCGCATGCATGTACAGAGCAGAGCTGGGACGAATCCTCGTAAAAAGGATTCGAATAACGAATCCGAATCACCTAATATGATTCGAATCACGATTAGTCGAATAAAGGATTCGTAAGCGATAAATATGATTCGAATCAAAGATTCGAATCCTGTTTTTTCGAATCACGAATACAAATCCTTTCAAAAAATTATTATTAAATACTGATGTATACGTCTGTTTATAATGTTATGTATTCTTATTATTTTTTTTAGACTTAGATTCATATGAATGTATTGTTATGTATTTCTTTTTTGTTCACTGCCTACATTTGTATCTATTTTCTATTTGTTTTTTTTATATCATTAAGTATCATGAATTAAATTTATATTGTATTATTGTAAAATAAAGTAAATTAAATTAAATTAAATAAATTTGATTTTAGAATTTTTTTTAACCATTTATATACAAATATCATTACCAGTTGTTTTACCAAAAATATTTAAAATTTAATTATTTATTATTAACACTGAACATCGTTGATAACAGACTAAACATCTGATTCCCTGTTACTCTGATTAAAGATGTATTTGTGTGTTTCTGAACTTCACTTCAAATCAGTGTTTTGTACGCGTGGCGCATGAAGTAAAATTTCGAGTTTAGAAAAGCCCGAAAATTTGTCTCGGGTCGCTGCGCGACCCTCGACAAATTTTCACGGGGCTTTTCTAAACTCGAAATTTTACTTCATGCTTAGTCTGGGAGTGGAAAACACTCGTTTAAATGAAGACAACCTTATACAAGACTGTCTCAGTTTAAACTGAGTCGACCTTATACAGTAATGACTTTGATTTTGACGTCATGTGAGGATTTCTGCGCGTGATAAGGTCGGCTCGGTTTGAATCGAGACAACCTTGCACAGTAATGATCTTAGTTTTGACGTCACGTATGGATTTCCACGCGTGACGACATCAACCAAGGTGTGTAAGTTAGTTTGTCTTGATTTAAACCGAGCCGACCTTGTATTGTTTAATTACCTTGATTGTTCACGTTACGTGAGGACTTCCACTCGTGACGTCAGCAATCAGTGTTTAATACGCGTGGCACTCTGATACAGAGTGATGTACAGATTCGATGGTTCCGATGGTTTTTTCAAGTTAAGTACTCTTAATATTAGAGATAGAGAAAAGCTAATATATAACTTACAATATAACTAATAGAGAATGCATTTCTAGCCGACCGCAGGTCTAGACAAAAAATAAGAAACATACTGATTTTTCACACAATATACAAACAACATGTTTTTCTACAACCGCAAAAGAAGAAATTCTACTATACATGCGTTTTAATAATTAAATAATTAATTTGAAAGATCTCATTATACAAGGTATTTGAAAAAGAACTCCCTAGTTTTATTGTGCTATAGAAACTGTTCAAAGTGATACACACTATTCTAGTTTGTGGTGTTTGATTCATCAACTGTCCAAGTTTTTCTCCTCCGCAGCTGGCACGCCTGCTTGACCTTGATGCGGCGCCAGGGCTCAGTTCAGACCCCGTTGACTCCAAAAGATTCTGTAAGTTTACATATATACGAGCCCTAAGAACTATATATTGGGACAAAATCAAATTCATGTATAATTCAGGTATTAGACAGTTTTTTCTTTTTTTCTTTTTTTAAAATTTAATTCTATGTAATTAGTTAATTAACATCAATGAGGGCCAATCAGCAACACAAAAAACAAAATTATTATACTATTCTATTCTATCATTTCTAATTAACAAGGAAAATGTTCATTTTGTGTGGCAACTAAATATTGGGACAGTATAAAATAACTGTTAAAAATGAAACAAAATAAGACAAGTAAGCTGTGAAAACAATGCAGAACGAAACGTCAGATTACTTGGTAGTTGCTTTCTTATCGTATCGGGTGAATCGCTGCTTTTATTGAACAAAATGGTGCGTGGTATCTCAGTAGAGAGAGTTAGCGGGTACGGAGCCATTTCATACCCAAGGTTTCATACCCAAGGTCATCCCCAAGGTCAAGGTCAAGGTCAAGGTCACCCCAAGGTCACCCCAAGGTCATCCCAAGGTCATCCCCAAGGTCATCCCAAGGTCATTCCAAGCTATTTCATTCCCAAGCTATTTCATTCCCGTTTCAGGTCGGACGTTGATAAGAGGAAAAGTGGTGGGGAAAAGTGGTGGGGAAAAAGTGGTGTAAGGTGTGAGCATTCAAGATACATTGTTGCAATAATGCAGTTTACAAATACGGAACGAGAGCCTTTAATGGATCGCATTAACAGTGCCATAGAAGCATACTCCGACAAGGTTCCTGTAATGAATATAAAATTTAAATAAAAAACCATTTACCGAAATAAAAAAGTTTATTAATTACATAATTAAATCGTAAAACAACAATAATATATATTCATTGTTTACTTCGTAACATTTTTATAATAGTGCTATTAATTAATGGCGCAACATTGGTGTTATTTATAAATTGCGTAACATTTTTCATCACACTGTTTTCACCAAAAGGATCTAGGACCATATATATTACTTCAAATATTAATGTTAAGAAGCAGAATAAGAGCGAGAAACAAATAAGTATACACGCTACGGTACACATTATTAATTATTTTAAGTGTGGATCGCTAAACTATTAAACATATACTGAATACAAATTTTGTAACTTATTTTTGTACATACATTTATCAATTACATATTTTCACATCAGATGGAGCTACCACTAAACATGCCCATTACACAATGGTTGCAATATCTTTGTGTCCCCAGGCTAGAGTCTCGACGTTGTTGGAACAAATATACCTTTTGTCATCAAATGGTGATAGAGCCAATTTATTTTGATTGTTTGAATAAATGGTATGTTTGATTGATCTAAAAAGGCTCTGTTGTTTAATGATTGTAACCGACTCGTTCAAACACTTCAAGTAATCTGACCCACTCAAATCATTCGACACAACATTTTTCTTAACACCTTTAGCCTTTTTAGACCATTCCCCCTCCACATTATTCGCATACATTTTTGCCCTTAACCCAACAAATTCTCGCATAATCCTACCACCATTCTCATCCTTCATCAGACCCAATACAGCTTTGTTTTGTAATGGGATGCCATACTGATTATTAGAATCAAAATTGCTAGTGTCAAAGTGTGGTAAATCGTCTTTCATGTCAGCAACAACGTCATCAGTCTCAATTTGTAGTGTTAAACTGTCCGTGTCCATGTAACATAACACAACTTTATCACCGTATTTAGACTTTAAATGGTTGTAATAAAATTCATACATTAGTAATTTGCTAAGGTCTAATACGGAAAACCCAACGTAAATCGGTTTGTTATAAACAGCCCGCAAACGATCCAATTGAATAGCTACTAAATTGTCTGTAAAAACGGAACAACAATTGAAATTTAATTTAGCTATTAAACTTTCCGCGCCTTTACGGTGACCGATATCTTCCCAATGATTCAACAACTTTACATTTACACGTTTATCCACATTTTCCATGGTCTTGCCAAACACTGAATTGTTCATTAGTTTAAAAAAATCTTTCTCAAAATCATTTTTGGCTTGCTGACGCATGCTGGTGTTTAAATCAATATATTTTTTTAGCCAATGTGACTGTTTAAAAGAAATTACTCGATGAATTTTTATTAATTTCAAACCGTTTCCTAAAGCTTGCTTTAAATTTCTATAATGAATTATGTACTTTGATTTATTTAATAAATTTGGAATTAATTTAGTTTGTGTGAAAATTGAATTTGGTGGTACTATATTTTCTGCGAGAAAAGGTAAATCGTTGTGTAAATTATGAACATTTTCTGGATACTCAATATCCACTTCCAAAATGTATCCCGTTGATGAATCATCGGACATGTTTAATACATTTAAATTTTCAATTTCAATTTCGCTTAACCATTTAAAATCCGCATACGGCAACAATTGCGACATAGCCCATCCATACAAATTGTTTGCATCCCAATATGTTAGAAATGATGAAGGTCGTGAACTGTTAAAAGTGGACATGTATTTATTGTTGGCTTCAGCATGTCGCAAAGAACATTGACTTATACCACCTCTTATACCTCTCCGTATGAAGTGGTGCATATCGATGTCTGTTAGTAATTCTAATTTAATGTCAGTCAATTTCAGCATGGCATCCCACGACAATCCAGGGGCCGTATAATAGTGAGCCGGATCCAAATTATACGCTTTCAAACACACATTGCGGAAATTCTCAAATACATCAGTCAATAGTAAAACATCTGTTTTCAAATACAAATCCGAATATTGTTGTAAATTTTGACAATTAAAAGTGTTCCATACATTTTCAGCATGCTCATACTCCGCAACAGTAATATCTGCGTTTGTTAACGAGTTAAAAAATAATTTCTTGGGAGGTAATTTTGTTTCGCTTAATTTTGAAAAATTATCCATATACTGATATGGAAAGACTCCTTTTTTTGTGACTAAATTGAACTGTTGATCGTCTGGGAAATTTTTTCGAACAGTACTCAGTTGATTCGCATTTAAATTCTTTGCCAATTTTTCTAAGCTTGAGGCCATAAATCTAAACGAATCCAAAAATCTTAATTTGAAGTAAATGTCCCGATCAACACCATTCTTGTCCGTATACCTGTCAACTTTAATGGATTTTGTAAAGGAAATGTATTTTTCTTTGTTTTGTGGAATTATATCAATTTTATCAGTATCTACACCAAACTCTTTAATAAATAAATGCGAATCATAACCGCTCAAATTATGAAAGAAAATAGGTAAGAATTTAGGGATTTGATAATTCAAGTTACACTTTGAATGAGCTGCACCGACAAATTTCCCCGTTAAATGACAATGATCGGCTACTTTATCGCAAGAATTCAAAAATTTCAAACAAATGTGACACTCTTTGGCGGAATCAAATAAATATTGCTCGCCCGACGTTAATTTGAACATGGGGATAATTGGTTTTAAAAATTTTTTATAAATAAATTTAGCATCTTCACTTAATTTCTGCATAAACACCTTAGGACAATCCATACCAGTATATGTTACAAATTTATTTAAATTTGTATTATAAGCACATTTAATATAATACGCGAAGGAATATGGGGTGTGGATATGCGTCGAATAAGTATAAGATGTGCTTGGATCCGGCTGACATGTCTGAATCGGGATGAGGAGCGATTCAAAGTCGGCATAGACAACAAAAGGTACCCGCATTTTTGAATTAAAGTTGTTAAACGATAATAAATTGTCGGGCACCATATCACCGTTTTTATTTTTAATTAAATCAGCGGTAGGCATGACTGTATAGACTTTGTTACAATCATGCTGACAATGATCATGCAAAGCGACTTCTGTGGAGAAGAAAGTCAAACACCCATCACATAAGATTTTTTTAGATTTATGGGTGGACACTTGAGATGCTACTAATCTAGATATATCTTTGATCCAAACATAGTGCCCGGTAATTCCCTCCTCGATGTATAGGAGGTTAACATGTCTGTCGCGCTTAGACTTTGTAAAATAAATCGGCCCTACCACTTCATATAAATGTTTGTCGGAATTAAATTCTAGCCCATACACATTAATACTAATGTTGTTTAAATTTTCGAATATGGGGATTTTTTGTAATTTTAGTGGTAGCTTCATACCTGTTAAATTGAGAATGGTGCTGTAGTGTGGGTATGAAGAAGTGCGATGTGGATGATTTATATGATCTACGGGGTGAAGAGCTGACACTACTGCCCATGCAAAGCAGGCATTATCTTGGTTCTGCATGTTGATACATGCTTGTTTTTTCTTGATTGATGGTTTAAGATCCAAATACGAAGAGCCACGAATTGCAGTGTATTTATTTATATTAACTTCCAGATGAGAAATTTGTAAAAGGGCCCATCCACTATCTCGCTCCTGCAAGCGATAATAATACACGCATTAGCATGTGTTTTTAATTTCACTATAACAAAAATTACTTACTTGAAATTCCTCGCTCTTCGTTTGCACAACATTACACAACTGTTTATAAATTTCCTCCAGATCATCTGCAGGTGGCACAACCACAAAGCGGGTGTTGAAAGATTTGAGATCTGGTTGGTCCTCAACTCCTGGTTTGATATATCTACCAAACAGCTCAATGTTGATTTTCTGAGGCGATTGTAAATGATGAGTTACTAAATGCACAAACTTCTCTTGACACTCTTCCAGGAATTTGGGGATATCGATGCTACCCGCAGATTGAATCCCATAAGAAGCAATTCGTCCACGGAAAGCACTTGAAATTTTCTTTACCCCGATGTCGAAAAATTCCCGGGAAATGATGTTTAGGTGTTTTTGCGACCTCAAGTGCCCCGCAAGTAGTTGAGCCGTAACAAATTCCTCTTGACACTCATCACATCGTAGATTAGGATTCACCTTCTTCATCTTTGTTGGAGGAGCACTAGTAGATGGCCCATTCCTCCTCTTTGGTGGAGGAGCACTAGTAGAGGGTCGATTTTTGGGACCTCTTTTAATTGGCTGAGGTAGTGGTGCTTGTGGGTGATATTTTTTAACATGTTTCACCCGACTATAATTTTGGCCGAACGTTGCGGAACAAAACTCACACGGAAACATTTTAGTAATACTTATCTGGAGGAAATGAATCGTAAAACTGTTCTGGACGAACTGAATAACTTTCAAGTCGAATTGTTTATTAAATAGAGGAATTACGATTATTCAGTAAATCGAAGGAAATATACTAGACGCTGACGCTACAAATCTGCACGCGCGATGTTCGATTCGCATTTGCTTGGTTTCCAATTTCTGCTTATTTGCATTACGATTATTCAGCAAATCGACGGAAATATACTAGACGCTGACGCTACAAATCTGCACGCGCGATGTTCGATTCGCATTTGCTTGGTTTCCAATTTCTGCTTATTTGCATTACGATTATTTAGTAAATCGACGGAAATATACGAGACGCTGATGCTACAAATTTGCACGCTCGATGTTCGATTCGCATTTGCTTGGTTTCCAATTTCTGCTTATTTGCATTACGATTATTCAGTAAATCGACGGAAATATACTAGACGCTGACGCTACAAATCTGCACGCGCGATGTTCGATTCGCATTTGCTTGGTTTCCAATTTCTGCTTATTTGCATTACGATTATTCAGTAAATCGACGGAAATATACTAGACGCTGACGCTACAAATCTGCACGCGCGATGTTCGATTCGCATTTGCTTGGTTTCCAATTTCTGCTTATTTGCATTACGATTATTCAGTAAATCGACGGAAATATACTAGACGCTGACGCTACAAATCTGCACGCGCGATGGGTGGTTCGCATTTGCTTGGTTTCCAATTTCTGCTTATTTGCATTATGATTATTCAGTAAATCGATGGAAATATACTAGACGCTGATGCTGCAAATCTATTTTTTAACCTTTTTGGGAGCTGTGAGTAATAAGAAATAATAAGAATATTTTATTGAGTAAGTTTTTTTATTATACTCGCATACCTAAACACTTGATTCGCGATAATGCTAATTTAATTATATTATTTAAACAGGATGATCTTAACCTAAAACACGTTTACACTGATCACGTGAGTAGTGATATGACTTTTGAACAATTCAAGTCTTTGTGTGCAGAGTGCTGGAAAGAAAAATATGGTTTTATTACAATTGATAAAGATTCTGATAAGGGAAGGTATCGCAATGGATTCGATAAGTATATTATCATAGACTAAGCAACCACCCTCACCATAATAATAACAGACGGTGTGCGTGTTACATCGCTGATTCATAAAAGAGTTTCATTCATAAAGAGGAAAACAGGTTGATTAGGAAAACAGGCTGATTAGGAAAACAGGCTGATTAGGAAAACAGGTTGATTAGGAAAACAGGCTGATTAGGAAAACAGGCTGATTAGGAAAACAGGCTGATTAGGAAAACAGGCTGATTAGGAAAACAGGCTGATTAGGAAAACAGGCTGATTAGGAAAACAGGCTGATTAGGAAAACAGGCTGATTAGGAAAACAGGCTGATTAGGAAAACAGGCTGATTAGGAAAACAGGCTGATTAAGATGAGTGACATTCAAAAGAAACTAATACAAGTTCAAAAGGATATCAGAAAAAAAGTGTTGGCTTTAAAATTAAATCGTAGTGAAGATGATGAAAGATCGCAAAATTTTTTTCAACCAATTACGGAGCCTTTACAAAGCTTAGTTAAGTCTAACGAAGAAATAATTAAGACTAATGAAGATATAAAACGAGAAAATAAAGAATTAAAACAAGAAATAAAACAAGAAAATGATAAAATCCGGGAAAAATATGATCTCAGTAATATTATTCAGGGTGATAAGATTGCTCATTCATCTCCGTTTTCACAATACAAACAAAGGCCAAAAAGGTTGGACTTTATAGATGATGGAGAAGTTTTTACACATGAACCGTCGGAACAAAATCTACCTACAAATTCTAAACCTTATTCTAAACCTGATTCTAAGATTATTCAGGAATATTTGGATCAATTTCCTACATTACCAAGAAAATATGTTGAAAAATTAATGAACGAAGGGGGTGATGACTTTGACACTATTCATGGTATAAAGTTCTATCAGGATACAGCTAAATTTAAAATTGGCAATACAGACATTTATTTGAAAGAAAATGATTTAATCATTAACGGAATTACATACATCGGCACTCCCGGTCTATATGAATTACTATTCAGTTCATTTACTGTCACTATTATTCCTATTATTGTTCATGGATGTCAGTACAAAATGGAATTGTTTGAAGGTTTGCAGAGAAATCCTAATTTTATCAAAGTAGTCCATTTATGGTGATGTCTAATCTAACCTCACTTTCTAAAGTGACATGTAACCTAACTGGATAAAGTCCCATCTAACCTAACCTAACGTTTACAACTTCCTCACTTTTCGACTTGTTATGTCACTTATTAATACTTTACGTTACTTTTTGATATATTCGGGGCTATTCCGTACCCAAAATAATAAATTAAGCGTACGTTATTCTGTAACATCACAGTCTAAGGGAATTTGGTAACTGGGATGAAACGGGATGTTTCACTTAAAACTCCCCAGATTAATTAACAAGAAACTATTTTTTTCAAGTTTTGTTTTTTGTAATCGATAGATGTTATTCAAGGCTTCAAATTAAGATAGAATTAGTACCACTCATAATTATGGTTTAGCTGTCAGAGGTGTGAGAAAATGTCATTTGATGATCAGAACTTTGTAAGTGACTGTTTCCAAAAGAATGGATATTTTACGACATTTTTATTATTTGCATGTTTTAAATTGCATTGACCAATTTTACGTTATACCCAATTTTTATATTTTTAAGTATACATATGCACACGATGTTAATTTTACGACATGCGTTGTTTTTTAGAAGACTTCAATTTGTAGCTTTAAACAAGTGTTTTCCACTCCCAGGTTAAGCATAAAGTAAAATTTCGAGTTTAGAAAAGCCTCAAACTTTTAGGCTTTTCTAAACTCGAAATTTTATTTCATGCTTAACCTGGGAGTGGAAAACACTTGTTTAAAGCTTCAAATTGAAGTCTTCTAAAAAACAACGCATGTCGTAAAATTAACATCGTGTGCATATGTATACTTAAAAATATAAAAATTGGGTATAACGTAAAATTGGTCAATGCAATTTAAAACATGCAAATAATAAAAATGTCGTAAAATATCCATTCTTTTGGAAACAGTCACTTACAAAGTTCTGATCATCAAATGACATTTTCTCACACCTCTGACAGCTAAACCATAATTATGAGTGGTACTAATTCTATCTTAATTTGAAGCCTTGAATAACATCTATCGATTACAAAAAACAAAACTTAAAAAAAATAGTTTCTTGTTAATTAATCTGGGGAGTTTTAAGTGAAACATCCCGTTTCATCCCAGTTACCAAATTCCCTTAGACTGTGATGTTACAGAATAACGTACGCTTAATTTATTATTTTGGGTACGGAATAGCCCCGAATATATCAAAAAGTAACGTAAAGTATTAATAAGTGACATAACAAGTCGAAAAGTGAGGAAGTTGTAAACGTTAGGTTAGGTTAGATGGGACTTTATCCAGTTAGGTTACATGTCACTTTAGAAAGTGAGGTTAGATTAGACATCACCATAAATGGACTACTTTGATAAAATTAGGATTTCTCTGCAAACCTTCAAACAATTCCATTTTGTACTGACATCCATGAACAATAATAGGAATAATAGTGACAGTAAATGAACTGAATAGTAATTCATATAGACCGGGAGTGCCGATGTATGTAATTCCGTTAATGATTAAATCATTTTCTTTCAAATAAATGTCTGTATTGCCAATTTTAAATTTAGCTGTATCCTGATTGAACTTTATACCATGAATAGTGTCAAAGTCATCACCCCCTTCGTTCATTAATTTTTCAACATATTTTCTTGGTAATGTAGGAAATTGATCCAAATATTCCTGAATAATCTTAGAATCAGGTTTAGAATAAGGTTTAGAATTTGTAGGTAGATTTTGTTCCGACGGTTCATGTGTAAAAACTTCTCCATCATCTATAAAGTCCAACCTTTTTGGCCTTTGTTTGTATTGTGAAAACGGAGATGAATGAGCAATCTTATCACCCTGAATAATATTACTGAGATCATATTTTTCCCGGATTTTATCATTTTCTTGTTTTATTTCTTGTTTTAATTCTTTATTTTCTCGTTTTATATCTTCATTAGTCTTAATTATTTCTTCGTTAGACTTAACTAAGCTTTGTAAAGGCTCCGTAATTGGTTGAAAAAAATTTTGCGATCTTTCATCATCTTCACTACGATTTAATTTTAAAGCCAACACTTTTTTTCTGATATCCTTTTGAACTTGTATTAGTTTCTTTTGAATGTCACTCATCTTAATCAGCCTGTTTTCCTAATCAGCCTGTTTTCCTAATCAGCCTGTTTTCCTAATCAGCCTGTTTTCCTAATCAGCCTGTTTTCCTAATCAGCCTGTTTTCCTAATCAGCCTGTTTTCCTAATCAGCCTGTTTTCCTAATCAGCCTGTTTTCCTAATCAGCCTGTTTTCCTAATCAGCCTGTTTTCCTAATCAACCTGTTTTCCTAATCAGCCTGTTTTCCTAATCAGCCTGTTTTCCTAATCAGCCTGTTTTCCTAATCAGCCTGTTTTCCTAATCAGCCTGTTTTCCTAATCAGCCTGTTTTCCTAATCAACCTGTTTTCCTCTTTATGAATGAAACTCTTTTATGAATCAGCGATGTAACACGCACACCGTCTGTTATTATTATGGTGAGGGTGGTTGCTTAGTCTATGATTATATACTTATCGAATCCATTGCGATACCTTCCCTTATCAGAATCTTTATCAATTGTAATAAAACCATATTTTTCTTTCCAGCACTCTGCACACAAAGACTTGAATTGTTCAAAAGTCATATCACTACTCACGTGATCAGTGTAAACGTGTTTTAGGTTAAGATCATCCTGTTTAAATAATATAATTAAATTAGCATTATCGCGAATCAAGTGTTTAGGTATGCGAGTATAATAAAAAAACTTACTCAATAAAATATTCTTATTATTTCTTATTACTCACAGCTCCCAAAAAGGTTAAAAAATAGATTTGCAGCATCAGCGTCTAGTATATTTCCATCGATTTACTGAATAATCATAATGCAAATAAGCAGAAATTGGAAACCAAGCAAATGCGAACCACCCATCGCGCGTGCAGATTTGTAGCGTCAGCGTCTAGTATATTTCCGTCGATTTACTGAATAATCGTAATGCAAATAAGCAGAAATTGGAAACCAAGCAAATGCGAATCGAACATCGCGCGTGCAGATTTGTAGCGTCAGCGTCTAGTATATTTCCGTCGATTTACTGAATAATCGTAATGCAAATAAGCAGAAATTGGAAACCAAGCAAATGCGAATCGAACATCGAGCGTGCAAATTTGTAGCATCAGCGTCTCGTATATTTCCGTCGATTTACTAAATAATCGTAATGCAAATAAGCAGAAATTGGAAACCAAGCAAATGCGAATCGAACATCGCGCGTGCAGATTTGTAGCGTCAGCGTCTAGTATATTTCCGTCGATTTACTGAATAATCGTAATGCAAATAAGCAGAAATTGGAAACCAAGCAAATGCGAATCGAACATCGCGCGTGCAGATTTGTAGCGTCAGCGTCTAGTATATTTCCTTCGATTTACTGAATAATCGTAATTCCTCTATTTAATAAACAATTCGACTTGAAAGTTATTCAGTTCGTCCAGAACAGTTTTACGATTCATTTCCTCCAGATAAGTATTACTAAAATGTTTCCGTGTGAGTTTTGTTCCGCAACGTTCGGCCAAAATTATAGTCGGGTGAAACATGTTAAAAAATATCACACACAAGCACCACTACCTCAGCCAATTAAAAGAGGTCCCAAAAATCGACCCTCTACTAGTGCTCCTCCACCAAAGAGGAGGAATGGGCCATCTACTAGTGCTCCTCCAACAAAGATGAAGAAGGTGAATCCTAATCTACGATGTGATGAGTGTCAAGAGGAATTTGTTACGGCTCAACTACTTGCGGGGCACTTGAGGTCGCAAAAACACCTAAACATCATTTCCCGGGAATCTCAAATCTTTCAACACCCGCTTTGTGGTTGTGACACCTGCAGATGATCTGGAGGAAATTTATAAACAGTTGTGTAATGTTGTGCAAACGAAGAGCGAGGAATTTCAAGTAAGTAATTTTTGTTATAGTGAAATTAAAAACACATGCTAATGCGTGTATTATTATCGCTTGCAGGAGCGAGATAGTGGATGGGCCCTTTTACAAATTTCTCATCTGGAAGTTAATATAAATAAATACACTGCAATTCGTGGCTCTTCGTATTTGGATCTTAAACCATCAATCAAGAAAAAACAAGCATGTATCAACGTGCAGAACCAAGATAATGCCTGCTTTGCATGGGCAGTAGTGTCAGCTCTTCACCCCGTAGATCATATAAATCATCCACATCGCACTTCTTCATACCCACACTACAGCACCATTCTCAATTTAACAGGTATGAAGCTACCACTAAAATTACAAAAAATCCCCATATTCGAAAATTTAAACAACATTAGTATTAATGTGTATGGGCTAGAATTTAATTCCGACAAACATTTATATGAAGTGGTAGGGCCGATTTATTTTACAAAGTCTAAGCGCGACAGACATGTTAACCTCCTATACATCGAGGAGGGAATTACCGGGCACTATGTTTGGATCAAAGATATATCTAGATTAGTAGCATCTCAAGTGTCCACCCATAAATCTAAAAAATTCTTATGTGATGGGTGTTTGACTTTCTTCTCCACAGAAGTCGCTTTGCATGATCATTGTCAGCATGATTGTAACAAAGTCTATACAGTCATGCCTACCGCTGATTTAATTAAAAATAAAAACGGTGATATGGTGCCCGACAATTTATTATCGTTTAACAACTTTAATTCAAAAATGCGGGTACCTTTTGTTGTCTATGCCGACTTTGAATCGCTCCTCATCCCGATTCAGACATGTCAGCCGGATCCAAGCACATCTTATACTTATTCGACGCATATCCACACCCCATATTCCTTCGCGTATTATATTAAATGTGCTTATAATACAAATTTAAATAAATTTGTAACATATACTGGTATGGATTGTCCTAAGGTGTTTATGCAGAAATTAAGTGAAGATGCTAAATTTATTTATAAAAAATTTTTAAAACCAATTATCCCCATGTTCAAATTAACGTCGGGCGAGCAATATTTATTTGATTCCGCCAAAGAGTGTCACATTTGTTTGAAATTTTTGAATTCTTGCGATAAAGTAGCCGATCATTGTCATTTAACGGGGAAATTTGTCGGTGCAGCTCATTCAAAGTGTAACTTGAATTATCAAATCCCTAAATTCTTACCTATTTTCTTTCATAATTTGAGCGGTTATGATTCGCATTTATTTATTAAAGAGTTTGGTGTAGATACTGATAAAATTGATATAATTCCACAAAACAAAGAAAAATACATTTCCTTTACAAAATCCATTAAAGTTGACAGGTATACGGACAAGAATGGTGTTGATCGGGACATTTACTTCAAATTAAGATTTTTGGATTCGTTTAGATTTATGGCCTCAAGCTTAGAAAAATTGGCAAAGAATTTAAATGCGAATCAACTGAGTACTGTTCGAAAAAATTTCCCAGACGATCAACAGTTCAATTTAGTCACAAAAAAAGGAGTCTTTCCATATCAGTATATGGATAATTTTTCAAAATTAAGCGAAACAAAATTACCTCCCAAGAAATTATTTTTTAACTCGTTAACAAACGCAGATATTACTGTTGCGGAGTATGAGCATGCTGAAAATGTATGGAACACTTTTAATTGTCAAAATTTACAACAATATTCGGATTTGTATTTGAAAACAGATGTTTTACTATTGACTGATGTATTTGAGAATTTCCGCAATGTGTGTTTGAAAGCGTATAATTTGGATCCGGCTCACTATTATACGGCCCCTGGATTGTCGTGGGATGCCATGCTGAAATTGACTGACATTAAATTAGAATTACTAACAGACATCGATATGCACCACTTCATACGGAGAGGTATAAGAGGTGGTATAAGTCAATGTTCTTTGCGACATGCTGAAGCCAACAATAAATACATGTCCACTTTTAACAGTTCACGACCTTCATCATTTCTAACATATTGGGATGCAAACAATTTGTATGGATGGGCTATGTCGCAATTGTTGCCGTATGCGGATTTTAAATGGTTAAGCGAAATTGAAATTGAAAATTTAAATGTATTAAACATGTCCGATGATTCATCAACGGGATACATTTTGGAAGTGGATATTGAGTATCCAGAAAATGTTCATAATTTACACAACGATTTACCTTTTCTCGCAGAAAATATAGTACCACCAAATTCAATTTTCACACAAACTAAATTAATTCCAAATTTATTAAATAAATCAAAGTACATAATTCATTATAGAAATTTAAAGCAAGCTTTAGGAAACGGTTTGAAATTAATAAAAATTCATCGAGTAATTTCTTTTAAACAGTCACATTGGCTAAAAAAATATATTGATTTAAACACCAGCATGCGTCAGCAAGCCAAAAATGATTTTGAGAAAGATTTTTTTAAACTAATGAACAATTCAGTGTTTGGCAAGACCATGGAAAATGTGGATAAACGTGTAAATGTAAAGTTGTTGAATCATTGGGAAGATATCGGTCACCGTAAAGGCGCGGAAAGTTTAATAGCTAAATTAAATTTCAATTGTTGTTCCGTTTTTACAGACAATTTAGTAGCTATTCAATTGGATCGTTTGCGGGCTGTTTATAACAAACCGATTTACGTTGGGTTTTCCGTATTAGACCTTAGCAAATTACTAATGTATGAATTTTATTACAACCATTTAAAGTCTAAATACGGTGATAAAGTTGTGTTATGTTACATGGACACGGACAGTTTAACACTACAAATTGAGACTGATGACGTTGTTGCTGACATGAAAGACGATTTACCACACTTTGACACTAGCAATTTTGATTCTAATAATCAGTATGGCATCCCATTACAAAACAAAGCTGTATTGGGTCTGATGAAGGATGAGAATGGTGGTAGGATTATGCGAGAATTTGTTGGGTTAAGGGCAAAAATGTATGCGAATAATGTGGAGGGGGAATGGTCTAAAAAGGCTAAAGGTGTTAAGAAAAATGTTGTGTCGAATGATTTGAGTGGGTCAGATTACTTGAAGTGTTTGAACGAGTCGGTTACAATCATTAAACAACAGAGCCTTTTTAGATCAATCAAACATACCATTTATTCAAACAATCAAAATAAATTGGCTCTATCACCATTTGATGACAAAAGGTATATTTGTTCCAACAACGTCGAGACTCTAGCCTGGGGACACAAAGATATTGCAACCATTGTGTAATGGGCATGTTTAGTGGTAGCTCCATCTGATGTGAAAATATGTAATTGATAAATGTATGTACAAAAATAAGTTACAAAATTTGTATTCAGTATATGTTTAATAGTTTAGCGATCCACACTTAAAATAATTAATAATGTGTACCGTAGCGTGTATACTTATTTGTTTCTCGCTCTTATTCTGCTTCTTAACATTAATATTTGAAGTAATATATATGGTCCTAGATCCTTTTGGTGAAAACAGTGTGATGAAAAATGTTACGCAATTTATAAATAACACCAATGTTGCGCCATTAATTAATAGCACTATTATAAAAATGTTACGAAGTAAACAATGAATATATATTATTGTTGTTTTACGATTTAATTATGTAATTAATAAACTTTTTTATTTCGGTAAATGGTTTTTTATTTAAATTTTATATTCATTACAGGAACCTTGTCGGAGTATGCTTCTATGGCACTGTTAATGCGATCCATTAAAGGCTCTCGTTCCGTATTTGTAAACTGCATTATTGCAACAATGTATCTTGAATGCTCACACCTTACACCACTTTTTCCCCACCACTTTTCCCCACCACTTTTCCTCTTATCAACGTCCGACCGGAAACGGGAATGAAATAGCTTGGGAATGAAATAGCTTGGGATGACCTTGGGATGACCTTGGGGATGACCTTGGGATGACCTTGGGATGACCTTGGGGTGACCTTGACCTTGACCTTGACCTTGACCTTGACCTTGACCTTGGGGATGACCTTGGGTATGAAACCTTGGGTATGAAATGGCTCCGTACCCGCTAACTCTCTCTACTGTTAATTTATTTTTTGTATTAATTGCCGCCGTATTGGAATTTCGCGTGAAAAAAGACATTTTTTCACGCTAAATTATTACATTTCTTTACGGTGAATAAATACCCCACTTTGCAAATTCAAAACGCTGTGTCGATGTCACTTTTTTTGACGGTTGTAGAAAATAGTATATTGTACAACGAGAGTGGATATGATGCTTATATGTCACGATGGCAAGTTTTGGGTACGACGCACACTGGTCGAAACGCTCATTCTAGCTGAACATTTCGTTATAAAGCGTTTTAGTCTACTTTATATTGTTCAGAGTGGAAGAAAATATTTAACTAAAATTATAAATTACTCAATATTAAATAATTCTCCCCTTCTATCCCTGACCACCCGTATTTTAATTTTTATTTTTAGCGAAAATTAAAACTCGCCTACGGAGTCGTGCCTACGGCGTCGCGACGCCGTAGGCACGACTCCGTAGGCCATATCCACTCTAATGAATATCCACTCGAGTTTTACAGTCAACTTTTCCTACGACTAGTGAAAGAAACTAAATTAATAGTTGAAGATTATTACAATGAAGATTTGTTGCACATACAAATGTAATTATAGAAAGTACAGTGAACGTATGTAGTGCTAATACACAATGGTGGCCAGGAAGTAATCCCAGGAAAATCTCAAAGTCACATCCGGTTAAAGCTCGCATCCGGTTGAAAGCTAGGGTTCACTTTCCGAGAAAGCTCTCGAAATAGGTTCGGAAACAGCTTAAACCGGTCCAAGAACAGCGTAAACAGGTCCGAAAACAGCTTACACAGTTCCGAAAACAGCTTAAACAGGTCCAAAACCAGCTTAAATAGCTCCGAAACCTGCGGACCTGTTTAAGCTGTTTTCAGACCTGTTTACGCTGTTTTTGGACCGGTTTAAGCTGTTTTTGAACCTATAATCTGTATTTTAATCTGTATTTGGACCTGTTTGATCTGTATCTGGACCTGTTTAAGCTGTTTTCGGACCGGCTTAAACTGTATTTGGAACTGTGTAAGCTGTTTTCGGACCTGTTTCAAGTGGTTTTGGACCTGTTTAAGCTGTTTTTGGGCCGCTTTAAGCTGTTTTCGAACCTCTAATAAATTCTCTGTTGAGTTGGAAGGTGTGGGGAGCTTTTAGGTAGCTTTCTCGGAAAGTGAACCTGAGCTTTCGTCCAGATGCGAGCTTTAACCGGATGTGACCTTGAGCTTTCTCCAGGATTACTTCGAAAACAGCTTAAACCGGTTCGAAAACAGCGTAAACAGGTCCGAAAACAGCTGAAACAGTTCCGAAAACAGCTTAAACAGGTCCAAAACCAGCTTAAAGTGCTCCGAAAACAGCGGACCTGTTTAAGCTGTTTTCAGACCTGTTTACGCTGGTTTCGGACCGGTTTAAGCTGTTTTCGAACGTATAATCTGTATTTTAATCTGTAATTGGACCTGTTTGATCTGTATCTGGACCTGTTTAAGCTGTTTTCGGACCGGTTTAAACTGTTTTTGGATCTGTTTAAGCTGTTTTCGGACATGTTTCAGGTGGTTTTGGACTTGTTTAAGCTGTTTTTGGACCGCCTTAAGCTGTTTTCCAACCTCTAATAAATTCTCTGTTGAGCTGGAAGGTGTGGGGAGCTTTTAGGTAGCTTTCTCGGAAAGTGAACCTGAGCTTTCGTCCAGATGCGAGCTTCAACCGGATGTGATCTTGAGCTTTCTCCAGGATTACATCCGGGTTTACTTCCGGGATTACTTCCTGGCCCTGTATCGGCTAATCCCCTCTACTAGTGTGTAAGTTCAAAATTAATTTCATAACTATTAATATTATTTAACATAGCATATAATTTAATATGGTTTAAGTTCTTGGTAGTATAATATCCACAGCAAAGGGATGCATAAAACTTGATTTAAAAAAAAATATATTTTAAAGTTTACAAAAAATAAATATTACCTTTCATTTACCAATACAAGTATCAGTAATATCCAGTTTAAACGAATAATTGAATTTATCTAAATCCCAGGTTAATACTTCTCTCTCCAAT
This sequence comes from Philonthus cognatus, assembly GCA_932526585.2. Classification (NCBI taxonomy): domain Eukaryota; kingdom Metazoa; phylum Arthropoda; class Insecta; order Coleoptera; family Staphylinidae; genus Philonthus; species Philonthus cognatus. The sequence continues at coordinate 13,109,406 of OW052250.1, read as the reverse complement.
TTTATAAATTTTGCACTTATGTAGATACAGGGAGTTTTTCTTTAAAGTATACGCATTACAAATTCAGCTTATTTTCTTTAAATCTTTAGTTATTCATTGATTTTTTTTTAAAGTTCAGTTTGAAGCTTTAAACAAGTGTTTTCCACTCCCAGACTAAGCATGAAGTAACATTTCGAGTTTAGAAAAGCCCCGTGAAAATTTGTCGAGGGTCGCGCAGGCATTTTCTGGGCTTTTCTAAACTCGAAATTTTACTTCATGCGCCACGCGTATAAAATATTGTGAACTTTATGTATATTTGAACCTCACTTGAAATCAGTGTTGTATACGCGTGGCGCATGAAGTAAAATTTCGAGTTTAGAAAAGCCCAGAAAATTTGTCTCGGGTCGCTGCGCGACCCTCGACAAATTTTCACGGGGCTTTTCTAAACTCGAAATTTTACTTTATGCTTAGTCTGGGAGTGGAATATACTCGTTTAAAGATTCAAATAGAACTCATTTAAAAAAGCAACGAATCTCGGAAACTGTACAGCTTAGGTTTACCTATGCTTACCTAAAATAAATTATTTTCTTTAAATGTTTGATATTCGTTGTTTTTTTTAAGAGTTCAGTTCCAAGCTTTAAATGGGTGTTTTCCACTCCCAGACTAAGCATGAAGTAGACTGTGTGAGTATTATTTATTGTTGAAAGATTGTTTATATTTGTGTTAAAGTGAAATTTACCCTAATACACATTCCAATTATAATACCGCAATCTGTCATCATTTATCTGTCAAATTATTTTAAAACAAAACCGACCATTAAAACTGACGCGTATTTAATAAATATATATATATATATATAATAAATGTTGTGTTATATACTGTTGTTGTCGTGAACAAAGTATAGTATATAACTCGCATATAATGGCTATTAATCACTCGAACGACTTGCTCCACTCGCCTTCGGCTCGTTCCGCAAACCTCTTTCTCGTGATTAATAGCTATCATTATATGCTCGTTGTACAATATACTATTTTTCACGCTAAATTATTACATTTTTTCACGTTGAATAAATAGCCCACTTTGCAAATTCAAAACGGTGTGTCAATGTCACCTTTTTTTGACGGTTGTAGAAAAAATATATTAACATTACTTTATTGTGTAAAAAATTATGACAAATTATTATTAAAATTCTCAGTTTTAATCGTGAACTTTGAAAATTGATATCTATAATAAAAATATTAAATTCTGCGACTTGAGTAACTGGAATGCAATAGTTAGCTATCCTATAAACTGAGAATAAAAGTTAATTTTCATTCCAGCAAACTGAAATAAGTAGGGTTTTGTCGCCACCCAAACCACTGTGCACCGTGCGATCAATTTTAGGAATACAGGCCCAGGGATATTAAAATATGTATACTTAACCTTATTAAGCACCAATGAATCATTAGTTAAATCATTATATAATCATTAAGGGCCTCGTTTAATAATTTTCTAATTACATCAGCTAAAAATCAAAGTTTATACAAAATTAAATAGCATTTAATGATTTTCACCTTTTAACCGACATAATTAAAAAACAATTAAGGGCTTGGATATAAAAACAGAAACACAAAAGTTTTTGTCTATTTAATCTACAAACAGCACTATCGGATGGTCAAAAGTCGCTTTAGATTACTTAAGATCCTACATGAATAACCAAATAATCCACTTAAACAAACACTGAAATCAATTTCTGCACAAACAATACTTATTGTTATAAAAGCGAATCGTTAAATAATTAGTTTACTATACCAAAGAATGAAATCAATTTTTGTACAAACATCAATTATAAAATGATAAAACATTTCCACCACTGCAATTAGTCTTCCTGGCAGTGCCATAAAAGACTGTTGGTGTATCTTCCGATTCATTTTGAGTGTCCACCACTACAATGATGTTTAATATGAGTGGTATAAATAACTGATGGCCGTTTTTTTGATTATTTTTTGGGGAAGAATCCAGCATTACAATCGGCTATTGTGACAAAAAGAGTTTTTGCGAACTCAGTTTCGAGGAAGATTCGTCGGAGTCGAGTGGTGAATAAAAATGTGACAGTCCAGCATTACAATCGGCTATTGTGATAAAAATGGAGTTTTTGCGAATTCAGTTTCGAGGAAGATTCGTTGGAGTCAAGTGGTGAATAAAAATGTGACTTTGGAACATCCCTAGTCAACAATACATTTATCTCTTTCATGCAACAATATTATCAGGAGAGGACAACGGATTATTACGAATGTCTACAGTTTTACAGTGAGAACAATGTAAGTTTTTTGTTTATTGTATTATATTTTTTTCTGCGTGATTAATGGTTTCTCTTTTTTAACTCTGTTGGCTTTTATTTTATTATTGTAATTGGCTGAAGGAAAAAGGAAAATGTTGAATGAAGGACTTATGCCCACTTGCACCGCAGGTACATAATCGTGATTAAGTAGTTAATTATGGTGGCTCGACTTTACTTTACACCCCGTGGAATAACCTGCATTATAATAAAAATTCGGATTCATTGCATATCAATTTACCATGATTTTTGAGATTCTGAAAATGGAATCAGGGTAAAGGTGTATGGAAGGCACGAATCTAAAGTTCGTTGGTTAAGGCGACTTACCGCTTGGCCGCAAATCGAATTTTAAGTTCCACTTTTGAGGTTATAAATGGTCGTATTTTCGGCTAAATAAGCACATTACAGATACAAATTATACACATAATAAAATTATCTCCAAAATGAGGACGTAATTTATCCAATTTGTAGTGTTATCTTCATTAATTCAGCGAATAGCACGATATTAGTTTTACGCTAGACTTGACGTCTACTGACGTTTATTTAAAATAATGGATATATAAATCGAGATTGATTATTAAATCATAGGTATTTTAATTTACGATATAAAAAATAGATGGCGCCACCTTCGTACGATAACTAGGATATTTACTGCAATAGTAAAATATCAACAATATAACAATATATAATAACACCTACAAATATTACTTTTATATTTAATTCACTGTTTTTACTAAAATTAAATTTGTACGGCATATCCAGTTTAGTTAGTAGACACACAGATTTTACATGCTTTTAAGTTAGGTTAGTAGAAAGGTTTGCAGTAGAATAAATTGCGGAAGTCTTTTTGCGCTAGTTAAATATTTCACATACTTCTAAGTTAGGTTAGGTTAAGTTAGGAGAAAGGTTTGGAATAGAATAAATTGCGTATGACTATTCTACAAACTTCTAGATTAGGTTAGGAGAAAGGTGTTCAATAGAATAAACTGCGTAAGTCTCTTTGCGCACGGTGACTATTCCACATACTTGCTCCTATGTTAGGAGAAAGGTTTGCAATAAAATAAATTGCTTAAATCTCTTTGTGCACATTGATTATTTTACATACTGCTAGGTTAGGTTAGGAGAAAAGTTTGCAATAGAATAAATTGCATAAGTCTCTCGTTAATGTAGCGTATACGTTTATCCTCACAACCTAAGTGTACAAATCAAATAACAATTAGACAGTGATGCTGCAAAATAACATGTACGCTAAATTTAACAATGCGTGTACGGAATAGCCCCTAAATATTTAAATATGAACATTAATATTTTACATCATTCCCAAAGATGTCGTTGACAGTTTTCGTAAACAGTTAATAGTCACTAAAACTCGAAATGTACATCTAACGAATAAAAATAAAAGTTAATATTTATTACATTTTAATAAATCTAGCGCCATCTATTTTTTATATCGTAAATTAGAATACTCATGATTCACTAAGTAATCTTGATTCATATATCCATTATTTTAAATAAACGTCAGTAGACCTCAATTTAAGTGTAAAATTAATATCGTGATATTGACTGAATGAATGAAGATAACACTACTAATTGAATAATTTACGTCATCCTTTTGGAGTTAATTTCATCATGTGTGTAATAGGTATCCCTAATGTGCTTATTTAGCCAAAAATACGACCATCTATAACCTCAAAAGTGGAACTTAAAATGTAATTTGTGGCCAAACGGTAAGTCGCCTTAACTAACGAACTTTAGATTCGTGCGTCTCATACACGTTTACCTCGATTCCGTTTTCAGAATCTCAAAAATCGAGGTACATCGATATACAACAACCCCATAAATTCACACTGTATTGACATACATAGTATTTTTAATACCTATTTAGAAGTAACAGTTGTTTTAGTGACTTAACGTATGCAGCTTCTTGAACACACACACAAAATTAGGTTAGGAACTTGTCATGTCAAATGGTCGATATCTAAACCATTATTCTTAGGGTATTAGTGGAGTAACTTGATATTCAAAATAACCAGTGGCGGCGTAGGATCACACATATTAATTAATTACATAATATGGAACATAATAATTTATAAGGACGTTATGCTGTTATGTTATTATAATACAACTAAAAGTTCCACAAAACATTATACAAATGTTCTCTTTTTTAGTAACTTGATATTTATTTAAAAATACAATTCTCTTTAACCTGATTCCAGGCAATTTCAATAATTTTTTTCTTCCGTCCTGCTTTCTCAAGCTAAAGCCCATTTTGCTACATCTAGGTAAATAGTGATCACCATCACATCTAAGCGTTATATATTTTTAACTTTACTATAAATCAGTGGTTTATACGCGTGGCGCATGAAGTAAAATTTCGAGTTTAGAAAAGCCCCGTGAAAATTTGTCTTGGGTCGCTTCGCGACCCTCGACAAATTTTCTACGCGGGGCTTTTCTAAACTCGAAATTTTACTTCATGCTTAGTCTGGGAGTGGAAGACACTCGTTACTTTAAAATGTGTTACAAGTGTTAGAATGTGTATCGTAACTGTCAGAAAGAAAAAAAAAATAACATGGCGCTCTCATTATAGTTCAATTCAAATTCGCGTCAAGTTGACACGATTGGTTGAATGTCGACTTGCGCCGACTTATGTTAACTGTCATTATAGTTTAAATGTAATTATAACTGTCACAAAAAAAAAACAATAACATGACGATCTCATTATAGTTAAGTATTATTTGAAAGTTTCGCGAACAACGACTCATTTTCCATGATATTAAAATGTCAGCCATGGAATTACCACATTGTAAACTTCAAGTTGTTTTTAGGTAATTAAGGTTATATGATAAAAAAAAAATATTTTTCTTTGAAGAAATTGACATAAAAGATGGTGATGTGTCCATCATTGCACTTTTCATGTTAATGATATGATGATTTAAATATTAACAATATGGAAGAGTTGCTCAAACTAAATTTTATTCCACTTTTATTATTTTTAATTTAAAACTATTCACAAACAAAATAATCCTTGCATTTTCGCTACATCTCGGTAAATATTGATCACCATCATATCTAAGCGATATATATTTTTAACTAAATTGTAAATCAGTGGTTTATACGCGTGGCGCATGAAGTAAAATTTCGAGTTTAGAAAAGCCCCGTGAAAATTTGTCGAGGGTCGCGCAGCGACCCGAGACAAATTTTCTACGCGGGGCTTTTCTAAACTCGAAATTTTACTTCATGCTTAGTCTGGGAGTGGAAATACTCGTTCTAAAGTTACTATTGCACGTTTTCATACAAAATCGACGAATACCTTACATTTACAGCGTATACATTATGTATATATAAACTCCATAATTGCTCGGCCGTTAATGGGTTAAGTAAAATTTCGAGTTTAGAAAAGCCTGAAAATTTGGTTTGGTCACGTAGCGCTACGCACAACGCGACCAAACCAAATTTTAAGGCTTTTCTAAACTCGAAATTTAATTTCATGCTTAGTCTGTGAGTGGAAACACTGGTTCGAATTGAACGATTTTATAAATTCGACGAATATCTGAAAATTGACATGGTATTCGTTATGTATATTTAAAAGAATTTTCCTTGCATGTAATATAAAAAGTCATTCGTAGAAATCATAAAAAGAAGTGCAGAATTTTACTTAAAATCAACGTTTACAGTTAACTCTATAATTGCTTAACCTAACCTAACCTAAGGTTAGGCTAAGCAGTTTGAATTTCAAATGCGTGCCCCGTACGTATAATTACAAAAAGAATCCATGGCCAACTTTTCCTGGTTTTGTTTTTTTTTAAATTTCAAATGCGTGCCCCGTACGTATAATTACAAAAAAAATCCGTGGCCAACTTTTTTTTGATTTGTTTTTTGCATTTTCCTCAAAAAAAAAAAATGTAATGCAAGCCTATGAAATGAAATGTTTACACACGGTGTATGCCGAAATGTACGAATTTCGGCATACACCGTGTGGAAACATTTCATAGGCTCGCATTACATTTTCTTTGAGGAAAATGCAAAAAACAATACAAACAAACGTTGGTCATGGATTTTTTTTGTAATTATACTGTAAAGACTGCTCATTGAAGAGGTACACAAACTTCGTGCTCTCTTCGTTTACGATTTACAGACTTTTGAAAATATACACTTTTCGCACATGGAAAAAAAAAAAACTAAACGTATGGATACGCTCCTCGTAGCGAAAGGGTTAACCCCCCTTGGCTGCGCTTCTGGTTGGACAAATGCGATAGATAAATTCAAATTCAAAGCTATTTGAATTAGAGAAAATAAGCTTACGCTTCTTATAGTTTGCACACTTTAAACATAATATATAAAATTACTAAAATGTTATTCGTGAAATTCAAACAATGTCTTAATTAACAAGACAACTTAAGACGATAAATATCCATTGAAACAACTACTTCCCGTGCAAATACACCTCCGAATGTTGAATTATTCAATGAAATATTTAAAATCTTATTTAATTTGATTTGTTAGAACGCTCTATTAAAGTATATGTAACGTTTAGGTCAAATTCTCTTCAAACCAACTAACAAATACAAATTAAAAATGAAAGGAGAAAAAAAATTAGAAGTGAAAGCTTTTTACAGTGACTATAGTTTCGACTACAAGCTAGTCATTATCAAACTGAGACTAACTCAGTTTGATAATGACTAGCTTGTAGTCGAAACTATAGTCACTGTAAAAAGTTAATTAAAGTGGTAAAACAAAGTTAAGTGTTTTAATATTATTTTATATAGAAGTGAAAGGACTTGGATTAAAGCTAATGTCTTAGGCCATCTACAGACGCGTTTCGAGATTTATCTCTCTTCAGTATAGCTTTGCTTAATGAGATAGTACTAGCACGCAAGGCCGTAGCGAGGGAGGGGGATATGGGGGTTAAAACCCCCCCTGACATTTTCATAATTTTAATTTTTGTATGAAAAAGCGGCTCTGTAAGAGCAAAAGCAATATTTTTACCGTTAAACGCCCCCCCCCCCCCCCTCAAATTTTTATAACCCCCATCCGACATTTTTTCTGGCTACGTCCTTGCTAGCACGATTTCAAAGAACATGAGCAATGTGTCATCATTTTATCCTTCCATTAAATATTTCAAAATCTTTTTGATGGTACTACCTTTATACCAACAAATATTTTGTAAGCAAACAAACTGTACAAACAAAAACATATAAAAAAAACATCGCAATCACAACATTCAACAAACTTAGCATGTTATTTATTACCTCACCCATATCAGATATAAAACTCGACTCGTACTTTCTGTTTACTCAGTACTCTTTGCAAAATGAATTAAAAAAATCGCAACAATCAAACAGTGATAAGGAACTTAGCTCTGTGATTCATCGCGTCCCCACCAACCGGAAAAATATGGTACTTCCCATACGAGTCCCGCTTATTGTTAGTTCTCAGCGGAATTCTGCAAGGGTAAGACGTATGTGTGAACTGCGTATTAAGTGTCTGCGATTTGAATAAAACAAATAGTGATGATGATGTACTATCCTTGGCAAGCACCGGCTAGAATCGTTGAGACTGAGATTGATTTTAATTTTGAGAAATTACACGGATTTGCTCAAGGTAAGAGCGGACAGGAATTAAATTATAGATAACTCGCCCACTGTTTTTGTTTTGATAAGAAATTGTTTTTCACCACAATGAATTATATTCATGCATTTAATTGGTTTATCAAGCATTCAACTTCACACTAATTTAATGTGTATAAAGCATTAAATTTCACACTAATTTAATGTGTATAAAGCATTCAATTTCACACTAATTTAGTGTAATACTGGATGATTTAAATTAAATTTAAATTAAAACACTTGGTTTGTTTCACTTATTTATTTGAAATAAAACAACACAGTTGGGAGGGTTTCACTTTTATTGTTGAACACTGCAACATGTTTCACCACACAGTGGCTTCATCAGGCAGATGAAATAATGTCCATTATTTCATCTTTCTGATGAAGCCACTGTGTGCTGAAACATGTTGCAGTGTTCAACAATAAAAGTGAAACCCTCCCAACTGTGTTGTTTTATTTCAAATAGTATTATGGAGTTTCATCATGTATCCCCCTCATCAATTAAATATCACTTATTTATATTTTCTCCGACTAGTTTCGACCATTTAATTTAGTGAATCATGCAACGAACTTCACAATAATTCACTGTAGGAATAAAGTAAATAGTTCGAGTTTAGAAAAGCCTTTTCCACCATAATAATTTAATTGGTGTATCAAGCATTAAACTTCACATTGTGCCCGTTCATTAAAGACAACAGTTGGACGTTTAGTGAAAACTGTTAGGGAATTCTCCGATGACCGGTTTGTTAATCGTGAACGTGTTTGGGAGTTTTGCAATCATACAAAATAGACCAATTGGTGTTGGCGATTGGTGTTGACGGTTTGAAGTTTTCAAAATGGCCGAGCATCCGTTGCCGTTCATCAGATACCAACATGCATTACAAACAAATCCAAACATGTTAAATTTTGAAAATTTTGATGAACGGGCCCATTAATTTAACCCATTAACGGCCGAGCAATTATAGAGTTAACTCTAAACGTTGATTTTAGGTAAAATTCTACACCGATGTTAAGATAGCCATAGATTTTCCATCCACGGATTTGCCCGGCGCATCCACCATCGACCCCAACGACCCCAATAAAATGACCAGATTTCAAACTTAAATTAAAAATATGTAGTTGTGATTAAAATTATTTCTTTTAATTCTGACGTGTAGCTTAAAGCCTAACTAAGCCATTTAAGCTATAAAATTTTGGCAAAAATGTTAAATGAATTTTTTATAAATTTTTTTTTTTAAATGATTTTTTTAATAAATTTTTTCCATCCGAACGACTCGAATAAAATCACCAGATTTCAAACTTAAATTAAAAGTATGTAGTTGTGATTAAAATTATATCTTTTAACTCTGACGTGTAGGTTAGAGCCAAACTAAGCCATTTAAGCTATAAAATTTTGGAAAAAGTGTTATATAAATTTTTTATAAATTGTTTCTATCCGAAAGACTCGAATAAAATGACCAGATTTCAAACTTAAATTAAAAATATGTAGTTGCGACTAAAATTATTTCTTTTAACTCTGACGTGTAGCTTAAAGCCTAACTAAGCTATTTAAGCTGTAAAATTTTGGTAAAAATGTTAAATGAATTTTTTTAAAATATTTTTCCATCCGAACGACTCGAATAAAATGACCAGATTTCGAACTTAAATTAAAAATATGTATTTGTGATTAAAATTATTTCTTTTAACTCTGACGTGTAGCATTTAACATTTTTGCCAAAATTTTATAGCTTAAATGGCTTAGTTAGGCTTCGAGCTACACCTCAGAGTTAAAAGAAATAATTTTAATCACAACTACGTACTTTTAATTTAAGTTTGAAATCTGGTCATTTTATTACATGCTTTTGGGAGGACTATCTATTTGTGTTTGATAAAGCCTATATACGAAAATAAATTTAAGTTAAGAGCTATATTTTTAGGGCTGGAATTAGTTTAGTTTTATTTGTTTCAGTAATAATATGCCTTAAATTAAGAAAAACATTTATTTTAATTTACGATTGATGGTGGACGCGCCGGGAAAATCCGTGGCTGGAAAATCTATGGCTATCTTAACATCGGTAAATTCTACACTTCTTTTAATGATATTTACGAATGACTTGTTGTATTACATACTGTGAATTTTTATTTTAAATATACATAATGTATACGCTGTAAATGCAAGGCATTCGTCAATTTTGTATAAAAACGTACAATATAAAGTTTAGAACGAGTGTTTCCACTCTCAGACTAAGCATGAAATAAAATTTCGAGTTTAGAAAAGCCCCGCGTAGAAAATTTGTCTCGGGTCGCGAAGCGACCCGAGACAAATTTTCACGGGGCTTTTCTAAACTCGAAATTTTACTTCATGCGCCACGCGTATAAACCACTGATTTACAATTAAGTTAAAAATATATACCGCTTAGATATGATGGTGATCAATATTTACCGAGATGTAGCGAAAATGCAAGAATTATTTTGTTTGTGAATAGTTTTAAATTAAAAATAATATAAGTAGAATAAAATTTAGTTTGAGCAACTTTTTCACATTGTTAATACCTAAATCATCATATCATTAACATAAAAAGTGCAATGATGGACACATCACCATCTTTTATATCAATTTCTTCAAAGAAAAATATTTTTTTTATCATATTACCTTAATTACCTAAAAACAACTTGAAGTTTACAATGTGGTAATTCCATGGCTGATATTTTAATATCATGGAAAATTAGTCGTTGTTCGCGAAACTTTCAAATAAAACTCAACTATAATGAGATCGCCCTGTTATTGTTTTTTTTTATGACAGTTACGATTTGTATTTTAACAGTTGTGATGTATTTTAAACTAACGAGTGTCTTCCACTCCCAGACTAAGCATGAAGTAAAATTTCGAGTTTAGAAAAGCCCCGCGTAGAAAATTTGTCGAGGGTCGCGCAGCGACCCGAGACAAATTTTCACGGGGCTTTTCTAAACTCGAAATTTTACTTCATGCGCCACGCGTATAAAACACTGAAATATTATAAAGTTAGAAATACACTGAAAACATTTTTTTAACGAGTAATAATTGAGATATTTAAATAACAAAATATTTACGTTTTTCTTCATACATTTTCAAGTCAAATCAAATAATATAACATCAAATTAATTCATTTAGTAATTTAATTAACATAAAATTAATAATGTTGCGTATATGCATCAATGGCGCTTGATGGGTTAATGTGTATTAAGCAGGGCTTCCAGCCGTAATTTTTTGCGTTCCGGTTTAATTAATAAAATATATATCGGTTAGGTTTCGGTTTTCGTTCCGGAAAAAATAGCGGTTTTTTGCAGTTTTCGGTTTTCGGTTTGCTTCAAGTGATTATTTTAAGTTTTAAAATGTTTTTATTTCAAAATAAATAGACTGATGATGATTTAAGTATTAAAAATATTCAAAAGTGTCTCAAACTAATGTTGTTGTACTTTTATTATTATTATCACATTTACTAAATATTCACAAAATAAATATTTCTTGCACTTTTTTCGCTATATCTTAGTAAGTATTCGTCACATCTCAGCAGTATATGTTTTCATCTTTACTTTAAATCAGTGGTTTATACGCGTGGCGCATGAAGTAAAATTTCGAGTTTAGAAAAGCCCCGTGAAATTTTGTCTCGGGTCGCTGCGCGACCCTCGACAAATTTTCTACGCGGGGCTTTTCTAAACTCGAAATTTTACTTCATGCTTAGTCTGGGAGTGGAAACGCTCGTTACTTTAAAATATGTCACAACTATCAAAATGTGTGTCGCAAGTGTCATAAAGAAAAACAATAACATGACCATTTAATAATATATTTCAAAATTATTATTTGAAATATATTATTAAATGGTCATGTTATTGTTTTTCTTAATCTTCTGTATCTCAGAAACTAATGATCGTAGAGAGTTACGGTAAGAAATTTTACAGGTAAAGTGGGCAAGGGAAAATGCTGGCAATTATTTTCATGTTTCCAAGATGGCTGCCAGTGGACGTTTCCACCATCTTGAATTACATAAAGTTACGTTTCTCGCGATTTTCCCCAATGAATGCAGCAAAAAAGTATTTGCGTTTTAATGCTAACCTAAAGTGGAACATTTTTTGTAAAAACAATTTTTCTCTATCTTTCGAAATAAAGTGGTGGGGGGTATTTGAATGTTGTTTTAAATAAATTCGAAACGGCTTAATGGATTTGGATAAATTTGGTATCACTGAAAAGAGCATTTCTTGGGCTTTTAGGTTTCTTATAATTATGACAGTTGTGACCTACACGGCCGCCGATAGAGGGCGTTATTCGATATTATAACCAAATTATTGGATTTTCTCAAAAAATTTAAATGCGATGATATGATTTTCTTTAGACTAGAAAATAGACAAATAACCAACCAATAAGCCTGCTCAAACCGCATCTTCACGAGAAACGTAACTTTATGTAATTCAAGTTGGTGGAAACGCCCACTGGCAGCCATCTTGGAAACTTGAAAATAATTTCCAGCATTTTCCCTTGCCCACTTTACCTATAAATTTTTTTACCGTAACTCTCTACGATCGTTAGTTTCTGAGATACAGCTGCTTACCTCGCTTATTTGCCCACCCGGTACATGTTAATAAGTTATTTAAGTGTAAAATTATCAATATTGAATTATTAATTGTGGATTTTAATGAACTATAAAGAGCTATAAATCTTTATAGCTCTTTATATCCATCATAGATCTTATGGTGATTAGAACTAGTGTTGTAAAGTTCGCGAACGAGCGCAAAAACGTGCGCTCTGTCTGTGCGCTCAAAAATGCGCGCACTACACTTAAATCGAAAGAACAAAGACAATTCTCTATACGTACGATGGAGATCAAATTGATAACGCAGCATTTGCTATTCCTACGATTGTAAGGCGACGAACGAATGTGGGCTTTATTCAACCGCCGCTCTAGTGAAATTCGTTCCTCCTACAGTTGCAGATGTCTGTGAGCACAGGCTTAGCACACGGTTTTTGCGCTCGTTCGCGAACTTTAAAACACTGATTTGAACAAAAACACAGATCATTATATTTCCTGAATAACTTTCTCATTTGTCACTTGGTGAAACATTATGAAATAATATTAAAGGATGAATTAAAAACACTTGGTTTGTTTCACTATTTGTTTCTACTTACTCGACTAGTTTCGCTTTCTACGGCATTATCAAGAGTAAGCACTCTTGATAATGCCGTAAAAAGCGAAACTAGTCGAGTAAGTAGAAACAAATAGTGAAACAAACCAAGTGTTTTTAATTTATCCTTTAATATTATAACAGATCATTATTTTAGAAAACACAGAACTCGGATGCTCACAATCACGCAAATGACGTTTAAGGTTAAGTATAACCACATGCAAAATTAGGGCTTTGGTGTGATTAAAAATTTAGTCAGTGATTAGCGCTAATAGCGTCTAAAATTGGACTATGCATATGACACATTTTATTTACTTACCAAATCTTAGTTAGTCACATTTTAGTCGCTATTAGCGGACTATGCATAAGGCCGTTTATGATTAAATCCTAGCATAGACCAAAAACAGCCAAATCCTAATAAGTTAAAAGACAGCCAACCAAGTGACTTACGGTTATTATGTCACAATACAAAAAACACAATCAATAAAAAAATTAAATGACCAAATCCAATCATAGTCAAAAGACAGTCAAGCAAGTGACTTGCAGTCACAATGTCACAATAGTCAAAATGCAGTCCATAAAGATATAATTTGACAAAATTTGATTAAATCCTACCATAGACCATAAACAGGCAAATCCTAATAAGTTAAAAGACAGCCAACCAAGTGACTTCCGGTTATAATGTCACAATATTTATATCTATGACATGTCTATGTAAATTTTAACTATGTAAATTTTAACGATGTGTAATCTAATAAATAGTAATGTACCTGGATAGTTTTTAAGAATATTTGTAATTTGACAAGTGTTATGCAATATTAGCTATTAGCACAATAAAGATATTATATTATTATTATTATTATTATAATACAAATAAAACAGTCAATAGAAAAATTTTATGACCAAATCCAATCATAGTCAAAAGACAGTCAAGCAAGTGACTTGCAGTCACAATAGTCAAAATACAGTCCATAAAGATATAATTTGACAAATGGCTAATTTAAGGCTACCATAGGATTTTGTCAAATTATATCTTTATCGACTGTATTTTACAATCAAAATGTCGCTCACATGTCTCGCTCAACATAGCGATTTAATGACGAAATCATACTTAAAGACTTATAGTCAATATTACAAAAGTCAATATACAGTCGATAAAGCCAACCAATATACATTTGGTTTGGAAATTAAATTTACTTGGTTTTGTGTCAATTATATGTATTTTATTTTCTACTAGTTTCGGCTTAACCCATTAAGCGCCATTGATGCATACACGCAACATTATTAATTTGTTGTTAATTAAGTTACTGAATAAATTAATAAATTAATATATTATATTATTTGACCTGACTTAATAATGTATGAAGAAATACATGTTTCTTCATACATTATTAAGTCAGGTCAAATAATATAATATATTAATTTATTAATTTATTCAGTAATTTAAATATTTTGTTATTTAAATATTTCGATTATTACTCAGTTAAAAATAATGTCAGTCAGTGTATTTCTAACTTCACAATATTTCAGGGTTTTATACGCGTGGCGCATGAAGTAAAATTTCGAGTTTAGAAAAGCCCTAAAATTTGGTTTGGCGCGACCAAACCAAATTTTAAGGCTTTTCTAAACTCGACATTTTACTTCATGCTTAGTCTGGGAGTGGAAACACTTGTTCGAAACTTAATATTGCACGTTTTCATATAAAATCGACGAATACCTGAATATTTACAGCGTATACCTAATGTATATTTAAAAGAAAAATTCAGAAAATGTAATACACTAAGTCATTTATTGAAATCATAAAAAGAAGTGCAGAATTTCACCTAAAATTAACTTAAAGAGTTAACTTTATAATTGCTCGGCAGTTAATGGGTTAATGCCATTATCAAGAATGATGTACAAAATGAAAGAAATGTAAGAAATGTAATTACTAATTCGTATGTTTTATAAAAAAAAAACCTCCAGAGTGCCATGATTTAATCTTTTTGTTAATTTAAGTTGGCTGTAATAAATTTATTATATAAAATCAGAGTTGCTAAGTTACAATATTTTCCATCGAATGGAGTTTTTTTTATTGAACATACGATACATTATAATAAGAAAACAGTCAACAACAAAGTGGCCTAACTCCATTTCTCAATTTTCTGTTGTTGACTGCAATAACTAGAGCCCGAATTTTTAAGCAAACAGCTTAAGCTAAAAATTAAAAGCATTAACATGAATTAATAAAATGTGTACGAATTATAGAGAGTTGAATCACTTAACACTATTCTTTTGTTACTTTTTGTTCGTTTTTTTTTTCGGTTTTATGCTTATTTTGCAATTAAATGCTTATTTCGTACTTAATTAGTCAAATTTTAGATCGTGGCAGGGCCTCTACCCACGCTGCCACCGAGGCCCCGAAAAAATAGTTATTCTTTTGGAATTTAATAATACGCACAAAACTTATTCAATTTTTGATTTCCTAAAATTCCCCTCGACAAGAATACAATTTTAATAATAAGTTCAATAAAAAAAAACCTCTAGAGTGCACCGATTTAATCTTTTTTCAAATTTAAGTTGGCTACACACTTCAGGAATTGACATATAAAACGTCAGACATAATAATTATAATGTATATTTTCAGAGTTGCCAACCTAGAATATTTTCCATGGCACTCAGAGATTTTTGTTCGTTGTTTTTTTTCAATACTTCCGGTATTTCCAATAGTAGTACACTTTTATAAAAATAGTTATCTTTCTGGAATTTAACAATTTAACTAGAGTGCAATGAGACTAAAGGTGAAAATAATTCTTGCGACTTCAATAAAAACTTAAAAACCTGTGATTTAAATCAAATTAATAGTGATTTAAATCCAGTTGAAAAATCAAAAACAGCATATTTGGAATTAAACGAAGACACCAAAATTGACAATTCAAACAATCAAAATCTTATAAAAAATATTGACGTTGAGTTAAAACACTTAGAAACGTCAAAAATTGGAAATAAAAATGTGAATGAAAATTGTTGGCCTAATTTAATTGAAATTGATACGTCCGACACAGTAAACGCTAAAAGAAATAGAGAAGGCGGGATTCGCAGCGTTTTGATAGACAACAAAAATCTAGGCTCCGGTTTAAATCAAATCGATACGTCAAAGATATCAACAACAAAATCAATCGTGGAAGGCGGTTTCAGTGAAATTCAACGTAGAACATCTGTCAACGAGCGCAGCACAGAATTATCAGGAAAACTCGAAGAAATTAGAAGTGAGAAAAACTTAAATAACATGCTGAACAGCATTTGTTTAAAACCGGAAGGAAGAAAAAACGGTCATTCAGTAATGACCGTTTTTTCTACAAGTTTCCAGAAGAAGCCATCAGCGGTCAACCACAAAATTGTTGCGAATTTAAATTACACAGTTCGTGTTTTGAAGAATCGCCAGTGCAAGAGAATTATTCGAATGCAGAAGAGGATTTGTTAAAGACTAAAGGATTTTATTTAGTGCAAGAAGATGATAATTCGAAGTCGTTAAACAATAGTCAAGGATCTTTAGTGGATTGGAGCGAGGAGAACGTTTTGAAGAACACCGAACAATTTTCATTTGGAGTGAGTGCAGCGACATCAAGCAAGAATATTTGGGACAATATTGAAAAAACTTCATTAGCAGTAAGTGAAGTGAAAACAAGGAACAATATTTTGGCAAATATTAAACACAATTCATTAGAAGTAGGTGGCCTAATTTAATTGAAATTGATACGTCAGAAACAGTAAACGCTAAAAGAAATAGAGAAGGCGGGATTGGCAGCGTTTTGATAGACAACAAAAATCTAGGCTCCAGTTTAAATCAAATCGATACGTCAAAAATATCAACAACAAAATCAATCGTGGAAGGCGGTTTCAGTGAAATTCAACGTGGAACATCTGTCAACGAGCGCAGCACAGAATTATCAGGAAAACTCGAAGAAATTAGAAGTGAAAAAACTTAAATAACATGCTGAACAGCATTTGTTTAAAACCGGAAGAGAAGAAAAAATGGTCATTGAGTAATGACCGTTTTTTCTACAAGTTTCCAGAAGAAGCCATCAGCGGTCAACCACAAAATTGTTGCAAATTTAAATTAAACAGTTCGTGTTTTGAAGAATCACCAGTGCAAGAGAATTATTCAAATGCAGAAGAGGGTTTGTTAAAGGACTAAGGGATTTTATTTAGTGCGAGAAGATGATAATTCGAATTCGTTAAACAATAGTCAAGGATCTTTAGTGGATTGGAGCGAGGAGAACGTTTTGAAGAACACCGAACAATTTTCATTTGGAGTAAGTGCAGCGACATCAAGCAGGAATGTTTGGCACAATATTGAAAAATCTTCATTAGCAGTAAGTGAAGTGAAAACAAGGAACAATATTTTGGCAAATATTAAACACAATTCATTAGAGGTAAGTGGCCTAATTTAATTGAAATTGATACGTCAGAAACAGTAAACGCTAAAAGAAATAGAGAAGGCGGGATTAGCAGCGTTTTGATAGACAACGAAAATCTAGGCTCCGGTTTAAAACAAATCGATACGTCAAAAATATCAACAACAAAAACAATCGTAGAAGGCGGTTTCAGTGAAATTTAACGTGGAACATCTGTCAACGAGCGCAGCACAGAATTATCAGGAAAACTTGAAGAAATTAGAAGTGAAAAAACTTAAATAACATGCTGAACAGCATTTGTTTAAAACCGGAAGAGAAGAAAAAACGGTCATTGAGTAATGACCGTTTTTTCTACAAGTTTCCAGAAGAAGCCATCAGCGGTCAACCACAAAATTGTTGCGAATTCAAATTAAACAGTTCGTGTTTTGAAGAATCGCCAGTGCAAGAGAATTATTCGAATGTAGAAGAGGATTTGTTAAAGACTAAAGGATTTTATTTAGTGCGAGAGGATGATAATTCGTATTCGTTAAACAATAATCAAGGATCTTTAGTGGATTGGAGCGAGGAGAGCGTTTTGAAGAACACCGAACAATTTTCATTTGGAGTAAGTGCAGCGACATCAAGCAGGAATATTTGGGACAATATTGAAACATCTTTATTAGCAGTAAGTGAAGTGAAAACAAGGAACAATATTTTGGCAAATATTAAACACAATTCATTAGAAGTAAGTGAAGAGAAAACTGGACATATCAAGGAATCATTTGGAGTCAGTGAGGGGGAAACAAGTAAGAATCATTTAATAATAAATAGATCTTCATTGTTAGCCAGTGACTAAAAAACAAGTAGGAAAATTTTAGAAAATATTAAAAAATATTCATTGGTAGTAAGAGTGCCATGATTTATTTTTTTTGGTAATTTAAGTTAGCTGTAATACATTTATTATATAAAATCAGAGTTGCTAACTTACAATATTTTCCATGGCATGGAGTTTTTTTTATTGAACATAATAAACATCATAGTAAGAAAACAGTCAACAACAAAGTAGCCTAACTCCATTTATCAATTTATTGTTGTTGACTGTAATAACTAGAGTTCGGATTTTTAAGCAAACAGCTTATGTTAAAAATTACAAGTATTAACATGAATTAATAAAATGTGTTTCTTGAATAACTTTCTCATTTATCACTTGGTGAAACATTTTGAAATAATATTGAAGGATAGATTAAAAGCACTTGGTTTGTTTCACAAATGGTGAAACAAACCAAGTGTTTTTAATCTATCTTTCAATATTATAATAAAATGTGTACGAATTATAGAAAGTTCAATCACTTAACACTATTTTTTTGTTACTTTTTGTTCGTTTTTTTTTTCCGGTTTTATGCTTATTTTGCATTTAAATGCTTATTTCGTGCTTAATTAGTCAAATTTTAGATCGTGGCAGGGCCTTTACCCACGCGGCCACCGAGGCCGCGAAAAAATAGTTATTCTTCTGGAATAATAACTTATTTAAGACTAGGAAATTCTTAAACTGAGACATTGAAATGTTTATTCAAAAACATATTTAAATATTCAAATTATTTTAAGAGTTCGTTGTTTTTTTAAATGACTGCAATTTGAAGCTAAAACGAGTGTTTTCCACTCCCAGATTAAGCATGAAGTAAAAATAGTTATTCTTCTGGAATTTAACAATACGCACAAAACTTATTCAATCCTTGATTTCGTACAACTTCCCTCGACAAGAATACAATTTTAATAATATGTTCAATAAAAAAAAACCTCTACAGTGCACCGATTTAATCTTTTTTCAAATTTAAGTTAGCTACACACTTCAGGAATTGACATATAAAACGTCAGACATAATAATTATAATGTAAATTATCAGAGTTGCCAACCTAGAATATTTTCCATGGAAATCTAGAAATTTTGTTCGTTGTTTTTTTAAACACTTCCGGTATTTCCAATAGTAGTACACTTTTATAAAAATAGTTATCTTGCTAGATGTAAAGTTAATTAAAGGAAAGACACTTGGTATTGTTTCACAATTAAATCTTTATTCCGACTAGTTTCGGTTTGTTAGACCATTTTCAAAGGAAAAAAATTAAAATGAAAATGGTCTAACAAACCAAAACTAGTCGGAGTAAAGATTTAATTGTGAAACAATACCAAGTGCCTTTCCTTTAATTAACTTTACATAGTGTAATATGCCAGATGAGAAATTAGTTCAAGAAATTATCTTGCTGGAATTTAACAATTTAACTAGAGTGCAATGAGACTAAATGTGAAAATAATTCTTGCGACTTCAATAAAAACTTAAAAACCTGTGATTTCAATTAAATTAATAGTGATTTAAATCCAGCTGAAATATCAAAAACAGCATATTTGTAATTAAACGAAGACAATCAGACAATCAAAATCATATAAAAAATATTGACGTTGAATTAAAACACTTAAAAACGTCAAAAATTGGAAATTAAAATGTCAATGAAAATCGTTGGCCTAATTTAATTGAAATTGATACAAAATATAAAAACGAATTAAAATTAATATCGACTTTCTGCAAATAGTTTGTCTCCAAATATTCATTGAAACAGCTACTTCTCTTCTTTATGTGAAATTGATACGTCAGAAACAGTAAACGCTAAAAGAAATAGAGAAGGCGGGATTGGCAGCGTTTTGATAGACAACGAAAATCTAGCCTCCGGTTTAAAACAAATCGATACGTCAAAAATATCAACAACAAAAACAATCGCGGAAGGCGGTTTCAGTGAAATTCA
Organism: Philonthus cognatus; assembly: GCA_932526585.2. NCBI lineage: Eukaryota > Metazoa > Arthropoda > Insecta > Coleoptera > Staphylinidae > Philonthus > Philonthus cognatus. The sequence goes on along the minus strand of OW052250.1, from coordinate 13,089,197 downwards.
ACGTCGAACATCTGTCAACGAGCGCAGCACAGAATTATCAGAAAAACTCGAAGAAATTAGAAGTGAAAAAGTGAAAAATGCTGTTCAGAATGTTATTTAACATGCTGAACAGCATTTGTTTAAAACCGGAAGATTTACTGAATGACCGTTTTTTCTACAAGTTTCCAGAAGAAGCCATCAGCGGTCAACCACAAAATTGTTGCGAATTTAAATTAAACAGTTCGTGTTTTGAAGAATCGCCAGTGCAAGAGAATTATTCGAATGCAGAAGAGGATTTGTTAAAGACTAAAGGATTTTATTTAGTGCAAGAAGATGATAATTCGAATTCGGTAAACAATAATCAAGGAAGTGGATTGGAGCGAGGAGAACGTTTTGAAGAACACCGAACAATTTTCATTTGGAGTAAGTGCAGCGACATCAAGCAGGAATATTTGGGACAATATTGAAAAATCTTCATTAGCAGTAAGTGAAGTGAAAACAAGGAATAATATTTTGGCAAATATTAAACACAATTCATTAGAAGTAAGTGAAGAGAAAACTGGACATATCAAGGAATCATTTGGAGTCAGTGAGGGGGAAACAAGTAAGAATCATTTAATAATAAATAGATCTTCATTGTTAGCCAGTGACAAAAAAACAAGTAGGAACATATTAGAAAATATTAAAGAATATTCATTGGTAGTAAGAGTGCCATGATTTAATTTTTTTGTTAATTTAAGTTGGCTGTAATACATTTATTATATAAAATCAGAGTTGCTAACTTACAATATTTTCCATGGCATGGAGTTTTTTTTATTGAACATAGGAAACATCATAGTAAGAAAACAGTCAACAACAAAGTAGCCTAACTCCATTTCTCAATTTTTTGTTGTTGACTGTAATAACTAGAGCTCGGATTTTTAAGCAAACAGCTTATGCCAAAAATTAAAAGTATCAACATGAATTAATAAAATGTGTTTCTTGAATAACTTTCTCATTTATCACTTGGTAAAACATTTTGAAATAATATTGAAGGATAGATTAAAAACACTTGGCTTGTTTCACAAATAGTGAAACAAACCAAGTGTTTTTAATCTATCCTTCAATATTATAATAAAATGTGTACGAATTATAGAAAGTTCAATCACTTAACACTATTTTTTTGCTACTTTTTGTTCGTTTTTTTTTTCGGTTTTATGCTTATTTTGCATTTAAATGCTTATTTCGTGATTAATTAATCAAATTTTAGATCGTGGCAGGGCCTTTAGTTATTCTTCTGGAATAATAACTTATTTAAGACTAGGAAATTCTTAAACTGAGAAATTGAAATGTTTATTTAAAAACATATTTAAATATTCAAATTATTCTAAGAGTTCGTTGTTTTTTTCAATGACTGCAATTTGAAGCTAAAACGAGTGTTTTCCACTCCCAGATTAAGCATGAAGTAAAAATAGTTATTCTTCTGGAATTTAACAATACGCACAAAACTTATTCCATCCTTGATTTCGTAAAACTCCCCTCGACAAGAATACAATTTTAATAATATGTTCAATAAAAAAAAGAACCTCTACAGTGCACCGATTTAATCTTTTTTCAAATTTAAGTTAGCTACACACTTCAGGAATTGCCATATGAAACGTCAGACATAATAATTATAATGTAAATTATCAGAGTTGCCAACCTAGAATATTTTCCATGGAACTCTAGAAATTTTGTTCGTTGTTTTTTTTAAATACTTCCGGTATTTCCAATAGTAGTACACTTTTATAAAAATAGTTATCTTGCTAGATGTAAAGTTAATTAAAGGAAAGGCACTTGGTATTGTTTCACAATTAAATCTTTATTCCGACTAGTTTCGGTTTGTTAGACCATTTTCAAAGGAAAAAAAATTAAAATGAAAATGGTCTAACAAACTGAAACTAGTCGGAGTAAAGATTTAATTGTGAAACAATACCAAGTGCCTTTCCTTTAATTAACTTTACATAGTGTAATATGTTTCACCAAGTGCCAGATGAGAAATTAATTCAAGAAATTATCTTGCTGGAATTTAACAATTTAACTAGAGTGCAATGAGACTAAATGTGAAAATAATTCTTGCGACTTCAATAAAAACTTAAAAACCTGTGATTTTAATTAAATGAATAGTGTTTTAAATCCAGCTGAAAAATCAAAAACAGCATATTTGTAATTAAACGAAGACAATCAGACAATCAAAATCTAATAAAAAATATTGACGTTGAATTAAAACACTTAAAAACGTCAAAAATTGGAAATAGAAATGTCAATGAACATCGTTGGCCTAATTTAATTGAAATTGATACAAAATATAAAAACGAATTAAAATTAATATCGACTTTCTGCAAAAAGTTTGTCTCCAAATATTCATTGAAACAACTAATTCTCTTTTTTATGTGAAATTGATACGTCAGAAACAGTAAACGCTAAAAGAAATAGAGAAGGGGTCATTGGCAGCGTTTTGATAGACAACGAAAATCTAGCCTCCGGTTTAAAACAAATCGATACGTCAAAAATATCAACAACAAAAACAATCGCGGAAGGCGGTTTCAGTGAAATTCAACGTCGAACATCTGTCAACGAGCGCAGCACAGAATTATCAGAAAAACTCGAAGAAATTAGAAGTGAAAAAGTGAAAAATGCTGTTCAGCATGTTATTTAACATGCTGAACAGCATTTGTTTAAAACCGGAAGATTTACTGAATGACTGGTTTTTCTACAAGTTTCCAGAAGAATCCATCAGCGGTCAACCACAAAATTGTTGCGAATTTAAATTAAACAGTTCGTGTTTTGAAGAATCGCCAGTGCAAGAGAATTATTCGAATGCAGAAGAGGATTTGGATTTTATTTAGTGCAAGAAGATGATAATTCGAATTCTTTAAACAATAATCAAGGATCTTTAGTGGATTGGAGCGAGGAGGACGTTTTGAAGAACACCGAACAATTTTCATTTGGAGTAAGTGCAGCGACATCAAGCAGGAATATTTGGGACAATATTGAAAAATCTTCATTAGCAGTAAGTGAACTGAAAACAAGGAACAATATTTTGGCAAATATTAAACACAATTCATTAGAAGTAAGTGAAAAGAAAACTGGACATATCAAGGAATCATTTGGAGTCAGTGAGGGGGAAACAAGTAAGAATCATTTAATAATAAATAGATCTTCATTGGTAGCCAGTGTAACAACAAAGGGGGGCCTAACTCCATTTCTCAATTTTTTGTTGTTGACTGTAATAACTAGAGCTCGGATGTTTTAGCAAACAGGAACAGGAACAATATTTTGGCAAATATTAAACACAATTCATTAGAAGTAAGTGGCCTAATTTAATTGAAATTGAAACGTCAGAAACAGTAAACGCTAAAAGAAATAGAGAAGGCGGGATTGGCAGCGTTTTGATAGACAACAAAAATCTAGGCTCCGGTTTAAATCAAATCAATACGTCAAAAATTTCAACAACAAAAACAATCGTGGAAGGCGGTTTCAGTGAAATTCAACGTGGAACATCTGTCAACGAGCGCAGCATAGAATTATCAGGAAAACTCGAAGAAATTAGAAGTGAAAAAACTTAAATATCATGCTGAACAGCATTTGTTTCAGTAATGACCGTTTTTTCTACAAGTTTCCAGAAGAAGCCATCAGCGGTCAACCACAAAATTGTTGCGAATTTAAATTAAACAGTTCGTGTTTTGAAGAATCACCAGTGCAAGAGAATTATTTAAATGCAGAAGAGGATTTGTTAAAGGACTAAAGGATTTTATTTAGTACAAGAAGATGATAATTCGAATTCGTTAAACAATAGTCAAGGATCTTTAGTGGATTGGAGCGAGAAGAACGTTTTGAAGAACACCGAACAATTTTCATTTGGAGTAAGTGCAGCGACATCAAGCAGGAATATTTGGGACAATATTGAAAAATCTTCATTAGCAGTAAGTGAAGTGAAAACAAGGAACAATATTTTGGCAAATATTAAACACAATTCATTAGAAGTAAGTGAAGAGAAAACTGGACATATCAAGGAATCATTTGGAGTCAGTGAGGGGGAAACAAGTAAGAATCATTTAATAATAAATAGATCTTCATTGTTAGCCAGTGACGAAAAAACAAGTAGGAAAATTTTAGAAAATATTAAAAAATATTCATTGGTAGTAAGAGTGCCATGATTTAATTTTTTTGGTAATTTAAGTTAGCTGTAATACATTTATTATATATAATCAGAGTTGCTAACTTACAATATTTTCCATGGCATGGAGTTTTTTTTATTGAACATAGGAAACATCATAGTAAGAAAACAGTCAACAACAAAGTAGCCTAACTCCATTTCTCAATTTATTGTTGTTGACTGTAATAACTAGAGTTCGGATTTTTAAGCAAACAGCTTATGCTAAAAATTAAAAGTATTAACATGAATTAATAAAATGTGTTTCTTGAATATCTTTCTCATTTATCACTTGGTGAAACATTTTGAAATAATATTGAAGGATAGATTAAAAACACTTGGTTTGTTTCACAAATAGTGAAATAAACCAAGTGTTTTTAATCTATCTTTCAATATTATAATAAAATGTGTACGAATTATAGAAAGTTCAATCACTTAACACTATTTTTTGTTCCTTTTTGTTCGTTTTTTTCCGGTTTTATGCTTATTTTGCATTTAAAGGCTTATTTTGTGCTTAATTAGTCAAATTTTAGATCGTGGCAGGGCCTTTACCTACGCGGCCACCGAGGCCGCGAAAAAATAGTTATTCTTCTGGAATAATAACTTATTTAAGACTAGGAAGTTCGTAAACTGAGACATTGAAATGTTTATTCAAAAACATATTTAAATATTCAAATTATTCTAAGAGTTCGTTGTTTTTTTAAATGACTGCAATTTGAAGCTAAATCGAGTGTTTTCCACTCCCAGATTAAGCATGAAGTAAAAATAGTTATTCTTCTGGAATTTAACAATACGCACAAAACTTATTCAATCCTTGATTTCGTAAAACTCCCCTCGACAACAATTTAATTTTAATAATATGTTCAATAAAAAAAAAACCTCTACAGTGCACCGATTTAATCTTTTTTCAAATTTAAGTTAGCTACACACTTCAGGAATTGACATATAAAACGTCAGACATAATAATTTTAATGTATATTATCAGAGTTGCCAAACTAGAATATTTTCCATGGCACTCTAGAAATTTTGTTCGTTGTTTTTTTAAATACTTCCGGTATTTCCAATAGTAGTACACTTTTATAAAAATAGTTATCTTGCTGGATGTAAAGTTAATTAAAGGAAAGGCACTTGGTATTGTTTCACAATTAAATCTTTATTCCGACTAGTTTCGGTTTGTTAGACCATTTTCAAAGGAAAAAATGAAAATGAAAATGGTCTAACAAACCGAAACTAGTCGGAATAAAGATTTAATTGTGAAACAATACCAAGTGCCTTTCCTTTAATTAACTTTACATAGTGTAATATGTTTCACCAAGTGCCAGATGAGAAATTAGTTGAAGAAATTATCTTGCTGGAATTTAACAATTTAACTAGAGTGCAATGAGACTAAATGTGAAAATAATTCTTGCGACTTCAATAAAAACTTAAAAACCTGTGATTTCAATTAAATTAATAGTGATTTAAATCCAGCCGAAATATCAAAAACAGTATATTTGTAATTAAACGAAGACAATCAGACAATCAAAATCTTATAAAAAATATTGACGTTGAATTAAAACACTTAAAAACGTCAAAAATTGGAAATTAAAATGTCAATGAAAATCGTTGGCCTAATTTAATTGAAATTGATACAAAATATAAAAACGACTTAAAATTAATATCGACTTTATGCAAATAGTTTGTCTCCAAATATTCATTGAAACAACTACTTCTCTTCTTTATGTGAAATTGATACGTCAGAAACAGTAAACGCTTAAAGAAATAGAGAAGGCGGGATTGGCAGCGTTTTGATAGACAACGAAAATCTAGCCTCCGGTTTAAAACAAATCGATACGTCAAAAATATCAACAACAAAAACAATCGCGGAAGGCGGTTTCAGTGAAATTCAACGTCGAACATCTGTCAACGAGCGCAGCACAGAATTATCAGAAAAACTCGAAGAAATTAGAAGTGAAAAAGTGAAAAATGCTGTTCAGCATGTTATTTAACATGCTGAACAGCATTTGTTTAAAACCGGAAGATTTACTGAATGACTGTTTTTTCTACAAGTTTCCAGAAGAATCCATCAGCGGTCAACCACAAAATTGATGCGAATTTAAATTAAACAGTTCGTGTTTTGAAGAATCGCCAGTGCAAGAGAATTATTCGAATGCAGAAGAGGATTTAGATTTTATTTAGTGCAAGAAGATGATAATTCGAATTCGTTGAACAATAATCAAGGATCTTTAGTGGATTGGAGCGAGGAGGACGTTTTGAAGAACACCGAACAATTTTCATTTGGAGTAAGTGCAGCGACATCAAGCAGGAATATTTGGGACAATATTGAAAAATCTTCATTAGCAGTAAGTGAACTGAAAACAAGGAACAATATTTTGGCAAATATTAAACACAATTCATTAGAAGTAAGTGAAGAGAAAACTGGACATATCAAGGAATCATTTGGAGTCAGTGAGGGGGAAACAAGTAAGAATCATTTAATAATAAATAGATCTTCATTGGTAGCCAGTGTAACAACAAAGGGGGGCCTAACTCCATTTCTCAATTTTTTGTTGTTGACTGTAATAACTAGAGCTCGGATTTTTTAGCAAACAGGAACAGGAACAATATTTTGGCAATTATTAAACACAATTTATTAGAAGTAAGTGGCCTAATTTAATTGAAATTGATACGTCAGAAACAGTAAACGCTAAAAGAAATAGAGAAGGCGTGATTGGCATCGTTTTGATAGACAACAAAAATCTAGGCTCCGGTTTAAATCAAATCAATACGTCAAAAATATAAACAACACAAACAATCGGGGAAGGCGGCTTCAGTGAAATTCAACGTGGAACATCTGTCAACGAGCGCAGCACAGAATTATCAGGAAAACTCGAAGAAATTAGAAGTGAAAAAACTTAAATATCATGCTGAACAGCATTTGTTTCAGTAATGACCGTTTTTTCTACAAGTTTCCAGAAGAAGCCATCAGCGGTCAACCACAAAATTGTTGCGAATTTAAATTAAACAGTTCGTGTTTTGAAGAATCACCAGTGCAAGAAAATTATTTAAATGCAGAAGAGGATTTGTTAAAGGACTAAAGGATTTTATTTAGTACAAGAAGATGATAATTCGAATTCGTTAAACAATAGTCAAGGATCTTTAGTGGATTGGAGCGAGAAGAACGTTTTGAAGAACACCGAACAATTTTCATTTGGAGTAAGTGCAGCGACATCAAGCAGGAATATTTGGGACAATATTGAAAAATCTTCATTAGCAGTAAGTGAAGTGAAAACAAGGAACAATATTTTGGCAAATATTAAACACAATTCATTAGAAGTAAGTGAAGAGAAAACTGGACATATCAACTAATCATTTGGAGTCAGTGAAGGGGAAACAAGTACGAATCATTTAATAATAAATAGATCTTCATTGTTAGCCAGTGACGAAAAAACAAGTAAGAATATTTTAGATAATATTAAAGAATATTCATTGGTAGTAAGAGTGCCATGATTTAATTTTTTTGTTAATTTAAGTTGGCTGTAATACATTTATTATATAAAATCAGAGTTGCTAACTTACAATATTTTCCATGGCATGGAGTTTTTTTTATTGAACATAGGAAACATCATAGTAAGAAAACAGTCAACAACAAAGTAGCCTAACTCCATTTCTCAAATTATTGTTGTTGACTGTAATAACTAGAGCTCGGATTTTTAAGCAAACAGCTTATGCTACAAATTAAAAGTATTAACATGAATTAATAAAATGTGTTTCTTGAATAACTTTCTCAATTATCACTTGGTGAAACATTTTGAAATAATATTGAAGGATAGATTAAAAACACTTGGTTTGTTTCACAAATAGTGAAACAAACCAAGTGTTTTTAATCTATCCTTCAATATTATAATAAAATGTGTACGAATTATAGAAAATTCAATCACTTAACACTATTTTTTTGTTACTTTTTGTTCTTTTTTTTTGGTTTTATGCTTATTTTGCATTTAAAAGCTTATTTCGTGCTTAATTAGTCGAATTTTAGATCGTGGCAGTGCCTTTACCCACGCGGCCACCGAGGCCCCGAAAAAATAGTTATTCTTCTGGAATTTAACAATACGCACAAAACTTATTCAATCCTTGATTTCGTAAAACTCCCCTCGACAAGAATACAGTTTTACTTATATGTTCAATAAAAAAAAAACCTCTACAGTGCACCGATTTAATCTTTTTTCAAATTTAAGTTAGCTACACACTTCAGGAATTGACATATAAAACGTCAGACATAATAATTATAATGTATATTATCAGAGTTGCCAACCTAGAATATTTTCCATGGCACTCTAGAGATTTTGTTTGTTGTTTTTTTAAATACTTCCGGTAAAACAAGATAAATTCAAATTCAAAACTATTTGAATTCGAGAAAATAAGCTTACGCTTCTTATAGTTTGCACACTTTAAACATAATATATAAAATTACGAAAAAACTATTCGTGAAAATGCAAACAATGTCTTAATTAATAAGACAACTTAAGACGATAAATATCCATTGAAACAACTACTTCCCGTGCAAATACACCTCCGGATATTGAATCATACAATGAAATATTTAAAATCTTATTTAATTTGATTTGTTACAACGCTCTATTAACGTTTCAATGGATATTTATCGTCTTAAGTTGTCTTATTAATTAAGACATTGTTTGCATTTTCACGAATAATTTTTTCGTAATTTTATATATTATACTTCCGGTATTTCCAATAGTAGTACACTTTTATAAAAATAGTTACCTTGCTGGAATTTAACAATTTAACTTGAGTGCAATGAGACTAAATGTGAAAATAATTCTTGCGACTTCAATATAAACTTAAAAACCTGTGATTTCAATCAAATTAATAGTGATTTAAATCCAGCTGAAAAATCAAAAACAGCATATTTGTAATTAAACGAAGACAATCAGACAATTAAAATCTTATAAAAAATATTGACGTTGAATTAAAACACTTAAAAACGTCAAAAATTTGAAATAAAAATGTCAATGAAAATCGTTGGCCTAATTTAATTGAAATTGATACAAAATATAAAAACGAATTAAAATTAATATCGATTTTCTGCAAAAAGTTTGTCTCCAAATATTCATTGAAACAACTACTTCTCTTTTTTATGTGAAATTGATACGTCAGAAACAGTAAACGCTAAAAGAACTAGAGAAGGCGGGATTAGCAGCGTTTTGATAGACAACGAAAATCTAGGCTCCGGTTTAAAACAAATCGATACGTCAAAAATATCAACAACAAAAACAATCGCGGAAGGCGGTTTCAGTGAAATTCAACGTTGAACATCTGTCAACGAGCGCAGCACAGAATTATCAGAAAAACTCGAAGAAATTAGAAGTGAAAAAGTGAAAAATGCTGCTCAGCATGTTATTTAACATGCTGAACAGCATTTGTTTAAAACCGGAAGATTTACTGAATAACCGTTTTTTCTACAAGTTTCCAGAAGAATCCATCAGCGGTCAACCACAAAATTGTTGCGAATTTAAATTAAACAGTTCGTGTATTGAAGAATCGCCAGTGCAAGATAATTATTCAAATGCAGAAGTGGATTTGTTAAAGACTAAAGGATTTTATTTAGTGCAAGAAGATGATAATTCGAATTTGTTAAACAATAATCAAGGATCTTTAGTGGAGTGGAGCGAGGAGAACGTTTTGAAGAACACCGAACAATTTTCATTTGGAGTAAGTGCAGCGACATCAAGCAGGAATATTTGGGACAATATTGAAAAATCTTCATTAGCAGTAAGTGAAGTGAAAACGAGGAACAATATTTTGGCAAATATTAAACACAATTCATTAGAAGTAAGTGAAGAGAGAACTGGACATATCAAGGAATCATTTGGAGTCAGTGAGGGGGAAACAAGTAAGAATCATTTAATAATAAATAGATCATCATTGGTAGCCAGTGTAACAACAAAGGGGGGCCTAACTCCATTTCTCAATGTTTTGTTGTTGACTGTAATAACTAGAGCTCGGATTTTTTAGCAGCTTATGCTGAAAATTAAAAGCATTAACATGAATTGATTTTTGTTCGTTGTTATTTTAAATACTTCTTTTAGAAAAATAGTCATCGTGCTGGAATTTAACAATACGCTCATAACTTAGTAAGCTTATAAATGTCGGCGATATCTTTAACACGGATCATAAACTACACTACAATTACATATTCGTGCTTTAAGCGCGATAAAGACCGGAAAACGATCGTAAAACTAATGTTTATAGTATTTGTACAAGCGTACGCAACAATTGATCACAAAAATTTTTTTAATAGTATGAAAGACTTATTTTTAAATGAAAGAGAAATTGTTATTTATGTAACAAGTATGTGAAATAGGCGAGTTAAGACACTCGCCTACTTCACATACTTGTTACATAAATAACTTATTTAAGGCTGGGATATTCTTAAATTGAAAGATTAAAATGTTTATTCAAAAATATATTTAAATATTCAAATTATTCTAGGAGTTCGTTGTTAAAAAAACAACGAACTCCTAGAATAATTTGAATATTTAAATATATTTTTGAATAAAAGACTGCAATTTGAAGCTTAAAACAAGTGTTTTCTACTCCCAGATTAAGCATGAAGTAAAATTTCGAGTTTAGAAAAGCCTGAAAATTTGGTTTGGTCGCGTAGCGCGAAGCGCGGAGCGACCAAACCAAATTTTCAGGCTTTTCTAAACTCGAAATTTTACTTCATGCGCCAGGCGTACAAGACACTGATTTCAAGCGAAGTTTACTCGATCACAATATTTTAGTGCTTTCAGTGTTTAATACGCGTGGCGCATGAAGTAAATTGAAAGCGGCCAAACCAAATTTTCAGGCTTTTGTAAACTCGAAATTTTACTTCATGCGCCACGCGTATAAAACACTGAAGTATTGTGAAGTTTACAATATGCTACTAAAACAGTATGTAAAAGACGTATATTTTGAACTTCACTTAAAACCACTGTTTTATAAGCGAGGCTCATGAAGTAAAATTTCGAGTTTAGAAAAGCCTGAAAATTTGGTTTGGCCGCTTCAATTTACTTCATGCGCCACGCGTATTAAACACTGAAAGCACTAAAATATTGTGATCGAGTAAACTTCGCTTGAAATCAGTGTCTTGTACGCGTGGCGCATGAAGTAAAATTTCGAGTTTAGTAAAGCCTGAAAATTTGGTTTGGTCGCTTCGCGCTACGCGACCAAAACAAATTTTTAGGCTTTTCTAAACTCGAAATTTTACTTCATGCTTAGTCTGGGATTGGAAAACACTCGTTTTAAGCTTCAAATTGAACTCTTAAAAAAAGCGTATGCATATGCTAAACCAAATTTTCAGGCTTTTGTAAACTCGAAATTTTACTTCATGCGCCACGCGTATAAGACACTGAAGTATTGTGAAGTTTACAATATGCTACTATAGCAGTATGTTAAAGACGTATTTTTTTAACTTCACTCAAAACCAGTGTTTTATACGCGAGGCGCATGAAGTAAAATTTCGAGTTTAGAAAAGCCTGAAAATTTGGTTTGGTCGCTCCGCGCTTCGCGCTACGCGACCAAACCAAATTTTCAGGCTTTTCTAAACTCGAAATTTTACTTCATGCTTAGTCTGGGAGTGGAAAACACTCGTTTTAAGCTTCAAATTGCAGTCTTTAAGCGACCAAACCAAATTTTAAGGCTTTTCTAAACTCGAAATTTTACTTCGTGCTTAGTCTGGGAGTGGAAACCATTCGTTTTAAGCTTTAAGTTGAACCATTTTAAAAACAATTAATCTCGGAAAAGGTATAAAAAATTATAAAATATACAGGGTCTAAGTCAATTATCTTGAGACACTCAAATATCTTAAATAATACCCCCGATGTTTTAGAGGGAGCTCAGGGGGGTCAACTTAATAATTTTAAACTTAAATTCACATTTTTGTATTTTTGATTTGTACAGTCAACTCAAAAAGAAGTAACTTTTATTTGAACAACTGTTTTCTAATCTCTATAGATGGCGCTGTAATGAGGAACATTTATTGTACTCATTTTGTTCTATTTTCTCCATATTTTCCAGATAAGTAAGTAAAAATATTTGTTTGTGAGGAGTTCTCATTTAAAATTATGAAGTTGACTCCCGTAGGCCCCCACGGGGGGCTTGTAGAAACTTCTTTCCACTAAAGATCAATTTGCGCCTCTAAAATATGGGGTGTTTATTTGAAACTTTTTTCCTAAAATCATTAATTGTTGAGATATTTAAGTGTTTCAAGATAAATGACTTACCTTGTATAAAAGTATATTTTAATTAGAAATTTAAGTATAAGAATTACTAGTAAGCTCAGTGTGTGCTTATAGCTAACGTGAACAGCTATAAATGAATAGTTTTGAGTTCTTTAATTAATCTATTAAAAACTTAAATAAGTATTTTAAATAATAAGTAGTATATAAGAAGTATACAAAAATTTAAGATGTACAAAAAAATGAATGTATTATTATTATATAAATTTGTCGGGCAGAAAGACTCATGGTCGATAGCCCAGACAAGGACGGACGTACAAACAAATTCATTTATTATATTCATTTCTACGTATACTGTACGTAGAAATGAATATAATAAATGAATTTGTTTGTACGTCCGTCCTTGTCTGTATAAAGATAATGTATATATTATTTTTTTTTTGTTTGTTTTATTGGCCTTGGTAACTATGACCATTAGTCATCAATCTATTATTTATTGTTTTAACTAATTCTATATCGAAATTACATCTAGGTCGCCACAACACATTCACACTACAACCATGGACCCGGATGGAATCATTTATTATTCATAAATGATTCCACCGGACGGGACTTGAACCCGCGACCTCTGGGTCTGTGGGCAGGGTCTCTACCCACTCGGCCACCGAGGCCCCTAATGTATATATAAATTTGTTATTAAGCTCTCAATTTACTTTAAATATTTCTGTGTTATTACAGTATATGTATTTTATAGTTCACTTTTAAACTTTATTCATAATTATTCTTAAAATTCTCTTGTTCAAAAACCTTAAAACAATTTTCTTATTGCAATTTCTAGAACGCGAAAAAAACATTATGAGTCGAGAGTTGAATCATGGAATATGTTAATCTAAAGTTTATTTTTGAACTTTATTCTTGAAATTCATCTGTTAAAAATTTTAAAACAATTTTCTCATTGCATTTTGTAGAACGCGAGAAAACATTGCCTAAGCCCGCCACGATCCGGAACAATGGATAGACCAAACGAAGACAGCGCAATTGCAGATGATGGGTAAGTCACATTTAAATCTAAAACACATTTTGAACAATCCCAAAAAAGAACTGCTTCAGTTTTGCTTTTGGACTTTCCAGAGTCCTCACTTCAAATTACACAGATAGTAAACAAAGCTCAACTTCATCAAAAAACTCGTTAGGATTAGAAAGTGAACAAAGTTCACCCTTATCACAAAACATGTTAACATTAACAGCTACAGAAAGTGAACAGACTTCACCTTCATCACAAAACTCGTCTGGAATTACAGCTGTAGAAAGCGAACATACCTTATCTTCACCACAAAACTTGCCAGGATTAAAAGCTACAGAAATTGAACAAAACTCATCTTCAGCTCAACAATTATCAGGATTAATAGCTACAGAAAGTAAACATAACGTAAATTCAAAAAAATATCAAGAAACACAAAACTCAGAAGATTCAGAAACTGCAGGATTAGGGAGCAACTTGAATTTAAAAAAGAATTCAATAAGATCGGAATCTGTAGGATTGACAGCTACAGAAAGTGCACAGAGCTTATCTCCATCACAAAAATCGCTAGGATCAACAGCTATAGAAAGTGAACAAAACGTAAATTCGAAAAATGAGGACACCAATCCAAAGATTCAACGCTTAGAAGATTCAGCAACTGCAGGAGGAGGAAGCAGCTTGGATTCAAAACAGAATTCAATACGATTGGAATCTGTAGGATTAACAGCTACAGAAACTGCACAGAGCTCATCTTCATCACAAAATCCGCTAGGATTAACAGCGACAGAAAGTGAACAAAACGTAAATTCGAAAAATCAGGACATCAATCCAAAGACACAAGACTCGGAAGAATCAACAACTGCAGGAAGAGGGCGCACCTTGAATTCAAAACAGAATTCAATAACATCGGAATCTGTAGGATTGAGAGCTCCAGAAAGTGCAGAGAACTTATCTTCATCACAAAATTCGTTAGGCTTAGCAACTAATGAAAGCGACCAAATGGTAAATTCTAAAAATAAGGACACCAATCCAAAGACACAACACTCGGAAGATTTAACATATGCAGGAAGAGGGTGCAGCTTAAATTCGAAACAAAATTCAATAACATCGGGATCTGTAGAATTGAGAGCTACAGAAAGTGCAGAGAGCTTATCTTCATCACAAAATTCGTTAGGCTTAACAACTAATGAAAGCGACCAAATGATAAGTTCTAAAAATAAGGACACCAATTCAAAGACACAACACTCGGAAGATTTAAAATATGCAGGAAGAGGGTGCAGCTTAAATTCGAAACAGAATTCAATAAAATCGGAATCTGTAGAAAGAGAATACGACATGTATTCATTACAAAATATACAAATAAATTCAAAAACAGAAAACTCACAAGATTCCACAATAGGATTAAAGTGCGACGTGAATCCATCACAGAATCCAATTACTTCAGAACCTGCAGGAAAAAGATACAACATATATTCGTTACAAAATATACTCATCAATCCAAAACGACAAAACGCCGAAGATTCAATAACTGTAGGAAGAAAGTGCGTCACGACGAATTCATCACAGAGTTCAGAATCTGTAGGAGCAGAAAACAACATTAATTCAAAAAATTTAACATGTATAGAAACAGGAAAAGACGGTAAAAACACCGAAGAAAATAAATGGACAAACCTGAAAGAACAACACTCGCAAATTCCCACATTTTTAGGAAGAGAACGAATAAAATTTTCATTAGAATACTCAAGGAATTCAAAATATGTAGCAAGAAATGCATATCTAAGAAACTCGAAATTTCTTAGAAAAATAGGCAGGATGTATACTACACAAAACTCGAGACATTTAAAAATGCTGCCAAGAGAATGTGACTGGTATTCATTACAAAATCACAGACTTAATGTAGAAGACATGTCAGAAACAAAACACTCTCAAATTTCAATACCGGCAGGATTCAATATATATTCTTTACAAGCATTAACAAATTCAAATTCAAATTTTCGAGAAATAGAACGTGGAACATGTTCACGAAATCCACATAATTTAAAATTTGTAGAAATCGATAAAACATATTCACAAACCTCAACAAACCCAAAATATGCGGAAACATATCCAGAAGATGCGAGAAATTCAAAACCTGCAGAAAGTGAACATGGAGGATATTCAGAAGACTTGAGAATTTCAAAATCTGAAGGAAGATATTCCACGCCGGACTTGAGAGATCTAAAGTCACCAGAACATGATATATCGCGAAATTTAAAATGTGCAGACAGAGAACTTGAAAGTGTTTCTTCACAAGACTCAATAAATTCAAAATCAGCAAGAAGGGATTATCGTACACATTCATCACCAAGAAAACACAATGTATCACAAACTACAAGACGTTCAAAATCTTTTGATAGAGAAAACAGAATATATTCTACCACAAACTCAAGAAATTCAAAATCACAAGAAAGAGCACACAGAATGGATTCTTTAGAAGAATCAATAAACTCAAAAGTTGCTGATAGGAAATATAGAACACATTCGCCAGGAAACTCAAGTGAATATAGTGCACATTTACGAAGAAACTCAAGAGAATATAGAAAACATTCACCGGGAAACTCAAAACATTCTAGATCTAATAGAAGAGAACACAAATCAAGTGGAAAACATAGAAGACATTCTTCACACGACTCAACAAACTCAAAATTGGCAGGAAGAGAATATAGAACACATTTACTGCGAAACGCAAGATCCACTGAAAGAGAAGATGAATCGCATTCAAGCCAAACCACAAGAGTTTCTAAATTTGTAGAAAGAGAACACATAAAATATTCTTCACACAGCTCAAGAAGTTCTAAATATGCAAAAAGAGAATATAGAACAGATTCTTCAAAAGACTTAACAAATTCTAAATATGCAGAAAGAGAATATGGAAAAGACTCTTCAAAAGGCTCAAACAATACGAAATACGCAGATAGGAAATATAGACAAGATTCTTCAAGAGACTCAAAATATGAAGAAAGAGAGTATAGAAGGGATTCGTCAAAATGTTCTAAATATGAAGAACGAGAATATAGAAGGGATTTTTCAAAAGACTCAAGACATTCAAAATATACAGAATGGATTAGAATAGATTCTTCACAAGATTCGGGAAATTCAAAATATACTGAAAGTGAATGGATGAAAAAGGATTCTTCACAAGACTCGAGAAATTCAAAATATACAGAAAGAGAATATAAAAAGGGTTTTTCTAATGGATCAAAATATGCAGAACGAGAATATAGAAGGAATTCTTCACAAGACTCAAGAGATAGACCACAAAATTCAAAATTCTCGGAAAGAGAAGATAGAGCACATTTACTACGAACCTCAAGAAATGCAAGATGTGTTAGAAGTGAAAACGATCCATATTCAACAACTAAACCAACAGCAAGAGAGCTGAGCACGCAATCATCACAGGAAACAGAAGACACAAATCGAAAATCACTTGAGCTTTCCTCTCGTTTAGAAAGTAAAATTGTTAAAGTCACCAACAACGAACAAAACACTTATTCTGAAACTGGTTTTAATACAGCAAACAGGATTGTTACTGAAACAACTTCTAATACAAAAGCACCTTCCAGCTACAAAAAATCTTTAAATGGAAACAAACTAATCGGCAAACATAACACCAGAAGAAGTAATTACGAAATGAATAACAAACATAAAATCGAGAATAAATCCAAGGAGAGGATCTGTTTTAAAACTGATGCTCGCAATAAGAAGTATTTGAAACAAATCAGTTTGAGCCAGATATTTTTGGAAAAGCAACGCGAGATCGAACTCCAGAAAATGCTAAAGGAAGAGGATGACGCAGATGATCCGAATGCCAGTGATGACAGTGGTTGTGATTTGAATCAAAACGATGAAAATGGGAGTCATTTTGATTTAAATAAAACTTATCAAAATAAAACCAACACATCAGAAAAACATAATCTAAACGATGAAAATAACAGCACAAATAATTGTATTTTAAGCGAGCAAACAAATAAAAGCGCAACTGATTTAAACAAAATTGATGCAAAGGATACAATAAATAACGGCAATCAAACTGTCAAAATAAATAAAAGTGCAACTGATTCAAACCATACTAATGGAATAAATGGAAGTACAACTGATTTAAACCAAATAGACCGGATAAATAAAAGTACAAATGATTTAAATTGTTTTAACAGAATAAATACAAGTATGGCTGATTTAAATCAATCAGAAAGAGTAAATAAATGCGCCACTTATTTAAATCAAACTGATAAAATAAATGAAAGTGCATCTGGTTTAAATGATCCTGACAAAATAAATAAAAGTGCAACTAATTTAAATCAAATTGATCTATTTGGGAAAATCAATAAATATGCAACATACTTAAAACAAGTTGATTTAAGCAATAAAATAAACAAATGTCGAACTGAATTAAATTCAACTGGAATAAATAAGAAACCAGACCATATTGCAACTAAACAAAGTGCCAAAAGAAAATATTTCTATGAAATTAATGAATATAAAAGAAATAGTGAGTGGAATCAGAGTGATGGACACGTAATAAATACAAGAGTATCTGGTTTGAATCAAAACGACAAATGCAACAGTTTACATAAAACTGTTGAATCTAATCTAAACCAAAATAAGAAAATAAAAAAAAATTACACTAATTGTGTCTTAAATGGAGGTTTTGAGAATAGTACGAATAATTGTCATAAAAATCCAGAGTGCAATGAGACTAGAGGTGAAAATAATTCTTGCGACTTCAATAAAAACTTAAAAACCTGTGATTTAAATCAAATTAATAGTGATTTAAATCCAGCTGAAAAATCAAAAACAGCAAATTTGGAATTAAACGAAGACGCCAAAATTGACAATTCAGACAATCAAAATCTTATAAAAAATATTGACGTTGAGTCAAAACACTTAGAAACGTCAAAAATTGGAAATAAAAATGTCAATGAAAATCGTTGGCCTAATTTAATTGAAATTGATACGTCAGAAACAGTAAACGCTAAAAGAAACAGAGAAGGCGGGATTAGCAGCGTTTTGATAGACAACGAAAATCTAGGCTCCGGTTTACATCAAATCGATACGTCAAAAATATCAACAACAAAAACAATCGCGGAAGGCGGTTTTAGTAAAATTCAACGTGAAACATCTGTCAACGAGCGCAGCACAGAATTATCAGAAAAACTCGAAGAAATTAGAAGTGAAAAATACTTAAATAACATGCTGAACAGCATTTGTTTAAAACCGGAAGATTTACTGAATGACCGCTTTTTCTACAAGTTTCCAGAAGAATCCATCAGCGGTCAACCACAAAATTCTTGCGAATTTAAATTAAACAGTTCGTGTGTTGAAGAATCGCTAGTGCAAGAGAATTATTCAAATGCAGAAGAGGATTTATTAAAGACTAAAGGATTATATTTAGTGCAAGAAGATGATAATTCGAATTCGTTAAACAATAATAAAGGATCTTTCGTGGATTGGAGCGAGGAGAACGTTTTGAAGAACACCGAACAATTTTCATTTGGAGTAAGTGCAGCGACATCAAGCAGGAATATTTGGGACAATATTGAAAAATCTTCATTAGCAGTAACTGAAGTGAAAACAAGGAACAATATTTTGGCAAATATTAAACACAATTCATTAGAAGTAAGTGAAGAGAAAACTGGACATATCAAGGAATCATTTGGAGTCAGTGAGGGGGAAACAAGTAAGAATCATTTAATAATAAATAGATCTTCATTGGTAGACAGTAATAAAAAAACAAGGAGGATAATTTTAGAAAATATTAAAGAATATTCATTGGGAGTAAGAGAGCCGTTAATTAGGAGTTGCAATAAAGATTATTCCGAATGTGATGAGAACGTAACACAATCCACTATGGTAATTCACAAAATGAAAACTAGAGGTAAAGAGCAAAGAAGCCGAAAAAGCATTTTGACGGAGCAAGAAGAATCTAAAACATCGAAGCAAACTGGATTATTTGATGGAGAGAAGATCATCAGGAAAATTGTGTTAGATCAAGACAGGAGAGAGAGAAATGAAGGGAGGGAGAGCAGAAAGAGTGTCCATGGAGAAAGTAAGATTGAAAAGAAAGTCAATGTTGGAATTTCGACAGAAAGCAAAGATGTAAATCACGCGTTGCAAAGTGCCAACAGTGAAAACAAATATTTTGAAATAAATAGTAAAGACAACATTTGTTGTAAAACCAGCGAAGTTCGCACTATTGAAAACAACGAACAGCTTAAGTTAAAACAAATTCAAATCCAAAAGAATAAGCAAAATACTTTAGAAAGAAACATTAATTTAAAATATAATTTTTCAGAAATCCAGGTTACTTCTTCAAAATTAAACGACGCAATCGAAGGAAGAAACGCGCAAGTAAAAGACAATGCTTCAACAAGAAATCGAGAAATTAAGGATCATTTTCCGAAAACAAATGAACAATTGAAAGACATTTACCTAGAGGATAATTTGACAAAAACAGCAATTCAAAAAGACATTTCTTTAGATAAAAATGAACAAATTAAATATGATTCATCAAAAAGAAGCGGAAAGATATTGAAACACACTTTTTCATTAATTAAAGATAATTTGTTAAAAACAAATGAAGAGAAATCGATAGATAATTCTGAAAGAAAAATCGAGGAAAATTTGTTAAAAACTAACGAACATATTGAAGACGTTTCTTTAGAAAGAAATAAACAAAACAAAGATAATATTTTTGCATTAAAAGACGGGATGAAAAGCATTGGTAATAATCAAACTAAAGACAAAACAAAAAAGTACCAAAAACACGAAAGGACAAATATTGAAGATATTTCTTTAGAAATTATAAAGAGCACTGATAATTCTGCGCAAAGTAACGGCAACGTTAACAAATGTCAATTAGAAAGAAAAGATAAATCACGAGGTGCAACTGGAGAATCTAATAAAATTGGGTCTCACAAAATTCTTGAGAAAAAAATGGAAATTGAAGAAAGCGTCTGCAGTAAGAACTTGAAGTCACAGCAGGATATTGAAATGGAAATGGAACGCATTTTCATGACTGTTAATAACTCTGTTGGGAAATCACAAACAAAAAGGGAAATAGAAGACAGGAATAATTTTAATGAAAAGTCAAAAAGGCAAATAAGAGATGGAAAACTATTTCAAGAAAAATCACTACAAACAAAATTTAGAGAATTAATTAAAGAAGGAGAAAATATTTCCAGAGAACTTATAGAAGATATCGTTATGCAAGAAAGTGAGTGTATTAACCAAATTCTTGAAAACGAGAGCTCTTTTGATGATGAGGAAAATTTGAGCTTAAAACTTGATGAAACCATAGTTATCGAAGAAAATGATGATATGGATGATAGTATAGAAGAAATTCAAACGATTTCTCCACTCACATTAAGTGAAAACGCTTTAAGGGACCACCAAAATCTTAACCACAGAAATGAACATATTGAAGAACAAGATCACATAGATGGAAACCTTAAAAGTATTAAAACAAATGAACAATTTGGAGAAGATGTTAGAAATATTAAAGGTACAAATATTACCGCAAGTAATAATGTTGGAATAAATCTTCAAAGCGTCGAAACAATAATTATTCAAGACAACAGGGATAATAATGACCGCAGTGATAATAAAGCCATTAATAAAGTTGATGAATCTACTAAAAGTTCTCCAAATAATGTTCAAAATAAACCCGAGAAGAAATCTGACAGAAATAAAATTGATAAACCACCAATCAATAACTCAAAGTCAGCAGAAGTTATTGTTATAACCGATGATGATGATGAAGAGGATACAGAATCAGCAATAAAACTGGAAATGGAAATCGACCCAATTTTGAAAATTATGACCAACCTGTTTAACGCAACTGACAACAAGATCAGCGTCCTAGATCACCCGACTTTCAACAAAATTATCTGCCCTCTAATCCACATCATCTACACGAAAATGTGCGCTAAAGTATCCGCAGATTCAAGCTTCAAACATTACAGGAACGAGGAGGTTTCTGACTTTCTAACGCATGACATTGAAAGGGCTTTTGAGGACTTGGATGTGATTTTGAGAAGTGTGGATGTAATGGATTTTAAAATAGAGGATTTCATCGCTTATGGAAAGAGTGAGATTAAGGATACGTTTTTCGTTGAGGCCATGGTGTTGTTGGGAGGGATGAAGAAGCCGCACACTTCCTTCGGCAAGATTTTTTATGAGGGATTGAGCGAGAAATGCACGAGATCAGCGTTGGTTGACGAGAAGCTATGTTGGGAGGCGTTAAAAGTGGTTACGGATTTTGATGAGAAGATGGTGGAGGGCTTCAAATTGGCTTTAAAGGAGGTTTTCGTGAAACATGAAATGGTTTTTATTTCTGATGATGAGGAAGAGGATGTTAGGAAATACGTGACTGTGATACCAATTGTGGATCTGTTGGAGCCAGAACTACAAACTTCAATTGAGATAGATGTGAGTGATGAGAAAGTAGAGAATAGAGGATTGGATGTTCAAAATAGTGAAGAGGGGGTTGAAGCTAGAGCAATGGGGGTCGAAAATAAAAAAGTGGGGGTTGGAAATAATGATTTCGTTGAAAATGGAGCCCCGCAAAATAAAGAAATGAGAACAGAAAATAGAGAAGTCGATTCACAAACTTGCGGTACAGGGATGGAAGATAGTGGAGAAGTTATAGAAAAAAGAGGAGTGGGAATAGGAAATAGTCGAATGGGACTAGACAAACAAGGAGTGGGATTTGAAAATACACGAGTGGATTTACAAAATAGCAGAGTGACCATTGAAAATGGAGAATTGGGGATAGACAATAGAGAAGTGAGGGTGGAAAATATAGGAGTGCTGGTTCAAAATAGAGGTATTGTTAGTACTTCTGGTGGATTATCTAATGAGAATCTGGTTGGGAATGAGCAACCTGTTAACTTAATAGTTAAAAATGATCCATTACAAATTTCTCCTCAAAATTCGGCGAAGACAAAACAGCCCATTATTTCGTCCACAATAATTCAAGTTCAGGATATTCATCAACAATTGAATTTTACGTTACAAAATCAAATGGAAGCATCTTCTCAGCAGAGCCAAGTGAATTTTACTATAAAAAATCAATTAAATGAATTATCCCAGCAACGAAACGATAATCAAGTCAATGTAAGATTACTAAAACAAAATCCTCAGCATAAACAAATGAATTCTATAACATTAAATCAGGTCGAAGAAAATTCTCACCAGAAGAATGGAAATCAAGTGAGTTTTACATCGCCAAATCAAACTATGAGATATACTCACCAGAAGCAAGTGAATTCTACTTCGTCAAATCGAGTTCAAAAATTTGTTCACCACAGGAATGACCCACAAGCCAATTTCCGACCTGCCTATCAAGTTCACGAAATTCTGCCCCAGAACGCTTATCAAATACAAGAATTTCATCATCAAAGAATCAAGTTTCTCCCAAACAATCAAGTTCTGGTTCATGATAGTAATTCTAGACATCAACCGCAATTTGTTGATTCTAATTCTTTGCAAGGAGCTAGCAACCAGCCGATTATTCAACATGCTCCTCCTCAGATGAGAAATATCCCGCCGACACCACCAGGATATTTGCCTACATTTTATCAACCTCCCCAACAACCGGGAATGTTCCCAGTTGGCAACAAGGAGATGCCTTTTATCAATCCTTATTCATCGCGCCAGGAAATGCTTTCGAAAAACCTGGGGGCACAAAGGAACATGCAGCGCAAGAGAATCATGCTTGATAGAATGGTCGGGTTACCAAATGCACCGGATCCAGTCCAGTCTACGACACAAGAGGTGATGCCTAAAAGGAAATACACGAGGAGAGATGTTGCTGCAGCTTCAAATAGTGCAGAACAAACGGCGAAAGTTGCGAAGATTTCAAATCCAAATCAGAATTACACGGATGTGAATTTGTCTAGGTGTTCCAAACCTAACGGCCAGGATTCTCATTATCCGCCCGTGGAAATTCCAAACACACAAAATGCCAAAATACCGAGGAATAATTTTCCACCCATGGAGGTTTGCAACACGCAAACGTCTCAAACTCCAGGCATGAGAATGCCAAGCATTCAAACTTCTCAAATTTTACCCATGAGAATTCCAAACAGCCAAACTTCTCAGATTCCTATGAATTTCTCGCCCTTGGGAATTCCAAGCGTACAAACTTCCCAAAGTCAGATTAATTTCCCACCTATGGAACAACTCAACACACAAAATTCTAGAATTTCAATGACGTTCCCACCCATGGACATTCCAAACACGCAAACTTCTCAAATTCCAAAAAATGTCCTACCCGTGCAGAATCCTAACTTGCAAACTCCTCAGATCTATCCAACTCAGGTTTACGCAGACGTCAATATCTCGAGGAGTTTTGACCCTAATGTTCCTGAAATTGCTAGATCCCACTCGCAAATTCAAACAGTTCAATCATCCCAATCTCTTCGAAATAATCAAGGATGTGACTCAGGTTTGAAAAATGTTCCTCGGGCAGCGAATTGGAAAAATCGCACTGAAATACAAGTGAATGACTTTCAAAATAATCAGAGAGTTGAATCAATTGTAAATAATGGTTCTCAAGCAAAATATTGGAACACTAGTACTGAAATCGAAAAGAGTATTGCTCAAAATAATAATAGATCTCAGTCAAATGTGCAAAATATTGCTCAAGCAACACATTGGAATTCCAGCACTGAAATTGGAAAGGGTATTGCTCAAAATAATCAAAGATCAGAATCGAGTGGAAAAAACATTCCTCAAGCAATGCAATGGAAAACTAGCACTGAAATTGAAAAAAGTATTGTTCAAAATTATCAACGATCGGAATCAAATGCAAATAACGTTCCTAAAACAATGAATTGGAAAACCAATAGTGAAATACAAGTTCAAAACAAAGAATTACAGATTCCTCAAGCAACAAATTGGAAACCCAGTACTCCATTTAAACAGAATGATGCTCAAAATAATCAGAGATCTAAATCAAGTTTGCAGAATGCGTTTCAAGGAACAAACAGAGGAACAAGCACTGAAATGAGCAGAAAACCGGCTGTTTTAATAAACTCGATGGACGAACACTTTAGAAAGAGTCTTTTTGAATCGCCGAGAAATCAGCCGGCGTTCGGTTATCAGGATACACAGATGTTTCCAGTGGTGACGCCCAACGAGCAGAGCTGTATGAAGAAGGCGCAAGTGAGGAAACAAAAATCTCCGCAAAAAGCGATAAGGGTTGAAACGGGAAATTTACGCGAAGATTTCGACGAGATGATGCGGAAAGAAGATTTTGTTCGTGAGGATCCAATTGTTGATATTAACCAGGTGAGCTTTTTATATAATTTTTACAGTTTCTCTAAGAATAAAAAAATGATTTTTTGAAGCTTGCTTAAGTTTTAGTTCTTTGAATTGCAGTTTAAAAACAACTTATTTTACAAACATGATACGTATTTTTAATTTCACAATATTATTGTCTTTTATACACCTGGTAAGTAAGTAAAATTTTCTGTTTAGAAAAGCCTGTAAATTTGGTTTGGAAGAGAAATCAAAATGATCAACACTTTAAAAATAATGAAAGGATTTAAAATAATGATAGAAATCGAAACAATAAAAGGATTCTAAGTGACGTCATAATTATAAATAATGATAGGAATAAAAATATTGGAAGGATTTAAAATAATGACGCTTATAATGGCAATCAAAACGGTACGAATATGGAAAAATTCGAACAAAATCTTCGTCTTAAAAATAATGAACACTAGGAATAGCAAGAGTAATTTAGACAATCAGAAAATCGCAAACCCTAACTTGGTTCTAATTAACCCAAAACCCACTGTTAAATACAACTTAAATTTCCCGTTTCAACCCTTTTCGTTTTTTGCGGGGATTTTTGTTTCATGACTTGCGCATTCTTCATAGGGCTCGTTGAGTGTCACCACTGTAAACATCTGAATATCCTGATGCCGAATGCTGGCTGGTTTCTCAGCGATTCAAAAATACTCTTGCCGAACTGTTCCTCGATTTAGTTTATTAAAACAGCCGGTTCTCTGCTCAATTCAGAGCTTGTTCCTCTGTTTGCTCCTCGAGACGCATTCTGCAAACTTGATTAAGATCTTTGATTATTTTGAGCATCAGTTTGTTTAATTGGAGTACTGGGTTTCCAATTTGTTGCTTGAGGAATGTGTAATTCATTATTTTGAACTTGTATTTCACTATTGGTTTTCCAATTCATTGCTTGAGGAACGTTATTTGCACTTGATTCCGATCGTTGATTATTTTGAACAATACTTTTTTTTATTTCAGTGCTAGTTTTCCATTGCATTGCTTAAGGAATGCTTTTCCCATTCGATTCTGATATTTGATTATTTTGAGCAATACTCTTTCCAATTTCAGTTCTGGTATTCTAATGTGTTGCTTGAGCAATGTTTTGCACATTTGAATAAGATCTTTTATTATTTTGAGCAATACTCTTTTCGATTTTAGTATTGGTGTTCCAAGTTTTTGCTTGAGAACTATTATTTACAATTGATTGAATTCTCTGATTATTTTAAACGTCATTCACTTATATTTTTGTGCGATTTTTGCAATTCGCTGCCTGGGGAACATTTTTCGAACCTGTCACATCCTTGATTATTTCGAAGAGATTAGGATAATTAAACTGTTGGAATTTGCGATTGGGCTCTAGCAATTTCAAAAACATTAGGGTCAAACCCCCCGAGAAATTGACTTCTGCGTAAACCTGAGCGGGATGGATCTGAATAGTATGTATGTTGGGATTCTACATGGGTAGGAAATTAATTGGAATTTGAGAAATTTGCGTGTTTAAAATGTCCATGGATGGGAACGCCATTGAAATTCGAGAATTTTGTGTGTTGAGATGTTCCATAGGTGGGAAATTAATCTGAGTTTAGGAAGTTTGTACGCTTGGAATTCCCAAGGGCGAGAAATTCATAGGAATCTGAGAAGTTTAGCTGTTTGGAATTCTCATAGGTAAAATTTGAGAAGTTTGAATGCTTGGCATTCTCATGCCTGGAGTTTGAGACGTTTGCTTGTTGCAAGCCTCCATGGGTGGAAAATTATTTCTCGGTATTTTAACAATTTGTGTGTTTAGAATTTCCACTGGCGGGTAATGAGAATCCTGGCCGTTAGGTTTGGAACACCTAGACAAATTCACATCCGTGTAATTCTGATTTGGATTTGAAATCTTCGCAACTTTCGCCGATTATTCTGCACTATTTGAAGCTGCAGCAACATCTCTCCTCGTGTATTTCCTTTTAGGCCTCACCTCTTGTGTCGTAGATTGGACTGGACCCGGTGCATTTGATAACCCGACCATTCTATCAAGCATGATCCTCTCGCGCTGCATGTTCCTTTGTGCCTCCAAGTTTTTTGAAAGCATTTCCTGGCGCGATGAATGGGGATTGATGAACGGCATTTTCTTGTTGCCAACTGGGAACATTTTCGGTTGTTCGGGAGGTTGATAAAATGGAGGCAAATATCTTGGTGGTGTCGGCGGGATATTTCTCATATGAGGAGAAGGATGTTGTATAACGGGCTGGTTGCTAACTCCTTGCGGAGAATTAGGATAAACAAATAGTGGTGGATGTCTAGAATTGCTATCATAAATTAGAACTTGATGGTTTGGGAGAAACTTGATTCTTTAAGGATGAAATTCTTGTATTTGATCAGCGTTCTGGGGCGGAATTTCGTGAACTTGATAGTCAGGTTAGAAATTGGCTTATGGGTCATTCCTGAGGTAAACACATTTTTGAACTCGATTTGGTAAAGTAAAATTCATTTGCTTTTGGTGAGTATATCTCATAGTTTGATTCGGCGATGTAAAACTCACTTGATTTTCATTCTTCTAGTGAGAATTTTCTTGGACCTGATTTAGTGTTATAGAATTCATTTGTTTTTGCTGAGGATTTTGATTTGGTAATATAACATTGACTTGATTATCGTTTCGTTGCTGGGATAATTCATTTACTTGATTTTGTATAGTAGAATTCGCTTGGCTCTGCTGAGAATATGCTTGCATATGATTTGGTAACGTTAAATTCAATTGTTGGTGAAAATCCTGAACTTGGTTTATTGTGGACGAAATAATGGGCTGTTTTGTCTTCGCCGAATTTTAAGGAGAAATTTGTAATGGATCATTTCTAACTATTAAGTTAACAGGTTGCTCATTCCCAACCAGATTCTCATTAGATAATCCACCAGAAGTAGCAACAATACCGCCATTTCGAACCAGCACTCCTATATTTTCCACCCTCACTTCTCAATTGTCTATCCCCACTTCTCCATTTTTAATGATCACTCTCCTATTTTGTAAATCCACTCGTGTTTTTTCAATCCCCACTCCTTGTTTGTCTAATCTCTTTCGACTATTTCCTATTCCTACTCCTCTTTTTTCTCTAACGTATCCACTATCTTCCATCCCTGTTCCGCAAGTTTGTGAATCTACTTCTCTATTTTCTGTTCTCATTTCTTTATTTTGCGGTACTCTTTTTTCAACGGAATCGTTATTTCCAACCCCCACTTCTCTATTTTCGACCCCCATTGCTCTAGCTTTAACCCCCTCTTCACTATTTTCAACATCCAATCCTCTATTCTGTACTTCCTCATCTCTCGCATCTATCTCAATTGAAGTTTGTATTTCTGGCTCCAACAGATCCACAATTGGTATCACAGTCACGTATTTCCTAACATCCTCTTCCTCATCATCAGAAATAAAAACCATTTCGTGTTTCACGAAAACCTCCTTTAAAGCCAATTTGAAACCCTCCACCATCTTCCCATCAAAATCCGTAACCACTTTTAACGCCTCCCAACATAGCTTCTCGTCAACCAACGCTGATCTCGTGCATTTCTCGCTCAATCCCTCATAAAAAATCTTGCCGAAGGAAGTGTGCGGCTTCTCCATCCCTCCCAACAACACCATGGCCTCAACGAAAAACGTATCCTTAATCTCACTCTTTCCATCCGCGATGAAATCCTCTATTTTAAAATCTATTACATCCACCCTTCTCAAAATCACATCCAAGTCCTCAAGAGCCCTTTCAATGTCATGCGTTAGAAAGTCAGAAACCTCCTCGTTCCTGTAATGTTTGAAGCTTGAATCTGCGGATACTTAAGCGCACATTTTCAAATCCATCACATCCACCATAGAGAACCTAATTTATACGAGAGCCAGAGAAGTAAAAGTAATCTATGGAAAAACCACTAGCGCTCTCGGTAGCCAGATGGATGAACTAATAGCACGGAACACAACCGGATAAAACTTCAAAGTAAGGTTTAAATCCACGCTAATGGCAGGAGTTTGAAATCGCTATTATAACCAATTAGTCATATAAAATGTAAAGAAATTATAAATAAAATTATATTAGCAGAATTATACACCTTGTTTAGTATATTGTAAATAAGATTAAATACATTGGAAGATATTATTGGGATTGCATTACAATTTATTTTCTTTTGTAAAGAGTTTTTGAACGATGTATTTGTGAGAATACAACTCATAGCCTACTAGAACGAATTTTCAACCAATGAGATGCAAGGAAAGCAGGGTACATGTCTATCACCGCGATGATAAAAAAACAAAAGAAGCGGTGGGTGATAAGTTGTCCTGTCATTCGAAATGTCAAAATAGGTAAAGTTTCGTGCAGTGATATTAATAGAAAAGTGAAAAGTGCGACGCCAAAAAACACCTTGTCTCGAAATGTACATCTAACATAAAATAAAAAGTGAAGTAAGGAATAACAGTCTTTCTATTTGTGATTAATCACTTCACGTAAACTCGAAACAATACAGGTACTGAAACTATTTCTATAACTTTGACTGACTGACATTTATTTGAAGAATGATTTGAAGTGTTCAACATGACATGCCATACGTTTTGACAATAATGCATTACTAAGAAAATCTAAATGATAAATCAATATTGTATTGATATTATGATTATTGCTAGGTATTGACGTAGTTAAACTTTAAAGTATTGCGCTGCTAAATATTGAAATAATTCCTTTGTTATATAGTTTTATAAAAACTCTCCTCAAAATCACATCCAAGTCCTTAAAAGCCCTTTCAATGTCGTGCGATAGAAAATCAGAAACTTCTTCATGTTGATTCCATTTTAGCAATAATTTTAAACATGGATGAAATTGATATTCTTTCATCAGATTTCATCAGCAGCCGCAAGATTTATAGGTTCACTTTTCAGTTTTCCTACATAGTACTTTTAATAAATGCTGAGGGCCATTAACTTCTACCCATCTTTAGTTATTTTCCCTTGTTGATTTTTAGAAGAAGAAACAGTCCTTAGTTTTTCGTTATTGGACATAATAACCAAACATTTGAAAACACAGTGACAATTGTGACAATTCATTTTCCACTATAAGTGAGAGTTAGTGGGGAATAGAACGAATTGTCTATATATCGGCTTTGTGAGTTTTACTCAAATTTCGGCCAATCAGCGATCAAGGTCAAATAATCCCTATCTTTCCCTAGCATTAAACTTACCGCGAATGAAGGTTGTAACGATTTTTTAGCTCCTAATTGTAAGTATTTTAATTAACAATAATTATTATTTTTAATTTCCTTATGTAGAATTTTTATTTCACAACCGTTTGCTGTTAAAAGTAATTTAACTCAAACTTTAATTTTAAGAGCAAACGTCTGGCTTTTATTGTTCTTTCTTTTAGAAAAGCTTTAGATCATAATTTCTTGTGATTTTTTTCTTTTGAGTATACATATTCCAATAACGTGTTGTAGATTTTTAAATATTCGTTGTTTTTTTAAAATAAGTCAATTTGAAGTTTAAACGAGTGTTTTCCACTCCCAGGTTAAGCATGAAGTAAAATTTCGAGTTTAGAAAAGCCTGAAAATTTGGTTTGGTCGCGTAGCGCGAAGCGCGGAGCGACCAAACCAAATTTTCAGGCTTTTCTAAACTCGAAATTTTACTTCATGCGCCACGCGTATAAAACACTGATTGCAAGCGAAGTTTGCTCGTTCACAATATTTCAGTGCTTTCAGTGTTTAATGCGCGTGGCGCATGAAGTAAAATTTCGAGTTTAGAAAAGCCTGAAAATTTGGTTTGGCCGCTCCGCGCTTCGTGCTACGCGACCAAACCAAATTTTCAGGCTTTTCTAAACTCGAAATTTTACTTCATGCTTAGTCTGGGAGTGGAAAACACTCGTTTTAAACTTCAAATTGAACTCTTTAGTTAAATGGAATGAGCTATAAATCAATATTAAAAATAAACTGCTAAAACAGGATTAAAAATATAATACTAAAAAAAACTATTTTAAATTTCCCAATAACGTGTTGTAGATTTTTAAATATTCGCTGTTTTCTTAAAAGAAGTCAATTTGAAGTTTAAACGAGTGCTTTCCACTCCCAGGTTAAGCATGAAGTAAAATTTCGAGTTTAGAAAAGCCTGAAAATTTGGTTTGGTCGCGTAGCGCGAAGCGCGGAGCGACCAAACCAAATTTTCAGGCTTTTCTAAACTCGAAATTTTACTTCATGCGCCACGCGTATAAAACACTGATTGCAAGCGAAGTTTGCTCGTTCACAATATTTCAGTGCTTTCAGTGTTTAATACGCGTGGCGCATAAAGTAAAATTTCGAGTTTAGAAAAGCCTGAAAATTTGGTTTGGCCGCTCCGCGCTTCGCGCTACGCGACCAAACCAAATTTTCAGGCTTTTCTAAACTCGAAATTTTACTTCATGCTTAGTCTGGGAGTGGAAAACACTCGTTTTAAACTTCAAATTGAACTCTTTAGTTAAATGGAATGAGCTATAAATCAATATTAAAAATAAACTGCTAAAACAGGATTAAAAATATAATACTAAACAAACTATTTTAAATTTCCCAATAACGTGTTGTAGATTTTTAAATATTCGCTGTTTTCTTAAAAGAAGTCAATTTGAAGTTTAAACGAGTGCTTTCCACTCCCAGGTTAAGCATGAAGTAAAATTTCGAGTTTAGAAAAGCCTGAAAATTTGGTTTGGTCGCGTAGCGCGAAGCGCGGAGCGACCAAACTAAATTTTCAGGCTTTTCTAAACTCGAAATTTTACTTCATGCTTAGTCTGGGAGTGGCAAACACTCGTTTTAAACTTAAAATTGAACAGGATTAAAAATATAATACTAAAAAAAACTTTTTTAAATTTCACAATATTCAGTGTTTTATACGCGCACTTATGCACTGTCCCATTTAACCGACTTTATACTGCTAAAACGGGACACCCTGTATGTTTAATATTTCTGTCTTATTTTCTGCTTTTATTGTAGATATCTTTAGAATAGTATTAGTCGATATTTTGAAGTTTACTCCAAACTTTGATTTGTATTTTATTCTTAGCTATTTGCATTTTTTTAATTCTTCTTGACTTGTAGTTGTGATTTATACTTTTGTTAATTCTTCTTGACTTGTAAATTGTTAAATTATAACGTATTCAGTAAATTTTGTTTTGCTATTTGTATTTTTTTAATTCTTCTTGACTTGTAGTTGTGATTTATACTTTCGTAATTCTTCTTGACTTGTAAATTGTTAAATTATAACGTATCCAGTAAATTTAGTTTTGCTATTTGTATTTTTTTTAATTCTTCTTGACTTGTAGTTGTAATTTATACTTTCGTAATTCTTCTTGACTTGTAAATTGTTAAAATATAACGTATCCAGTAAATTTAGTTTTGCTATTTGTATTTTTTTAATTCTCCTTGACTTGTAGTTGTGATTTATACTTTTGTTAATTCTTCTTGACTTGTAAATTGTTAAATTATAACGTATTTAGTAAATTTTGTTTTGCTATTTGTATTTTTTTAATTCTTCTTGACTTGTAGTTGTAATTTATACTTTCGTAATTCTTCTTGACTTGTAAATTGTTAAATTATAACGTATCCAGTAAATTTAGTTTTGCTATTTGTATTTTTTAATTCTTCTTGACTTGTAGTTGTGATTTATACTTTCGTAATTCTTCTTGACTTGTAAATTGTTAAATTATAACGTATTCAGTAAATTTTGTTTTGCTATTTGTATTTTTTTAATTCTTCTTGACTTGTAGTTGCGATTTATACTTTCGTAATTCTTCTTGACTTGTAAATTGTTAAATTATAACGTATTAAGTGAATTTTGTTTTTTATTCAGGCGGAAAGGACCATTTCGATTGATAGCGGTTGCTTTTTGAGCCCGAATGTGTCTGAGGAGGATTCGAGGAAACGTTTAGAGAATCAGCAGACAAAGAAAAGGATTTTGGTGCTGCGAGAGTACGAGTGTATTTGCGGAAAAAGGGCCGATTTGCTGTGCGAATGCGGGATGGTGATTTACTGCTCCTCGGATTGTCAGGTAAAGACATGTTAGATTTGTGCATTTATATCAAATGATACAATATTTTAATGCTTGATGAAAAAAAAAATATGCATATATTTCACACACTAGTTACATAAATAACTATTTTTAAATTTTATTTTGTGATTATTTCACTGAAAGTATTGAGAACCAATAAAATTGTCCGAATTTGCACCACGTGACATGTTTTAAATTTTATTTTGTGATTATTTCACTCAAAGTAAAAAAAAAGACCTTTATTGGCATAATACTCTATTACATCCATATCTACACTAATCACTGCCCCCTCTCTTCCTTCTGCTTTCCATCTCGTCCCCTAACTTCTCCAGCGTCCGTACCCCGGCCCAATTTATCTCATCCATTCCGTCACTCTTCTATTCCCTCTTATTCCCACCCATTCCTCCTTCACCCCCTCGCACTCCTCTGCCAGATGGCTCCACGTATCCCTCCCCCGCTCACACATTACACACCTCCCATACTCTTCCCCCATCCACACCTTCCTTCCTCTCTCCTCCGACCCACACCTCGCCCTCGCCAGCACCACCCTTTCCTCCCTACTCCATCCCCCCTCCATCAAATACCTCGGCATTCTCCCATGTACCTGCCACCTCCCGTACCTATCGTTGTATTCACTCCTCTCTATATACCCTTGCCTTTCCTGTGCTTCCACCACCTTCTCCTTCTCTTTCGCCCACGCATCCATCTTTATCCCATTCCCCAGCCACTCCATCACCTTCGCCTCCGACAGACCCACCCTCTCATACATTCTCCTTCTCTCGCTCCTCCATTTACCCTCTCTACCATTCACGCACGCCACCCAAACCGCCTTCACCAGTCTCTCTTCCTCCAGGTCCCATAACTTCATGTCATACCTAGCCATTCTCACCATTTCCTCACACTCTAGCTTCTCTCTATTCGTTTCCTGTAGTACTATGTATGTATCCGGGTGTCGACCTTTCCAACCCCAACATACGCTTCAAGAACCACAACTGCTCCCTCTCTATACACTCATACCCTCTCGCCCCCCATACTTCCACCCCATACATTAACACTGACCTCACACACGCATCCCATACTTTACACGCCACTCTTACATTGTTCCCCATCCACTTTTCCCACGCTATCCCCCACGCTTTTCTAGCCTTCCCCTGCACCCACCTCACATGCTCCTCATACCCTCCCGTCCCTTTGAACAAAAACCCTAAATACTTGAATTTTTTAACCCTCTCAATCACCTCCCCCTTCCACTCTAATTCCTTCACCCTCCCTTTCCTCCCTTTATTTCTGAATCTCATCCATTTCGTTTTTCTCACATTCACGCTCAACCCCCTCTTATCCATAAACCTCTCCGCCCTTTTCAGCATATCCTTTATCCCTTCCCACTCTCTTGCCACCAGCACCATATCATCCGCATATGTCAACATCTTACTTCTACCAATTACCACCCCCTTCGCCTGTCCTTTCCTCATGACCTCCTCTAACTCACTCGTGTATAGGTTAAACAACACCGGGCTCAATGGGCACCCCTGTGCCCTCAAAGTATTGAGAACCAATAAAATTGTCCAAATTTGCACCGCGTGACATGTTTTAAATTTTATTTTGTGGTTATTTCACTCAAAGTATTGAGAACCAATAAAATTGTCCGAATTTGCACCACGTGATATGTTTTAATAGGTGCGAAAATCATGCGATTGGCGTGGCGTCTAGGGGGTTTTTCCGTTTATTAAAACTTCATGGTCCCCACGTGACGATCATGAAAGTTTTAATAAACGAGAAAGCTCCCTCGACATTTTAGAGTAGATCATAGTAACTCAAATGACCTAAACATAAATGAAGAAATGAAGCAGATATTAAAGAAAATGTTGATGTTCTGTCGCACATAATACTCAATACACTTTTTTCTGTATCACTGTTGAAAAAGGATCATGTAATTACGATTACATGATCCTTTTTTAACAGTGATACAGAAAAAAGTGTATTGAGTATTATGTGCGACAGAACATCAACATTTTCTTTAATATCTGCTTCATTTCTTCATTTATGTTTGGGTCAGTTGCCATTTTTTTCTATTAAAACACATTTTCAAATGTTTTTATCTTGTTCACTGTATATGTTAGACTTCTGAAAAGTGCTCACATCCTATTTTAAAAGCATTCAGACGAGTTTACAAAGAGTACATTTTTTTATTAAATTGGAAATAGAAAAGTTTCTGTAGCGTTCCACCTATATTCGGACAATCTGTATGTATTAGCATTGTATCAGAAAATATTGCCTTTTAAACAATTTATCGCCAAACGATTTTTTCTTTGGGGTTATCTCCAATCCAAAATCTACAATAATATAGCAATAGAGAGTACAGAAGAAATAAAAAAAACAGAATAAGTACTGCTTGCAATGAAATAAATCCAGTTTTTTAAGAAATTAGGCAGCCAAACTTACAGATGTTTTATTTATGCCTTTGAAGGAACTAACATTTAATTTTAGGTTTAGTACAAATATTCAAAGAGACCACCTTCCTGCTCCCAGCAATATACCAACCGATTGTAAAATCCTTGTACAGTATTTTACTGCTTAACCAGATTAAGTTGGCCAGACGCGCAGAGAGGAAGCGAAAATGAAACAAGAGAGAGAGGCGATCTGGCGGCCGAGTACAGTCGCTGGAATAAGCAAGCACGGGTTCTTCGCGCGCGCTATTCATTTATAACTCAACAGCGTAGATGGTCGGTCGCTCCCCTCAGCATCAAGATCACTTTTTGTAAATATGCATACATTGCTAATAATTTCACGAGATTGGCCGGCAAGTAATTTACTTTGCAAATCCATCGCACTGTCACTTCTTCAAATGAATGTACCACGCGCTCGAACTCTTCACGAAACCTATCGAGACCGCCTATCTTTCGCTCCGCCCACAATTTTGCCACTGCGCAACGGCAAGTTATGATGGTTCTACAGTACAATCGGTTGGTATATTGCTTGGAGCAGGAAGGTGGTCTCTTTGAACATTTGTACTAAACCTAAAATAAAATTTCAGTCTCTTTAAAGGCATAAATAAAATATCTGTAAGTTTGGTTGCCTAATTCGTGAAATTAATGAAATAATGTATTGGCATGGACTTTCTAATACTGAACATAGCAGCGGCGGCTCGCAGCCTAACTTCAGGGTAGGCCAGAGACCCAAGGTACTATGTATCCGTTATTGAAAGGTGACTTTGTTGTGCAATTCTTTGTATTCATAAACCGCGATCCCAACCTCAAATTTTGTGTGCCTTGGCGCTGTGGCTGACCCTGAAGTTAGGCTACGAGCCGTCGCTGGAACATGGGAAACGTATGTTTAGTGAAGAAAATCCCCACCGTATGTTCAAGAATATTAATTGAATATAATTATATTTTTAAATATAAAACGTTTTGGCATAATTTATATTACTTACCGGATAAACCATGTATAATACATTGCGATCGTTAAAACATGATTTAGATAGGCTTTGAGTTTTAAATTAGATTGGCACTCCTGACTGTTAACAAAGAGTTTAGCATAACCTAAAATTTATTCCATTAACCCATTAACGGCCGAGCAATTGTAGAGTTACCTCTAAAACTTGATTTTAGCTAAAATCTACACTTCTTTTTATGATTTCTATGAATGACTTATTGTATTAAACACAGTGAATTTTTCTTTTAAATATAAATTGTGTATACGTTGTAAATGTTCAGGCATTCGTCGATTTTATATGAAAACGTGAAATATAAGTTTCAAACAAGTGTTTCCACTCCCAGACTAAGCATGAAGTAAAATTTCGAGTTTAGAAAAGCCTGTAAATTTGGTTTGGTCGCTCCGCGAAGCGGAGCGGCCAAACCAAATTTTCAGGCTTTTCTAAACTCGAAATTTTACTTCATGCGCCACGCGTATAAAACACTGATATATTTTCAAGTTAGAAATACACTGACATTTTTTTATTTTAAATGAGTAATAATCGAAATATTTAAATAACAAAATATTTACATTTTTCTTCATACATTTTTAAATCAGATAAAGTAATACAATACACCAAATTAGTAACTTAATAATTAACAAAAAAAAAATACTGTTGCGTGTATGCATCAATGGTGCTTAATGGGTTAATCAATTAGCAGTCTGGGCAACCGCACAAAAAAATTCCGCCTACTCTAAATCATAATTTAAATGATGTGAAATTTTCATGTTTGACGAAAAAAATAATGGTTTTTATTTTTATTTTTAATTTTTCAGTTGGAAAATTGGGACGAACATAGAAACACCTGTTCAGCTCTATCCAACCCATAAGTACCTTTTCCCGAACTTTGAAGAAGTCTTTAGTTTAAGAAAAAATGTACCTGAAACTTTCAAAAAAGAACAAAATATAATTTTTATTATTTAGGATACATTTATTTTGGTAATTAATAACTGTTAAAAATGTTAGAAGGCTGTGTTTCTTTTTATAAGCATATTGTAAGTAAATTGATTGTGAGTTACGTGAAAATCAAATTAATTTGACGAATAAAGCACTAATAATAACCTTTCTTCACACTTTTATTTGAATTACCAAATGTACATTTCGGACACAAAGTGACCATTATCAATGGATTAACACTGTGTTAATCCATTGATAATGGTCACTTTGTGTCCGAAATGTACATTTGGTAATTCAAATAAACGTGTGAAGAAAGGTTATTAGTGCTTTATTCGTCAAATATTGTAAGTAATTAAGTGTTGTATATCTCAGCGGTTTAAAGATAAAAGTCATTACAAGCTAATCATTCCCTTTGTATTAATTGACTATTACTTTAATATGTAGTTATTTGTGCTATGTTTTATTATCTAAAAATTTGAAATAAAACAACACAGTTGGGAGGGTTTCACTTTTATTGTTGAACACTGCAACATGTTTCACCACACAGTGGCTTCATCAGGCAGATGAAATAATGATTTGACAAAGTACAGGTAAAAGCTTATATACTAATGCAATTAAGTTAATAGAAGGGGGGGGGGGGTAATGAGTGAATTAGGCTGAAACTAATACGGACAATTTTGAGCGACTAAATATTGATTAGGGGTGAATTGTTTACTTCTATTTGGTCATTTAATAGAATACCTTTTTTTATATTTATTAATTTCTAATTCTTCTAATAAGTTTAATTTACGACTTTTGTTACATTCGTGCAAGATTTTGAATTTAGGGTTAAAGTTATGTTGGTATTCGATTAAATGATTGGCGTAGGTTGAGGAGGTTTTCTTAAATTGAAAACATTTTTGATGTTCTGAAATGCGATCTGGGAAGCTACGTCCAGTTTGTCCAACGTATACCTTAGGGCAATCTCCACACTCCAGCAAATACACGCCAGAGTTCGTAGTTTTATCAGATTTGTCTTTAGAATTATTAATGAATTTATTAAGTGAATTGACCGTTCTAAAAGAAGGAGTTAGGTTTAAGGGTTTGAGTTTTTTGCTGATGGCAATCTAAGGGGGACCGTTAAATGTTAATGAGCAATATTTATTATTCTGATTTTGAAAATTGGTGGAATATACTAATTTCAGGGCTTGTTGTTTTTGTTTTTTTAAAAAGGATGTCTAAGATAAGCTTTTGAGGAAAGCCGTTGTTGTTAGCTATTATGAGAATTCTGTTGAGCTCATTATTAAAATTATTAATTGATAGGGGGATAGTGGTTGCATAGGATGGAATGATGTGCTATGGATCGTAGTATCTGTATGGGTCGGCTTGTGAAAAATATTGAATTCATGTTTTTGACCTGGATGTGAAATTGTTAAGTCTAAAAAATTAATAGATTTATTAGATTCGATCTCCCTAGTGAATGAAATATCCTTGTGAATTGAATTAATGAAATGTAAAAGTTGATCTAACTGTCTCTCTGTTCCTGTGAAACAGGTGAGAATATCATCAACATATCTAAACCAGTATAGGCATTTATTAAACAGTGGGTGTTTACTAATTATTTCTTCTAATGAATTCATGAAAATTTCGGCAAGTAACGGACTGAGGGGATTACCCATCATCCAAAACAAACAAAGGATTAGCGATGGGTAATCCCCTCGGTCCGTTACTTGCCGAAATTTTCATGAATTCATTAGAAGAAATAATTAGTACACACCCACTGTTTAATAAATGCCTATACTGGTTTAGATATGTTGATGATATTCTCACCTGTCTCACAGGAACAGAGAGACAGTTAGATCAACTTTTAAATTTCATTAATTCAATTCACAAGGATATTTCATTCACTAGGGAGATCGAATCTAATAAATCTATTAATTTTTTAGACTTAACAATTTCACATTCAGGTCAAAAACATGAATTCAATATTTTTCACAAGCCGACCCATACAGATACTACGATCCATAGCACATCATTCCATCCTATGCAACATAAACTAGCAGCTTACCATTCCATGTTGCATAGGCTAACCACTATCCCCCTATCAATTAATAATTTTAATAATGAGCTCAACAGATTCTCATAATAGCTAATAACAACGGCGTTCGTCAAAAGCTTATCTTAGACATCCTTTTTAAAAAAACAAAAACAACAAGCCCTGAAATTAGTATATCCCACCAATTTTCAAAATCAGAATAATAAATATTGCTCATTAACATTTAACGGTCCCCCTTCGATTGCCATCAGCAAAAAACTCAAATCCTTAAACCTAACTACTTCTTTTAGAACGGTCAATTCACTTAATAAATTCATTAATAATTCTAAAGACAAATCTGATAAAACTACGAACTCTGGCGTGTATTTGCTGGAGTGTGGAGATTGCCCTAAGGTATACGTTGGACAAACTGGACGTAGCTTCCCAGATCGCATTTCAGAACATCAAAAATGCTTTCAATTTAAGAAAACCTCCTCAACCTACGCCAATCATTTAATCGAATACCAACATAACTTTAACCCTAAATTCAAAATCTTGCACGAATGTAACAAAAGTCGTAAATTAAACTTATTAGAAGAATTAGAAATTAATAAATATAATAAAAAAGGTATTCTATTAAATGACCAAATAGAAGTAAACAATTCACCCCTAATCAATATTTAGTCGCTCAAAATTGTTCGTATTAGTTTCAGCCTAATTCACTCATTACCCCCCCCCCCCCCCCCCTTCTATTAACTTAATTGCATTAGTATATAAGCTTTTACCTGTACTTTGTCAAATCATTATTTCATCTGCCTGATGAAGCCACTGTGTGGTGAAACATGTTGCAGTGTTCAACAATAAAAGTGAAACCCTCCCAACTGTGTTGTTTTATTTCAAATAGTATTATGGAGTCCGCCTCATCAATTAAATATTATCTAAAAATGTTTGTTTCTGTGTAGAAATTAATGAATGGTTTGTGATACTCGTATTTATTGTTGATGTTCAAAATAGATGTTCGAAAGGATTGTATTATGCTTTTTTTGTTTGAGTATTTAATAAGTTTCTATTATATGAATAAAGTTTTGTATTGATGACTTGGTTTAATTTTTTTTAACTGTTTTAAGAGTAGTTAGATTTTTCTTTTGATTTTCACCATGTAACAAATTAATTTCTACTACAATCACAGTTGACATAAGTCGGCGGTAGCCAGTATTAGGGCTACCGCCGACTTATGTCAACTGTGATTGTAGTAGAAATTAATTTGTTACATGGTGAAAATCAAAAGAAAAATCCAGTATATTCGATTCTATTTATTGTTAGTATTCCATTTTTTTTACAAGTTTCGGAATTAATCAACCGATTTAATTTAATGTTATTATAAACCCGGATCCTTACAGACTGACCGCCAAACATCGGAATCGCCGGAAATAAATCTCAATGATTTATGAAATAATGCGCATTTTCCTACACTCCAAAAATATCGTGATAAATCTCGTAAATAACTTTCTGACAACCAAAATTGTACATTTGCCAAACTAATCCATATTGCCAAATCTTATAAAAATCGCCTCTACATCACTTATAAAAATCCTATCTTATCCTCAGTTAGGGACAATGAGAACACTTTTTCAACATAATTCAACAAAATTATGAACGTTGGAGGCTTCTACTTCGTTATACTTGTTAATTCAATAAAATAAAACACTAACTTTGTTTGTATAACACAATATTTATATTTTTGTGACTGCAGTTTCGGCAACTCAACTTGCCATTATCAAACTTAGTTTGATAATGGCATAATGGCAAGTTTTTTTTGCCGAAACTGCAGTCACAAAAATATAAATATTGTTCAAACAAGATAAATTCAAATTCAAAACTATTTGAATTCGAGAAAATAAGCTTACGCTTCTTATAGTTTGCACACTTTAAACATAATATATAAAATTAAATAATAAGGTCTCACATTCTTCATACCTGCTAATGACATAATCCCCTTTTTTACCTATAAATACCAACCATCATTTTCACTTATTCCATTTTTGTGTACCTATTAATTCCACACACAACACTTTTTCCAAGTAAGTTTGTTTTAATTTTATTCCTAATTTTTTTAAACGTCATAAGCAAAGCTATACTGAAGAGAGATAAATCTCGAAACGCATCTATAGATGACCTAAGACATTAGTTTTAATCTAAGTCCTTTCACTTCTAACTTGTTGCTATCTCTCCTTTCATTTTAAATTGTATTGTTAGTTGGTTTGAAGAGAATTTGACCTAAACGTTACATATACTTTAATAGAGCGTTGTAACAAATCAAATTAAATAAGATTTAAAATATTTCATTGTATAATTCAATATCCGGAGGTGTATTTGCACGGGAAGTAGTTGTTTCAATGGATATTTATCGTCTTAAATTGTCT
The DNA here is from genome assembly GCA_932526585.2 of Philonthus cognatus. NCBI lineage: Eukaryota > Metazoa > Arthropoda > Insecta > Coleoptera > Staphylinidae > Philonthus > Philonthus cognatus. The sequence goes on along the minus strand of OW052250.1, from coordinate 13,047,647 downwards.
TATTAATTAAGACACTGTTTGCATTTTCACGAATAGTTTTTTCGTAATTTTATATATTATGTATAAATATTGTGTTATACAAACAAAGTTAAAGTGTTTTATTTTATATAATTCAATAAATAAATAATCCGTATTAAGGGGATTATTGCAGTGTAACACGCCGATCGTGTTGGAAAGACCCACATAGTTTAGAGTAGCTCATCCGATGCCAAATTTACAGCACAAGTGGGGAGAATACAGTCAGAGATACAAGCGGCAGTTCGCTGTGCATTTGTGCATTGCTCCTTGGCATGAACGGATGGGGTCTCGCGTCGCGTGGAATAGACGAAAAAAACAAAGCGTATAAAAAAGACGGATCGAACGAAAGTGTCGATTCGTATTATTTAAACACGCTGATAATACATACAAGCTATGTATTGTTTTCAATTCGTTAGAAAGCGTTATCGGATCCTGTGTTATTTTTCGGTATTTACAAAACTGATGATTCTTATTCTTGTCATTATAACACATTATTTTTACTTTTAAGACTCCAGTTTCGACAGCCGAACAAACTATGTGTTTTATTTTATTAAATTATAGATTATTTCTTAAAAATATAATAATAAAATAATTCATGTTCATAAGCTCATTGTGAATATTTATATGCCGCACATATATGAAAAAAAACATAGGATTTTCAATCATATTTTTTAAATGGGAATATTATCTTCCCTAACTGCTATTGCCATGAAAATAATGTGTATTAATTTGGCCTCTGCCCAATTGGGTAAATACCCCCAATTTTGGGGAGAAATTCAATTTATATTCGGTCAAATATTCTAGTTTTTATGAATGCAACAAATAAATAATAGATTGAAAACGGAAAGCTGCCCTGTTTTTTTTTTATGTTTAGTACAGGGTTTACAAAATGATGATGTGTATAAATAGGCTCAGTCAACTTAGCCCCCCGAAGTTCGACTTTTTTGAAAAAAGCGATTGCGCTAGACCGGCCTTAGCTAGCGCCACAAAAATTAGAGCTAGCGCCATTTAGACAAGAAAACTACGGGGATTTGAACTTTCGGGGGGCTAGGTTGATGCTAGCCCCCCGAGTTTGGATTTTTTAAGTTTTTTTACACTATTCGGATTCCTCAGAGCTAGCGCTACCAATTTAAAAGCCAACGCCACTCCCACAGCCACAAAAAATGATAAAACATTTTTAACCCTGGCCCCCTAAAATGAGATGTTTTTAATCAAATTGGGTGGAAAATATAACTTAGAGCTAGCGCCAACAGAATATGACAAAAATATTCTCTCAAAAATATCAGGTAAAAAAAAGTTCACGTCCAAATTTTGATGCAAGAGCTTTCAGATCCTGTATGCGTATTACCATTTACTTCCTGAATTTTAATACAAAATGATGTTTGGCATATAATATACCGCTTTCAACAAATAGTTCGGCGTTGTAATTACTTTATTTATGTTCATAGGCACTGGCTATTAGAAACATGATGCCTAGTAGACAGTAGCGTAACTGACAATTGTGTTTTCACTCCTAGCTAATTTAAATCGTTATTACGCAAGAACTTACCGTACGATTTAAGAAACTCTTTTGGCATTGTAATTACTATACTAATATTTATAAACACTGGCAACGAGATAGCACTAGTAAGACAGTGGCGTAACTGACGATTGTTTTTGATAATTGAGATCGGTATAACTCGGAAACTAACCGTACGATTTCAAATTTTTTTTTGGCATTGTAATTGCTATACTGAAGTCTATAAACACTAACAACGACATAGCTAGTGATATTAAAGGATAAATTAAAATCACTTGCTTTGTTTCACTATTTGTTTCTATTTACTCGACTAGTTTCGCTTTTTACGGCATTATCAAAGTTCACTCTTGATTCACTCTTGATAATGCCGTAAAAAGCGAAACTAGTCAAGTAAATAGAAACAAATTGTGAAACAAACCAAGTGTTTTTAATTTATCCTTTATTATTATTTCAAAATATTTCACCAAGTGATAAATGAGAAAGTTATTCAAGAGATAGCTAGTGCTAGCAAGACAGTGGCGTACCTCACGGTTGTTTTTTTTATGATAACTTAAATCATTATTACTCGGTGGAAAACACTCGTTGGGAGTTTCAAACTGAACGCTTTTCAAAAACAATGAATGCCTGAAAATTTACCTAGTACACATCGGGTTATGTATGTACCTAATCAAAACATGGGTATCTTTTCGATGCTACAAAATTGTGATTAAGCTCCTTTCGTTGCTATTCAATTGACTTTATTTTCATTCTAACACAATCTATCTCAATATCCTAATTCTACAATATACAGGGAGTTTCTTTAAAGTATACGTATTCCAGATTCACTTTATTTTGTTTAAATCTTTAGATATATGTTGTTTTTACAGGAATTCAATTTGAAGCTTTAAGCGAGTGTTTTCCATTCCCAGACTAAGCATGAAGTAAAATTTCGAGTTTAGAAAAGCCCCGTGAAAATTTGTCGAGGGTCGCGCAGCGACCCGAGACAAATTTTCTGGGCTTTTCTAAACTCGAAATTTTACTTCATGCGCCACGCGTATAGAACACTAAAATTTTGTGAAATTTGTGTATATTTGAACCTTACTTGAAATCAGCGTTTTATACGCGTGGCGCATGAAGTAAAATTTCGAGTTTAGAAAAGCCCAGAAAATTTGTCTCGGGTCGCTGCGCGACCCTCGACAAATTTTCACGGGGCTTTTCTAAACTCGAAATTTTACTTCATGCTTAGTCTGGGAGTGGAGAACACTCGTTTAAAGCCTTGAATTGAACTTTTGCACCCAATTTGATTAAAAAAATCTCATTTCGGGGGGCTAGGGTTTAAAATGTTGTATAATATTTTGGGGTTGTGGGGGTGGCGCTAGCTTTTAAATTGGTAGCGCTAGCTCTGAGGAACCCGAATACTGTAAGAAAACTTGAAACATCCAGCATCAACCTAGCCCCCCGAAAGTTCAAACCCCCGTAACTTTCTTGTCTAAACGGCGCTAGCTCTAATTTTTGTGGCGCTAGCTAGCGCTAGCTAAGGCCCGTCTAGCGCAACAGTTATTTTTTAAAAAGTCGAACTTCGGGGGGCTAAGTTGACTGAGCCGTATAAATAGAGGATTGCAATAACATTCAATTTCAATTCATTTATTCCTTATTTACTTACTATCAAAATATGACTCATCATAAATCAGCCAAATTTGAAAAAAATATATTGGGCTCGGTGCAATGTTGAGCAAGAAGCTTATTATTTGAAATGCATTATAATAACTACCTTATTATTATTATAGTTCTATTTTTTCTAAAATAATTAACAATGAATATGCACGCAGTTAAACCCTACATTTTTTTAAACATTCGTCAAACAAATATTACCTGTGCTCAGTAAAAAATAGTTGATTTGTAACATTAATCTATGACAACGTCATATTGGTGTTATTCTTACTATTCTTATAGTTTTGATATCATTGATTCGTTGATGAAGTCGCAGTTGGTTCAAATAGGTCCGATTGCTAGAAACTTTACAATTTACTTTAATAGTTTTATTGCGAGAAGTTTAATGGCATTTAACAACTGCTTTAATAACGAATGATTTAAGACGAAATAATGATTTGATCAAGACTGATTGTTATTCGATTGCTTCTGGCTTATTAATCAGCTTAAAAAACTTTAAAAATAATTTAATAATACCGACACTGTCAAATAATAAGGAAAGCCAATATTAAAGGTATATTACACATCTTTATTTAAATTAGTGAAACATTTCGTGTATTCTATATTAGTGAACATGCAGTATAAAAAAATACGTATTCCATTAGTAGTCAGAAAGCATGAAAATAAAACACTAGTACAATAAAATATCGATTATAATTGCGAAATATTAATTTTACGAGAATAAATGCTAACGACGCGAGCCGTTTTTGTTAACTATGATTGAAAAAAGAAAAGAAAAACAAACGCGAAGCCGCACAGCGTTCACCGGCCCAGAGATAAACGCTGGCCGCATGCTGCTCGCCCCTCCAATAATTGTGCAGATGAGTGTACAACGCGTTCAACTAAGCGAAGATCCGCAAGGCGGCGGTATTTTACGGTCTTATTTTTCAAGATTTTTATTTTAACCTGACTCGGGCATGAGCTATCGCATCCTTATGAAATGTTCACATTATATTCCTTATAGTATAAACTAGTAAGATATGGGAATATTTTTTTTAATTTTGAAAAATTTAACATTATTTTTTTCATACCTCTGAAAGCAAATTGTTAAAAAAAAAAGTACTTCGATATTTTACTAGATAATTGGGCTTAATATACGCTGTCAAAATTTCAACTTTCTAGGACCTTTAGTTTTTAAATAAACCTAACATTAAATTTCAGACCACTGTTATATTCCCCTTAAACAAACACTGAAATCAATTTCTGCACAAACAATACTTATTGTTATAAAAGCGAATCGTTAAATAATTAGTTTACTATACCAAAGAATGAAATCAATTTTTGTACAAACATCAAGGATGTAATGATAAAATGATAAAACATTTCTACCACTGCAATCAGTCTTCCTGACAGTGCCATAAAAGACTGTTGGTGTATCTTCCGATTCATTTATGAGTGTCCACCACTACAATGATGTTTAATATGAGTGGTATAAATAACTGATGGCCGTTCTTTTGATTATTTTTTGGTGAAGAATCCAGCATTACAATCGGCTATTGTGACAAAAAGAGTTTTTGCGAACTCAGTTTCGAGGAAGATTCGTCGGAGTCAAGTGGTGAATAAAAATGTGACAGTCCAGCATTACAATCGGCTATTGTGATAAAAAAGGAGTTTTTGCGAATTCAGTTTCGAGGAAGATTCGTTGGAGTCAAGTGGTGAATAAAAATGTGACTTTGGAACATCCCCACTCAGCAATACATTTATCTCTTTAATGCAACAATATTATCAGGAGAGGACAACGGATTATTACGAATGTCTACAGTTTTACAGTGAGAACAATGTAAGTTTTTTGTTTATTGTATTATATTTTTTTCTGCGTGATTAATGGTTTCTCTTTTTTAACTCTGTTGGCTTTTATTTTATTATTGTAATTGGCTGAAGGAAAAAAGAAAATGTTGAATGAAGGACTTATGCCCACTTGCACCGCAGGTACATAATCGTGATTAAGTAGATATATAAAATTACGAAAAAACTATTCGTGAAAATGCAAACAATGTCTTAATTAACAAGACAACTTAAGACGATAAATGTCCATTGAAACAACTACTTCCCGTGCAAATACACCTCCGGATATTGAATTATTCAATGAAATATTTAAAATCTTATTTAATTTGATTTGTTACAACGCTCTATTAAAGTATATGTAACGTTTAGGTCAAATTCTCTTCAAACCAACTAACAAATACAAATTAAAAATGTAAGGAGAAAAAATTTTAGAGTTCTAATCGAAAAAGAAGGTTGCGACCTCGATGTTGGATTAAAATTAATCTTTGGTGTAGAGGCTAAAGTATTGGGCCTTTCGAAAAATTAGAAGTGGAAGGACTTGGATTAAAGCTAATGTCTTAGGCTATCTATAGACGCGTTTCGAGATATATCTCTCTTCAGTATAGCTTTGCTTGATGAGATAGTACTAGCACGCAAGGCCGTAGCGAAATTTTCAAAAAGTTAGCGGCCCTGCAAGAGCATAAGCAATATTTTTACCGTTAAACACCCCCCCTCAAATTTTTAAAACCCCCTCCGAGATATTTTCTGGCTACGACCTTGCTAAGCAATGTGTCATCATTTCATCCTTCCATCAAATATTTCAAAATCTTTTTGATGGTTGTACTTTTATACCAACAAATATTTTGTAAGCAAACAAACTGTACAAACAAAAACATTATATAAAAAAAACATCGCAATCACAACATTCAACAAACTTAGCATGTTATTTATTACCTCACCCATATCAGATATAAAACTCGGCTCGTACTTTCTGTTTACTCAGTACTCTTTGCAAAATGAATTAAAAAAGTCGCAACAATCAAACAGCGATAACGAACTTGGCTCTGTGATTTATCGCGTCCCCACCAACCGGAAAAACATGGTACTCCCATACGAGTCCCGCTTATTGTTAGTTCTCAGCGGATTTCTGCAAGGGTAAGACGTATGTGTGAACTGCGTATTAAGTGTCTGCGATTTGAATAAAACAAATAGTGATGATGATGTACTATCCTTGGCAAGCACCGGCTAGAATCGTTGAGACTGAGATTGATTTTAATTTTGAGAAATTACACGGATTTGCTCAAGGTAAGAGCGGACAGGAATTAAATTATAGATTAATCGCCCACTGTTTTTGTTTTGATAAGAAATTGTTTTTCACCACAATGAATTATATTCATGCATTTAATTGGTTTATCAAGCATTCAACTTCACACTAATTTAATGTGTATAAAGCATTCAATTTCACACTAATTTAGTGTAATACTGGATGATTTAAATTAAAACACTTGGTTTGTTTCACTTATTTATTTTAAATAAAACAACACAGTTGGGAGGGTTTCACTTTTATTGTTGAACACTGCAACATGTTTGACCACACAGTGGCTTCATCAGGCAGATGAAATAATGTCCATTATTTCATCTTTCTGATGAAGCCACTGTGTGCTGAAACATGTTGCAGTGTTCAACAATAAAAGTGAAACCCTCCCAACTGTGTTGTTTTATTTCAAATAGTATTATGGAGTTTCATCATGTATCTACCTCATCAATTAAATATCACTTATTTATATTTTCTCCGACTAGTTTCGACCATTTAATTTAGTGAATCATGCAACGAACTTCACAATAATTCACTGTAGGAATGAAGTAAATAGTTCGAGTTTAGAAAAGCCTTTTCCACCATAATAATTTAATTGGTGTATCAAGCATTAAACTTCACATTGGGCCCGTTCATTAAAGACAACAGTTGGACGTTTAGCGAAAACTGTTAGGGAATTCTCTGATGACCGGTTTGTTAATCGTGAACGTGTTTGGGACTTTTGCAATCATACAAAATAGACCAATTGGTGTTGGCGATTGGTGTTGACGGTTTGAAGTTTTCAAAATGGCCGAGCATCCGTTGACCGTTCATCAGATACCAACATGCATTACAAACAAATCCAAACATGTTAAATGTTGAAAATTTTGATGAACGGGCCCATTAATTTAACCCATTAACGGCCGAGCAATCATAAAGTTAACTCTAAACGTTGATTTTAGGTAAAATTCTACACCGATGTTAAGATAGCGATAGATTTTCCATCCACGGATTTGCCCGGCGCATTCACCATCGACCCCAACGACCCCAATAAAATGACCAGATTTCAAACTTAAATTAAAAATATGTAGTTGTGATTAAAATTATTTCTTTTAACTCTGACGTGTAGCTTAAAGCCTAACTAAGCCATTTAAGCTATAACATTTTGGCAGTAATGTTAAAAGAATTTTTTATAAATGTTTTCCATCCGAACGACTCGAATAAAATGACCAGAATTCAAACCTAAATTAAAAATATGTAGTTGTGATTAAAATTATTTCTTTTAACTCTGACGTGTAGCTTTGAGCCTAACTAAACCATTTAAGCTATAAAATTTTGGCAAAAATGTTAAATGAATTTTTTATAAATTTTTTCCATCCGAACGACTCGAATAAAATGACCAGATTTCAAACTTAAATTAAAAATATGTAGTTGTAATTAAAATTATTTATTTTAACTCTGACGTGTAGCTTAAAGTCTAACTAAGCCATTTAAGCTACAAAATTTTGGCAAAAATGTTAAATGAATTTTTTATAAATTTTTTTCATCCGAACGACTCGAATAAAATGACCAGATTTCAAACTTAAATTAAAAATATGTAGTTGTGATTAAAATTATTTCTTTTAACTCTGACGTATAGCTTTGAGCCTAACTAAACCATTTAAGCTACAAAATTTTGGCAAAAATGTTAAATGCATTTTTTTAATAAATTTTTTCCATCCGAACGACTCGAATAAAATGACCAGATTTCGAATTTAAATTAAAAATATGTATTTGTGATTAAAATTATTTCTTTTAACTCTGACGTGTAGCATTTAATATTTTTGCCAACATTTTATAGCTTAAAAGGATTAGTTAGGCTTCGAGCTACACCTCAGAGTTAAAAGAAATAATTTTAATCACAACTACATACTTTTAATTTAAGTTTGAAATCTGGTCATTTTATTACATGCTTTTGGGAGGACTATCTATTTGTGATTGATAAAGCCTATATACGAAAATAAATTTAAGTTTGGATGAGCTATATTTTTGGGGCTGGAATTAGTTTAGTTTTCTTTATTTCATTAATAATATGCCTTAAATTAAGAAAAACATTTATTTTAATTTACGATCGATGGTGGATGCGCCGGGCAAATCCGTGGCTGGAAAATCTATGGCTATCTTAACATCGGTAAATTCTACACTTCTTTTAATGATTTTTACAAATGACTTGTTGTATTATATACTGTGAATTTTTCTTTTAAATATACATAATGTATACGCTGTAAATGCAAGGCATTCGTCAATTTTGTATAAAAACGTACAATATAAAGTTTAGAACGAGTGTTTCCACTCCCAGACTAAGCATGAAGTAAAATTTCGAGTTTAGAAAAGCCCCGCGTAGAAAATTTGTCTCGGGTCGCGAAGCGACCCTCGACAAATTTTCACGGGGCATTTCTAAACTCGAAATTTTACTTCATGCGCCACGCGTATAAACCACTGATTTACAATTAAGTTAAAAATATATACCGCTTAGATATGATGGTGATCAATATTTACCGACATGTAGCGAAAATGCAAGAAATATTTTGTTTGTGAATAGTTTTAAATTAAAAATAATATAATTAGAATAAAATTTAGTTTGAGTACCTTTTTCATATTGTTAATACTTAACATGAAAAGTGCAATGATGAACACATCACCATCTTTTATGTCAATTTCTTCAAAGAAAAATATTTTTTTTAACATATTACCTTAATTACCTAAAAACAACTTGAAGTTTACAATGTGGTAATTCCATGGCTGATATTTTAATATCATGGAAAATTAGTCGTTGTTCTCGAAACTTTCAAATAAAACTCAACTATAATGAGATCGCCATGTTATTGTTTTTTTGTGACAGCTACGATTTGTATTTTAACAGTTGTGATGTATTTTAAACTAACGAGTGTCTTCCACTCCCAGACTAAGCATGAAGTAAAATTTCGAGTTTAGAAAAGCCCCGCGTAGAAAATTTGTCGAGGGTCGCGCAGCGACCCGAGACAAATTTTCACGGGGCTTTTCTAAACTCGAAATTTTACTTCATGCGCCACGCGTATAAAACACTGAAATATTATAAAGTTAGAAATACACTGAAAACATTTTTTTTAATGAGTAATAATTGAGATATTTAAATAACAAAATATTTACGTTTTTCTTCATACATTTTCAAGTTAAATCAAATAATATAACATATCAAATTAATTCATTTAGTAATTTAATTAACATAAAATTAATAATGTTGCGTATATGCATCAATGGCGCTTGATGGGTTAATGTGTATTAAGCAGGGCTTCCAACCGTTATTTTTTGCGTTCCGGTTTAATTAATAAAATTTATATGGGTTAGGTTTCGGTTTTCATTCCGGAAAAAATACCGGTTTTTTGCAGTTTTCGGTTTTTGGTTTGCTTCAAGTGATTATTTTAAGTTTTAAAATGTTTTTATTTCAAAATAAATAGACTGACAAATTTTAAGGCTTTTCTAAACTCGAAATTTTACTTCATGCTTAGTCTGGGAGTGGAAACACTCGTTCGAAACTTCATATTGCTCGTTTTCATATAAAATCGACGAATACCTGAATATTTACAGCGTATACCTAATGTATATTTAAAAGAAAAATTCAGAACATGTAATACAATAAGTCATTTATTGAAATCAGAAAAAGAAGGGCAGAATTTCACCTAAAATCAACTTAAAGAGTTAACTTTATAATTGCTCGGCAGTTAATGGGTTAATGCCATTATCAAGAATGATGTACAAAATGAAAAAAATGTAAGAAATGTAATTACTAATTCGTATGTTTTATAAAAAAAACCTCCAGAGTGCCATGATTTAATCTTTTTGTTAATTTAAGTTGGCTGTAATTAATTTATTATATAAAATCAGAGTTGCTAACTTACAATATTTTCCATCGAATGGAGTTTTTTTTATTGAACATACGATACATCATAATAAAAAAACAGTCAACAACAAAGTGGTCTAACTCCATTTCTCAATTTTCTGTTGTTGACTGCAATAACTAGAGCCCGAATTTTTAAGCAAACAGCTTAAGCTAAAAATTAAAAGCATTAGCATGAATTAATAAAATGTGTACGAATTATAGAAAGTTGAATCACTTAACACTATTTTTTTGTTACTTTTTGTTCGTTTTTTTTTTCGGTTTTATGCTTATTTTGCATTTAAATGCTTATTTCGTGCTTAATTAGTCAAATTTTAGATCGTGGCAGGGCCTCTACCCACGCGGCCACCGAAGCCCCGAAAAAATAGTTATTCTTCTGGAATTTAATAATACGCACAAAACTTATTTAATTCTTGATTTCCTAAAATTCCCCTCGACAAGAATACAATTTTAACAATAAGTTCAATAAAAAAAAACCTCTAGAGTGCATCGATTTAACCTTTTTTCAAATTTAAGTTGGCTACACACTTCAGGAATTGACATATAAAACGTCAGACATAATAATTATAATGTATATTTTCAGAGTTTCCAACCTAGAATATTTTCTATGGCTCTCTAGAGATTTTTGTTCGTTGTTTTTTTTCAATACTTCCGGTATTTCCAATAGTAGTACACTTTTATAAAAATATCTTTCTGGAATTTAACAATTTAACTAGAGTGCAATGAGACTAAAGGTAAAAATAATTCTTGCGACTTCAATAAAAACTTAAAAACCTGTGATTTAAATCAAATTAATAGTGATTTGAATCCAGCTAAAAAATCAAAAACAGCATATTTGGAATTAAACGAAGACGCCAAAATTGACAATTCAGACAATCAAAATCTTATAGAAAATATTGACGTTGAGTTAAAACACTTAGAAACGTCAAAAATTGGAAATAAAAATGTCAATGAAAATCGTTGGCCTAATTTAATTGAAATTGATACGTCAGAAACAGTAAACGCTAAAAGAAATGGAGAAGGCGGGATTGGCAGCTTTTTGATAGACAACAAAAATCTAGGCTCCGGTTTAAATCAAATCGATACGTCAAAAATATCAACAACAAAAACAATCGTGGCAGGCGGTTTCAGTGAAATTCAACGTGGAACATCTGTCAACGAGCGCAGCACAGAATTATCAGGAAAACTCGAAGAAATTAGAAGTGAAAAAAACTTAAATAACATGCTGAACAGCATTTGTTTAAAACCGGAAGGAAGAAAATACGGTCATTCAGTAATGACCGTTTTTTCTACAAGTTTCCAGAAGAAGCCATCAGCGGTCAACCACAAAATTGTTGCGAATTTAAATTCAACAGTTCGTGTTTTGAAGAATCACCAGTGCAAGAGAATTATTCAAATACAGAAGAGGATTTGTTAAAGGACTAAAGGATTTTATTTAGTGCAAGAAGATGATAACTCGAATTCGTTAAACAATAATCAAGGATCTTTAGTGGATTGGAGCGAGGAGAACGTTTTGAAGAACACCGAACAATTTTCATTTGGAGTAAGTGCAGCGACATCAAGCAGGAATATTTGGGACAATATTGAAAAATCTTTATTAGCAGTAAGTGAAGTGAAAACAAGGAACAATATTTTGGCAAATATTAAACACAATTCATTAGAGGTAAGTGGCCTAATTTAATTGAAATTGATACGTCAGAAACAGTAAACGCTAAAAGAAATAGAGAAGGCGGGATTAGCAGCATTTTGATAGATAACGAAAATCTAGGCTCCGGTTTAAAACAAATCGATACGTCAAAAATATCAACAACAAAAACAATCGTGGAAGGCGGTTTCAGTGAAATTTAACGTGGAACATCTGTCAACGAGCGCAGCACAGAATTATCAGGAAAACTTGAAGAAATTTGAAGTGAAAAAACTTAAATAGCATGCTGAACAGCATTTGTTTAAAACCGGAAGAGAAGAAAAAACGGTCATTGAGTAATGACCGCTTTTTCTACAAGTTTCCAGAAGAAGCCATCAGCGGTCAACCACAAAATTGTTGCGAATTTAAATTAAACAGTTCGTGTTTTGAAGAATCGCCAGTGCAAGAGAATTATTCGAATGCAGAAAAGGATTTGTTAAAGACTAAAGGATTTTATTTAGTGCGAGAGGATGATAATTCGAATTCGTTAAACAATAATCAAGGATCTTTAGTGGATTGGAGCGAGGAGCACGTTTTGAAGAACACCGAACAATTTTCATTTGGAGTAAGTGCAGCGACATCAAGCAGGAATATTTGGGACAATATTGAAAAATCTTCATTAGCAGTAAGTGAAGTGAAAACAAGGAACAATATTTTGGCAAATATTAAACACAATTCATTAGAAGTAAGTGAAGAGAAAACTGGACATATCAAGGAATCATTTGGAGTCAGTGAGGGGGAAACAAGTAAGAATCATTTAATAATAAATAGATCTTCATTGTTAGCCAGTGACGAAAAAACAAGTAGGAAAATTTTAGAAAATATTAAAAAATATTCATTGGTAGTAAGAGTGCCATGATTTAATTTTTTTGTTAATTTAAGTTAGCTGTAATACATTTATTATATAAAATCAGAGTTGCTAACTTACAATATTTTCCATGGCATGGAGTTTTTTTTATTGAACATAGGAAACATCATAGTAAGAAAACAGTCAACAACAAAGTAGCCTAACTCCATTTCTTAATTTATTGTTGTTGACTGTAATAACTAGAGTTCGGATTTTTAAGCAAACAGCTTATGCTAAAAATTAAAAGTATTAACATGAATTAATAAAATGTGTTTCTTAAATATCTTTCTCATTTATCACTTGGTGAAACATTTTGAAATAATATTGAAGGATAGATTAAAAACACTTTTTTTGTTTCACAAATAGTGAAACAAACCAAGTGTTTTTAATCAATCTTTCAATATTATAATAAAATGTGTACGAATTATAGAAAGTTCAATCACTTAACACTATTTTTTGTTACTTTTTGTTCGTTTTTTTTTCGGTTTTATGCTTATTTTGCGTTTAAATGCTTATTTCGTGCTTAATTAGTCAAATTTTAGATCGTGGCAGGGCCTTTACCCACGCGGCCACCGAGGCCTTGAAAAAATAGTTATTCTTCTGGAATAATAACTTATTTAAGACTAGGAAACTCTTAAACTGAGACATTGAAATGTTTATTCAAAAACATATTTAAATATTCAAATTATTCTAAGAGTTCGTTGTTTTTTTAAATGACTGCAATTTGAAGCTAAAACGAGTGTTTTCCATTCCCAGATTAAGCATGAAGTAAAAATAGTTATTCTTCTGGAATTTAACAATACGCACAAAACTTATTCAATCCTTGATTTCGTAAAACTCCCCTCGACAAGAATACAATTTTAATAATATGTTCAATAAAAAAAATACCTCTACAGTGCACCGATTTAATCTTTTTTCAAATTTAGGTTAGCTACAAACTTCAGGAATTGACATATAAAACGTTAGACATAATAATTATAATGTATATTATCAGAGTTGCCAACCTAGAATATTTTCCATGGCACTCTAGAAATTTTGTTGTTTTTTTAAATACTTCCGGTATTTCCAATAGTAGTACACTTTTATAAAAATAGTTATCTTACTGGATGTAAAGTTAATTAAAGGAAAGGCACTTGGTATTGTTTCACAATTAAATGTTTATTCCGACTAGTTTCGGTTTGTTAGACCATTTTTAAAGGAAAAAATGAAAATGAAAATGGTCTAACAAACCGAAACTAGTCGGAATAAAGATTTAATTGTGAAACAATACCAAGTGCCTTTCCTTTAATTAACTTTACATAGTGTAATATGTTTCACCAAGTGCCAGATGAGAAATTAATTCAAGAAATTATCTTGCTGGAATTTAACAATTTAACTAGAGTGCAATGAGACTAAATTTGAAAATAATTCTTGCGACTTCAATAAAAACTTAAAAACCTGTGATTTCAATTAAATTAATAGTGATTTAAATCCAGCCGAAATATCAAAAACAGCATATTTGTAATTAAACGAAGACAATCAGACAATCAAAATCTTATAAAAAATATTGACGTTGAAATAAAACACTTAAAAACGTCAAAAATTGGAAATTAAAATGTCAATGAAAATCGTTGGCCTAATTTAATTGAAATTGATACAAAATATAAAAACGACTTAAAATTAATATCGACTTTCTGCAAATAGTTTGTCTCCAAATATTCATTGAAACAACTACTTCTCTTCTTTATGTGAAATTAATACGTCAGAAACAGTAAACGCTAAAAGAAATAGAGAAGGCGGGATTGGCAGCGTTTTGATAGACAAGGAAAATCTAGCCTCCGGTTTAAAACAAATCGATACGTCAAAAATATCAACAACAAAAACAATCGCGGAAGGCGGTTTCAGTGAAATTCAACGTCGAACATCTGTCACCGAGCGCAGCACAGAATTATCAGAAAAACTCGAAGAAATTAGAAGTGAAAAAGTGAAAAATGCTGTTCAGCATGTTATTTAACATGCTGAACAGCATTTGTTTGAAACCGGAAGATTTACTGAATGACCGTTTTTTCTACAAGTTTCCAGAAGAATCCATCAGCGGTCAACCACAAAATTGTTGCGAATTTAAATTAAACAGTTCGTGTTTTGAAGAATCGCCAGTGCAAGAGAATTATTCGAATGCAGAAGAGGATTTGTTAAAGACTAAAGGATTTTATTTAGTGCAAGAAGATGATAATTCGAATTCGTTAAACAATAATCAAGGCTCTTTAGTGGATTGGAGCGAGGAGAACGTTTTGAAGAACACCGAACAATTTTCATTTGGAGTAAGTGCAGCGACATCAAGCAGGAATATTTGGGACAATATTGAAAAATCTTCATTAGCAGTAAGTGAAGTGAAAACGAGGAACAATATTTTGGCAAATATTAAACACAATTCATTAGAAGTAAGTGAAGAGAAAACTGGACATATCAAGGAATCATTTGGAGTCAGTGAGGGGGAAACAAGTAAGAATCATTTAATAATAAATAGATCATCATTGGTAGCCAGTGTAACAACAAAGGGGGGCCTAACTCCATTTCTCAATTTTTTGTTGTTGACTGTAATAACTAGAGCTCGGATTTTTTAACAAACAGGAACAGGAACAATGTTTTGGCAAATATTAAACACAATTCATTAGAAGTAAGTGGTCTAATTTAATTGAAATTGAAACGTCAGAAACAGTAAACGCTAAAAGAAATAGAGAAGGCGGGATTGGCAGCGTTTTGATAGACAACGAAAATCTAGCCTCCGGTTTAAAACAAATCGATACGTCAAAAATATCAACAACAAAAACAATCGTGGAAGGCGGTTTCAGTGAAATTTAACGTGGAACATCTGTCAACGAGCGCAGCACAGAATTATCAGGAAAACTTGAAGAAATTTGAAGTGAAAAAACTTAAATAACATGCTGAACAGCATTTGTTTAAAACCGGAAGAGAAGAAAAAACGGTCATTGAGTAATGACCGCTTTTTCTACAAGTTTCCAGAAGAAGCCATCAGCGGTCAACCACAAAATTGTTGCGAATTTAAATTAAACAGTTCGTGTTTTGAAGAATCGCCAGTGCAAGAGAATTATTCGAATGCAGAAGAGGATTTGTTAAAGACTAAAGGATTTTATTTAGTGCGAGAGGATGATAATTCGAATTCGTTAAACAATAATCAAGGATCTTTAGTGGATTGGAGCGAGGAGAACGTTTTGAAGAACACCGAACAATTTTCATTTGGAGTAAGTGCAGCGACATCAAGCAGGAATATTTGGGACAATATTGAAACATCTTCATTAGCAGTAAGTGAAGTGAAAACAAGGAACAATATTTTGGCAAATATTAAACACAATTCATCAGAAGTAAGTGAAGAGAAAACTGGACATATCAAGGAATCATTTGGAGTCAGTGAGGGGGAAACAAGTAAGAATCATTTAATAATAAATAGGACTTCATTGTTAGCCAGTGACGAAAAAACAAGTAGGAAAATTTTAGAAAATATTAAAAAATATTCATTGGTAGTAAGAGTGCCATGATTTAATTTTTTTGTAAATTTAAGTTAGCTGTAATACATTTATTATATAAAATCAGAGTTGCTAACTTACAATATTTTCCATGGCATGGAGTTTTTTTTATTGAACATAGGAAACATCATAGTAAGAAAACAGTCAACAACAAAGTAGCCTAACTCCATTTCTCAATTTATTGTTGTTGACTGTAATAACTAGAGTTCGGATTTTTAAGCAAACAGCTTATGCTAAAAATTAAAAGTATTAACATGAATTATTAAAATGTGTTTCTTGAATAACTTTCTCATTTATCACTTGGTGAAACATTTTGAAATAATATTGAAGGATAGATTAAAAACACTTGGTTTGTTTCACAAATAGTGAAACAAACCAAGTGTTTTTAATCTATCCTTCAATATTATAATAAAATGTGTACGAATTATAGAAAGTTCAATCACTTAACACTATTTCTTTGTTACTTTTTGTTCTTTTTTTTTGGTTTTGTGCTTATTTTGCATTTAAATGCTTATTTCGTGCTTAATTAGTCGAATTTTAGATCGTGGCAGTGCCTTTACCCACGCGGCCACCGAGGCCCCGAAAAAATAGTTATTCTTCTGGAATTTAACAATACCCACAAAACTTATTCAATCCTTGATTTCGTAAAACTCCCCTCGACAAGAATACAATTTTAATTATATGTTCAATAAAAAAAAACCTCTACAGTGCACCGATTTAATCTTTTTTCAAATTTAAGTTAGCTACACACTTCAGGAATTGACATATAAAACGTCAGACTTAATAATTATAATGTATATTATCAGAGTTGCCAACCTAGAATATTTTCCATGGCACTCTAGAGATTTTGTTCGTTGTTTTTTTAAATACTTCCGGTAAAACAAGATAAATTCAAATTCAAAACTATTTGAATTCGAGAAAATAAGCTTACGCTTCTTATAGTTTGCACACTTTAAACATAATATATAAAATTAGGAAAAAACTATTCGTGAAAGTGCAAACAATGTCTTAATTAATAAGACAACTTAAGACGATAAATATCCATTGAAACAACTACTTCCCGTGCAAATACACCTCCGGATATTGAATTATACAATGAAATATTTAAAATCTTATTTAATTTGATTTGTTACAACGCTCTATTAAAGTTTCAATGGATATTTATCGTCTTAAGTTGTCTTAATAATTAGGACATTGTTTGCATTTTCACGAATAGTTTTTTCGTAATTTAATATATTATACTTCCGGTATATCCAATAGTAGTACACTTTTATAAAAATAGTTATCTTGCTGGAATTTAACAATTTAACTAGAGTGCAATGAGACTAAATGTAAAAATAATTCTTGCGACTTCAATAAAAACTTAAAAACCTGTGATTTCAATCAAATTAATAGTGATTTAAATCCAGCTGAAAAATCAAAAACAGCATATTTGTAATTAAACGAAGACAATCAGACAATCAAAATCTTATAAAAAATATTGACGTTGAATTAAAACACTTAGAAACGTCAAAAATTTGAAATAAAAATGTCAATGAAAATCGTTGGCCTAATTTAATTGAAATTGATACAAAATATAAAAACGAATTAAAATTAATATCGACTTTCTGCAAATAGTTTGTCTCCAAATATTCATTGAAACAACTACTTCTCTTCTTTATGTGAAATTGATACGTCAGAAACAGTAAACGCTAAAAGAAATAGAGAAGGCGGGATTAGCAGCGTTTTGATAGACAACGAAAATCTAGGCTCCGGTTTAAAACAAATCGATACGTCAAAAATATCAACAACAAAAACAATCGCGGAAGGCGGTTTCAGTGAAATTCAACGTCGAACATCTGTCAACGAGCGCAGCACAGAATTTTTAGAAAAACTCGAAGAAATTAGAAGTGAAAAAGTAAAAAATGCAGCTCAGCATGTTATTTAACATGCTGAACAGCATTTGTTTAAAACCGGAAGATTTACTGAATAACCGTTTTTTCTACAAGTTTCCAGAAGAATCCATCAGCGGTCAACCACAAAATTGTTGCGAATTTAAATTAAACAGTTCGTGTATTGAAGAATCGCCAGTGCAAGATAATTATTCAAATGCAGAAGTGGATTTGTTAAAGACTAAAGGATTTTATTTAGTGCAAGATGATAATTCGAATTCGTTAAACAATAATCAAGGATCTTTAGTGGATTGGAGCGAGGAGAACGTTTTGAAGAACACCGAACAATTTTCATTTGGAGTAAGTGCAGCGACATCAAGCAGGAATATTTGGGACAATATTGAAAAATCTTCATTAGCAGTAACTGAAGTGAAAACAAGGAACAATATTTTGGCAAATATTAAACACAATTCATTAGAAGTAAGTGAAGAGAAAACTGGACATATCAAGGAATCATTTGGAGTCAGTGAGGGGGAAACAAGTAAGAATCATTTAATAATAAATAGATCTTCATTGGTAGACAGTGACGAAAAAACAAGTAAGAAAATTTTAGAAAATATTAAAGAATATTCATTGGTAGTAAGAGTGCCATGATTTAATTTTTTTGTTAATTTAAGTTGGCTGTAATACATTTATTATATAAAATCAGAGTTGCTAACTTACAATATTTTCGATAGCATGGAGTTTTTTTTTATTGAACATAGGAAGCATCATAGTAAAAAAACAGTCAACAACAAAGTAGCCTAACTCCATTTCTCAATTTATTGTTGTTGACTGTAATAACTAGAGCTCGGATTTTTAAGCAAACAGCTTATGCTAAAAATTAAAAGTATTAACATGAATTAATAAAATGTGTTTCTTGAATAACTTTCTCATTTATCACTTGGTGAAACATTTTGAAATAATATTGAAGGATAGATTAAAAACACTTGGTTTGTTTCACAAATAGTGAAACAAACCAAGTGTTTTTAATCTATCCTTCAATATTATAATAAAATGTGTACGAATTATAGAAAGTTCAATCACTTAACACTATTTTTTTGTTACTTTTTGTTCGTTTTTTTTTTCGGTTTTATGCTTATTTTGCATTTAAATGCTTATTTCGTGCTTAATTAGTCAAATTTTAGATCGTGACAGGGCCTTTACCCACGCGGCCACCGAGGCCGCGAAAAAATAGTTATTCTTCTGGAATAATAACTTATTTAAGACTAGGAAGTTCGTAAACTGAGACATTGAAATGTTTATTCAAAAACATATTTAAATATTCAAATTATTCTAAGAGTTCGTTGTTTTTTTAAATGACTGCAATTTGAAGCTAAATCGAGTGTTTTCCCATCCCAGATTAAGCATGAAGTAAAAATAGTTATTCTTCTGGAATTTAACAATACGCACAAAACTTATTCAATCCTTGATTTCGTAAAACTCCCCTCGACAAGAATACAATTTTAATAATATGTTCAATAAAAAAAAACCTCTACAGTGCACCGATTTAATCTTTTTTCAAATTTAAGTTAGCTACACACTTCAGGAATTGACATATAAAACGTCAGACATAATAATTATAATGTATATTATCAGAGTTGCAAACCTAGAATATTTTCCATGGCACTCTAGAAATTTTGTTCGTTGTTTTTTTTAAATACTTCCGGTATTTCCAATAGTAGTACACTTTTATAAAAATAGTTATCTTGCTGTATGTAAAGTTAATTAAAGGAAAGGCAATTGGTATTGTTTCACAATTAAATCTTTATTCCGACTAGTTTCGGTTTGTTAGACCATTTTCAAAGGAAAAAATGAAAATGAAAATGGTCTAACAAACCGAAACTAGTCGGAATAAAGATTTAATTGTGAAACAATACCAAGTGCCTTTCCTTTAATTAACTTTACATAGTGTAATATGTTTCACCAAGTGCCAGATGAGAAATTAGTTGAAGAAATTATCTTGCTGGAATTTAACAATTTAACTAGAGTGCAATGAGACTAAATGTGAAAATAATTCTTGCGACTTCAATAAAAACTTAAAAACCTGTGATTTCAATTAAATTAATAGTGATTTAAATCCAGCCGAAATATCAAAAACAGCATATTTGTAATTAAACGAAGACAATCAGACAATCAAAATCTTATAAAAAATATTGACGTTGAATTAAAACACTTAAAAACGTCAAAAATTGGAAATTAAAATGTCAATGAAAATCGTTGGCCTAATTTAATTGAAATTGATACAAAATATAAAAACGAATTAAAATTAATATCGACTTTCTGCAAATAGTTTGTCTCCAAATATTCATTGAAACAACTACTTCTCTTCTTTATGTGAAATTGATACGTCAGAAACAGTAAACGCTAAAAGAAATAGAGAAGGCGGGATTGGCAGCGTTTTGATAGCAACGAAAATCTAGCCTCCGGTTTAAAACAAATCGATACGTCAAAAATATCAACAACAAAAACAATCGCGGAAGGCGGTTTCAGTGAAATTCAACGTCGAACATCTGTCAACGAGCGCAGCACAGAATTATCAGAAAAACTCGAAGAAATTAGAAGTGAAAAAGTGAAAAATGCTGTTCAGCATGTTATTTAACATGCTGAACAGCATTTGTTTAAAACCGGAAGATTTACTGAATGACCGTTTTTTCTACAAGTTTCCAGAAGAATCCATCAGCGGTCAACCACAAAATTGTTGCGAATTTAAATTAAACAGTTCGTGTTTTGAAGAATCGCCAGTGCAAGAGAATTATTCGAATGCAGAAGAGGATTTGGATTTTATTTAGTGCAAGAAGATGATAATTCGAATTCGTTAAACAATAATCAAGGATCTTTAGTGGATTGGAGCGAGGAGGACGTTTTGAAGAACACCGAACAATTTTCATTTGGAGTAAGTGCAGCGACATCAAGCAGGAATATTTGGGACAATATTGAAAAATCTTCATTAGCAGTAACTGAAGTGAAAACAAGGAACAATATTTTGGCAAATATTAAACACAATTCATTAGAAGTAAGTGAAGAGAAAACTGGACATATCAAGGAATCATTTGGAGTCAGTGAGGGGGAAACAAGTAAGATTCATTTAATAATAAATAGATCTTCATTGGTAGCCAGTGTAACAACAAAGGGGGGCCTAACTCCATTTCTCAATTTTTTGTTGTTGACTGTAATAACTAGAGCTCGGATTTTTTAGCAAACAGGAACAGGAACAATATTTTGGCAATTACTAACACAATTTATTAGAAGTAAGTGGCCTAATTTAATTGAAATTGATACGTCAGAAACAGTAAACGCTAAAAGAAATAGAGAAGGCGTGATTGGCAGCGTTTTGATAGACAACAAAAATCTAGGCTCCGGTTTAAATCAAATCAATACGTCAAAAATATCAACAACAAAAACAATCGGGGAAGGCGGTTTCAGTGAAATTCAACGTGGAACATCTGTCAACGAGCGCAGCACAGAATTATCAGGAAAACTCGAAGAAATTAGAAGTGAAAAAACTTAAATATCATGCTGAACAGCATTTGTTTCAGTAATGACCGTTTTTTCTACAAGTTTCCAGAAGAAGCCATCAGCGGTCAACCACAAAATTGTTGCGAATTTAAATTAAACAGTTCGAGTTTTGAAGAATCACCAGTGCAAGAGAATTATTTAAATGCAGAAGAGGATTTGTTAAAGGACTAAAAGATTTTATTTAGTACAAGAAGATGATAATTCGAATTCGTTAAACAATAGTCAAGGATCTTTAGTGGATTGGAGCGAGAAGAACGTTTTGAAGAACACCGAACAATTTTCATTTGGAGTAAGTGCAGCGACATCAAGCAGGAATATTTGGGACAATATTGAAAAATCTTCATTAGCAGTAACTGAAGTGAAAACAAGGAACAATATTTTGGCAAATATTAAACACAATTCATTAGAAGTAAGTGAAGAGAAAACTGGACATATCAAGGAATCATTTGGAGTCAGTGAGGGGGAAACAAGTAAGAATCATTTAATAATAAATAGATCTTCATTGGTAGACAGTGACGAAAAAACAAGTAAGAAAATTTTAGAAAATATTAAAGAATATTCATTGGTAGTAAGAGTGCCATGATTTAATTTTTTTGTTAATTTAAGTTGGCTGTAATACATTTATTATATAAAATCAGAGTTGCTAACTTACAATATTTTCCATGGCATTGAGTTTTTTTTTATTGAACATAGGAAACATAGTAAGAAAACAGTCAACAACAAAGTAGCCTAACTCCATTTCTCAATTTATTGTTGTTGACTGTAATAACTAGAGCTCGGATTTTTAAGCAAACAGCTTATGCTAAAAATTAAAAGTATTAACATGAATTAATAAAATGTGTTTCTTGAATAACTTTCTCATTTATCACTTGGTGAAACATTTTGAAATAATATTGAAGGATAGATTAAAAACACTTGGTTTGTTTCACAAATAGTGAAACAAACCAAGTGTTTTTAATCTATCCTTCAATATTATAATAAAATGTGTACGAATTATAGAAAATTCAATCACTTAACACTATCTTTTTGTTACTTTTTGTTCTTTTTTTTTTGGTTTTATGCTTATTTTGCATTTAAAAGCTTATTTCGTGCTTAATTAGTCGAATTTTAGATCGTGGCAGTGCCTTTACCCACTCGGCCACCGAGGCCCCGAAAAAATAGTTATTCTTCTGGAATTTAACAATACGCACAAAACTTACTCAATCCTTGATTTCGTAAAACTCCCCTCGACAAGAATACAATTTTAATTATATGTTCAATAAAAAAAAAACCTCTACAGTGCACCGATTTAATCTTTTTTCAAATTTAAGTTAGCTACACACTTCAGGAATTGATATATAAAACGTCAGACATAATAATTATAATGTATATTATCAGAGTTACCAACCTAGAATATTTTCCATGGCACTCTAGAGATTTTGTTCGTTGTTTTTTTAAATACTTCCGGTAAAACAAGATAAATTCAAATTCAAAACTATTTGAATTCGAGAAAATAAGCTTACGCTTCTTATAGTTTGCACACTTTAAACATAATATATAAAATTTCGAAAAAACTATTCGTGAAAATGCAAACAATGTCTTAATTAATAAGACAACTTAAGACGATAAATATCCATTGAAACAACTACTTTTCGTGCAAATACACCTCCGGATATTGAATTATACAATAAAATATTTAAAATCTTAATTAATTTGATTTGTTACGACGCTCTATTAAAGTTTCAATGGATATTTATCGTCTTAAGTTGTCTTATTAATTAAGACATTGTTTGCATTTTCACGAATAGTTTTTTCGTAATTTTATATATTATACTTCCGGTATTTCCAATAGTAGTACACTTTTATGAAAATAGTTATCTTGCTGGAATTTAACAATTTAACTTGAGTGCAATGAGACTAAATGTGAAGAATTATTTGCGACTTCAATAAAAACTTAAAAACCTGTGATTTTAATCAAATTAATAGTGATTTAAATCCAGCTGAAAAATCAAAAACAGCATATTTGTAATTAAACGAAGACAATCAGACAATTAAAATCTTATAAAAAATATTGACGTTGAATTAAAACACTTAAAAACGTCAAAAATTGGAAATAAAAATGTCAATGAAAATCGTTGGCCTAATTTAATTGAAATTGATACAAAATATAAAAACGAATTAAAATTAATATCGACTTTCTGCAAAAAGTTTGTCTCCAAATATTCATTGAAACACTACTTCTCTTTTTTATGTGAAATTGATACGTCAGAAACAGTAAACGCTAAAAGAACTAGAGAAAGCGGGATTAGCAGCGTTTTGATAGACAACGAAAATCTAGGCTCCAGTTTAAAACAAATCGATACGTCAAAAATATCAACAACAAAAACAATCGCGGAAGGCGGTTTCAGTGAAATTCAACGTTGAACATCTGTCAACGAGCGCAGCACAGAATTATCAGAAAAACTCGAAGAAATTAGAAGTGAAAAAGTGAAAAATGCTGCTCAGCATGTTATTTAACATGCTGAACAGCATTTGTTTAAAACCGGAAGATTTACTGAATAACCGTTTTTTCTACAAGTTTCCAGAAGAATCCATCAGCGGTCAACCACAAAATTGTTGCGAATTTAAATTAAACAGTTCGTGTATTGAAGAATCGCCAGTGCAAGATAATTATTCAAATGCAGAAGTGGATTTGTTAAAGACTAAAGGATTTTATTTAGTGCAAGAAGATGATAATTCGATTTCGTTAAACAATAATCAAGGATCAAGGAGCGAGGAGCACGTTTTGAAGAACACCGAACAATTTTCATTTGGAGTAAGTGCAGCGACATCAAGCAGGAATATTTGGGACAATATTGAAAAATCTTCATTAGCAGTAAGTGAAGTGAAAACAAGGAACAATATTTTGGCAAATATTAAACACAATTCATTAGAAGTAAGTGAAGAGAAAACTGGACATATCAAGGAATCATTTGGAGTCAGTGAGGGGGAAACAAGTAAGAATCATTTAATAATAAATACATCTTAATTGGTAGCCAGTGTAACAACAAAGGGGGGCCTAACTCCATTTCTCAATTTTTTGTTGTTGACTGTAATAACTAGAGCTCGGATTTTTTAGCAAACAGCTTATGCTGAAAATTAAAAGCATTAACATGAATTGATTTTTGTTCGTTGTTTTTTTAAATACTTCTTTTAGAAAAATAGTTATCGTGCTGGAATTTAACAATACGCTCATAACCTAGTAAGCTTATAAATGTCGGCGATATCTTTAACACGGATCATAAACTACACTACAATTACATATTCGTGCTTTAAGCGCGATAAAGACCGGAAAACGATCGTAAAACTAATGTTTATAGTATTTGTACAAGCGTACGCAACAATTGATTATAAAATTTTTTTAATAGTATGAAAAAGACTTATTTTTAAATGAAAGATAAATTGTTATTTATGTAACAAGTATGTGAAATAGGCGAGTTAAGACACTCGCCTACTTCACATACTTGTTACATAAATAACTTATTTAAGGCTGGGGTATTCTTAAATTGAAAGATTAAAATGTTTATTCAAAAATATATTTAAATATTTAAATTATTCTAGGAGTTCGTTGTTAAAAAAACAACGAACTCCTAGAATAATTTGAATATTTAAATATATTTTTGAATAAAAGACTGCAATTTGAAGCTTAAAACAAGTGTTTTCTACTCCCAGATTAAGCATGAAGTAAAATTTCGAGTTTAGAAAAGCCTGAAAATTTGGTTTGGTCGCGTAGCGCGAAGCGCGGAGCGACCAAACCAAATTTTCAGGCTTTTCTAAACTCGAAATTTTACTTCATGCGCCACGCGTACAAGACACTGATTTCAAGCGAAGTTTACTCGATCACAATATTTTAGTGCTTTCAGTGTTTATTCCGCGTGGCGCATGGAGTAAATTGAAAGCGGCCAAACCAAATTTTCAGGCTTTTGTAAACTCGAAATTTTACTTCATGCGCCACGCGTATAAAACACTGAAGTATTGTGAAGTTTACAATATGCTACTAAAACAGTATGTAAAAGACGTATATTTTGAACTTCACTTAAAACCACTGTTTTATAAGCGAGGCTCATGAAGTAAAATTTCGAGTTTAGTAAAGCCTGAAAATTTGGTTTGGTCGCTTCGCGCTACGCGACCAAAACAAATTTTCAGGCTTTTCTAAACTCGAAATTTTACTTCATGCTTAGTCTGGGATTGGAAAACACTCGTTTTAAGCTTTAAATTGAACTCTTAAAAAAAGCGTATGCATATGCTAAACCAAATTTTCAGGCTTTTCTAAACTCGAAATTTTACTTTATGCGCCACGCGTATAAGACACTGAAGTATTGTGAAGTTTACAATATGCTACTAAAGCAGTATGTTAAAGACGTATTTTTTTAACTTCACTCAAAACCAGTGTTTTATACGCGAGGCGCATGAAGTAAAATTTCGAGTTTAGAAAAGCCTGAAAATTTGGTTTGGTCGCTCCGCGCTTCGCGCTACGCGACCAAACCAAATTTTCAGGCTTTTCTAAACTCGAAATTTTACTTCATGCTTAGTCTGGGAGTGGAAAACACTCGTTTTAAGCTTCAAATTGCAGTCTTTAAGCGACCAAACCAAATTTTAAGGCTTTTCTAAACTCGAAATTTTACTTCGTGCTTAGTCTGGGAGTGGAAACCATTCGTTTTAAGCTTTAAGTTGAACCATTTTAAAAACAATTAATCTCGGAGAAGGTATAAAAAATTATAAAATATACAGGGTCTAAGTCAATTATCTTGAGACACTCAAATATCTTAAATAATACCCCCGATGTTTTAGAGGGAGCTCAGGGGGGTCAACTTAATAATTTTAAACTTAAATTCACATTTTTGTATTTTTGATTTGTACAGTCAACTCAAAAAGAAGTAACTTTTATTTGAACAACTGTTTTCTAATCTCTATAGATGGCGCTGTAATGAGGAACATTTATGGTACTCATTTTGTTCTATTTTCTCCATATTTTCCAGATAAGTAAGTAAACATATTTGTTTGTAAGGAGTTCTCATTTAAAATTATGAAGTTGACTCCCGTAGGCCCCCACGGGGGGCTTGTAGAAACTTATTTTTACTAAAGATCAATTTGCGCCTCTAAAATATGGGGTGTTTATTTGAAACTTTTTTCCTAAAATCATTAATTGTTGAGATATTTAAGTGTCTCAAGATAAATGACTTACCTTGTATAAAAGTATATTTTAATTAGAAATTTAAGTATAAGAATTACTAGTAAGCTCAGTGTGTGCTTATAGCTAACGTGAACAGCTATAAATGAATAGTTTTGAGTTCTTTCATTAATCTATTAAAAACTTGAATAAGTATTTTATCGGGCAGAAAGACTCATGGTCGATAGCCCAGATAAGGACGTACAAACAAATTTATTTATTATATTCATTTCTACGTACAGTATATAAGTTATGTCTGTATAAAGATAATGTATATATTATTATTTTTTTGTTTTATTGGCCCATCAATCTGGCCATCAATCTATATTTTATTGTTTTAACTAATTCTATATCGAAATTACATCTAGGACGCCACAACACATTCACACTACAACCATGGACCCGGATGGAATCATTTATTATTCATAAATGATTCCACCGGACGGGACTTGAACCCGCGACCTCTGGGTCTGTGGGCAGGGTCTCTACCCACTCGGCCACCGAGGCCCCTAATGTATATATAAATTTGTTATTAAGCTCTCAATTTACTTTAAATATTTCTGTGTTATTACAGTATATGTATTTTATAGTTCACTTTTAAACTTTATTCATAATTATTCTTAAAATTCTCTTGTTCAAAAACCTTAAAACAATTTTCTTATTGCATTTTCTAGAACGCGAAAAAAACATTATGAGTCGAGAGTTGAATCATGGAATATGTCAATCCAAAGTTTATTATTAATGATTTCGATAGCTAACGCCATCTAATGCTTCATAGTGGCATCGTCAGTGACACGAATGCACAAAGTGCATATACAGGTCACTGTTTCGTCCACGAGCGAGCAGAACTCTGTGAAACTAGAAAACAAAATCGTGCCACTGACGATGCCACTATGAAGCATTAGATGGCGTTAGCTATCGAAATCATTAATAGTTTTCACATATTGGCTTGAAATAGTCAGAAATGTTCAGTATTCCTCAGCACTGGGTCGGGACCACACTGAAGAGGACCTTGAAGTCCGAAACGCGTCTGTGGGTACCTGGTGCCGGAATACTGAACACAAATTCAATTTTCCAAAGTTTATTATTGAACTTTATTTTTGAAATTCATCTGTTCAAAATTTTAAAACAATTTTCTCATTGCATTTTCTAGAACGCGAAAAAACATTGCCTAAGCCCGCCACGATCCGGAACAATGGATAGACCAATCGAAGACAACGAAATTGCAGATGATGGGTAAGTCACATTTAAATCTAAAACACATTTTGAACAATCCCAAAAAAGAACTGCTTCAGTTTTGCTTTTGGACTTTCCAGAGTCCTCACTTCAAATTACACAGATAGTAAACAAAGCTCAACTTCATCAAAAAATTCGTTAGGATTAGAAAGTGAACAAAGTTCATCCTTATCACAAAACATGTTAACATTAACAGCTACAGAAAGTGAACAGACTTCACCTTCATCACAAAACTCGTCTGGAATTACAGCTGTAGAAAGCGAACATACCTTATCTTCACCACAAAACTCCCCAGGATTAAAAGCTACAGAAATTGAACAAAACTCATCTTCAGCTCAACAATTATCAGGATTAATAGCTACAGAAAGTAAACATAACGTAAATTCCAAAAATGATCAAGAAATACAAAACTCAGAAGATTCAGAAACTGCAGGATTAGGGAGCAACTTGAATTTAAAAAAGAATTCAATAAGATCGGAATCTGTAGGATTGACAGCTACAGAAAGTGCACAGAGCTTATCTCCATCACAAAAATCGCTAGGATCAACAGCTATAGAAAGTGAACAAAACGTAAATTCGAAAAATGAGGACACCAATCCAAAGATTCAACGCTTAGAAGATTCAGCAACTGCAGGAGGAGGAAGCAGCTTGGATTCAAAACAGAATTCAATACGATTGGAATCTGTAGGATTAACAGCTACAGAAACTGCACAGAGCTCATCTTCATCACAAAATCCGCTAGGATTAACAGCGACAGAAAGTGAACAAAACGTAAATTCGAAAAATCAGGACATCAATCCAAAGACACAAGACTCGGAAGAATCAACAACTGCAGGAAGAGGGCGCACCTTGAATTCAAAACAGAATTCAATAACATCGGAATCTGTAGGATTGAGAGCTCCAGAAAGTGCAGAGAACTTATCTTCATCACAAAATTCGTTAGGCTTAGCAACTAATGAAAGCGACCAAATGGTAAATTCTAAAAATAAGGACACCAATCCAAAGACACAACACTCGGAAGATTTAACATATGCAGGAAGAGGGTGCAGCTTAAATTCGAAACAAAATTCAATAACATCGGGATCTGTAGAATTGAGAGCTACAGAAAGTGCAGAGAGCTTATCTTCATCACAAAATTCGTTAGGCTTAACAACTAATGAAAGCGACCAAATGGTAAGTTCTAAAAATAAGGACACCAATTCAAAGACACAACACTCGGAAGATTTAAAATATGCAGGAAGAGGGTGCAGCTTAAATTCGAAACAGAATTCAATAAAATCGGAATCTGTAGAAAGAGAATACGACATGTATTCATTACAAAATATACAAATAAATTCAAAAACAGAAAACTCACAAGATTCCACAATAGGATTAAAGTGCGACGTGAATCCATCACAGAATCCAATTACTTCAGAACCTGCAGGAAAAAGATACAACATATATTCGTTACAAAATATACTCATCAATCCAAAACGACAAAACGCCGAAGATTCAATAACTGTAGGAAGAAAGTGCGTCACGACGAATTCATCACAGAATTCAGAATCTGTAGGTGCAGAAAACAACATTAATTCAAAAAATTTAACATGTATAGAAACAGGAAAAGACGGTAAAAACACCGAAGAAAATAAATGGACAAACCTGAAAGAACAACACTCGCAAATTCCCATATTTTTAGGAAGAGAACGAATAAAATTTTCATTAGAATACTCAAGGAATTCAAAATATGTAGCAAGAAATGCATATCTAAGAAACTCGAAATTTCTTAGAAAAATAGGCAGGATGTATACTACACAAAACTCGAGACATTTAAAAATGCTGCCAAGAGAATGTGACTCGTGTTCATTACAAAATCACAGACTTAATGTAGAAGACATATCAGAAACAAAACACTCTCAAATTTCAATACCGGCAGGATTCAATATATATTCTTTACAAGCATTAACAAATTCAAATTCAAATTTTCGAGAAATAGAACGTGGAACATGTTCACGAAATCCACATAATTTAAAATTTGTAGAAATCGATAAAACATATTCACAAACCTCAACAAACCCAAAATATGCGGAAACATATCCAGAAGATGCGAGAAATTCAAAACCTGCAGAAAGTGAACATGGAGGATATTCAGAAGACTTGAGAATTTCAAAATCTGAAGGAAGATATTCCACGCCGGACTTGAGAGATCTAAAGTCACCAGAACATAATATATCGCGAAATTTAAAATGTGCAGACAGAGAACTTGAAAGTGTTTCTTCACAAGACTCAATAAATTCAAAATCAGCAGGAAGGGATTATCGTACACATTCATCACCAAGAAAACACAATGTATCACAAACTACAAGACGTTCAAAATCTTTAGATAGAGAAAACAGAATATATTCTACCACAAACTCAAGAAATTCAAAATCACAAGAAAGAGCACACAGAATGGATTCTTTAGAAGAATCAATAAACTCAAAAGTTGCTGATAGGAAATATAGAACACATTCGCCAGGAAACTCAAGTGAATATAGTGCACATTTACGAAGAAACTCAAGAGAATATAGAAAACATTCACCGGGAAACTCAAAACATTCTAGATCTAATAGAAGAGAACACAAATCAAGTGGAAAACATAGAAGACATTCTTCACACGACTCAACAAACTCAAAATTGGCAGGAAGAGAATATAGAACACATTTACTGCGAAACGCAAGATCCACTGAAAGAGAAGATGAATCGCATTCAAGCCAAACCAAAAGAGTTTCTAAATTTGTAGAAAGAGAACACATAAAATATTCTTCACACAGCTCAAGAAGTTCTAAATATGCAAAAAGAGAATATAGAACAGATTCTTCAAAAGACTTAACAAATTCTAAATATGCAGAAAGAGAATATGGAAAAGACTCTTCAAAAGGCTCAAACAATACGAAATACGCAGATAGGAAATATAGACAAGATTCTTCAAGAGACTCAAAATATGAAGAAAGAGAGTATAGAAGGGATTCGTCAAAATGTTCTAAATATGAAGAACGAGAATATAGAAGGGATTTTTCAAAAGACTCAAGACATTCAAAATATACAGAATGGATTAGAATAGATTCTTCACAAGATTCGGGAAATTCAAAATATACTGAAAGTGAATGGATGAAAAAGGATTCTTCACAAGACTCGAGAAATTCAAAATATACAGAAAGAGAATATAAAAAGGGTTTTTCTAATGGATCAAAATATGCAGAACGAGAATATAGAAGGAATTCTTCACAAGACTCAAGAGATAGACCACAAAATTCAAAATTCTCGGAAAGAGAAGATAGAGCACATTTACTACGAACCTCAAGAAATGCAAGATGTGTTAGAAGTGAAAACGATCCATATTCAACAACTAAACCAACAGCAAGAGAGCTGAGCACGCAATCATCACAGGAAACAGAAGACACAAATCGAAAAACACTTGAGCTTTCCTCACGTTTAGAAAGTAAAATTGTTAAAGTCACCAACAACGAACAAAACACTTATTCTGAAACTGGTTTCAATACAGCAAACAGGATTGTTACTGAAACAACTTCTAATACAAAAGCACCTTCCAGCTACAAAAAATCTTTAAATGGAAACAAACTAATCGGCAAACATAACACAAGAAGAAGTAATTACGAAATGAATAACAAACATAAAATCGAGAATAAATCCAAGGAGAGGATCTGTTTTAAAACTGATGCTCGCAATAAGAAGTATTTGAAACAAATCAGTTTGAGCCAGATATTTTTGGAAAAGCAACGCGAGATCGAACTCCAGAAAATGCTAAAGGAAGAGGATGACGCAGATGATCCGAATGCCAGTGATGACAGTGGTTGTGATTTGAATCAAAACGATGAAAATGAGAGTCATTTTGATTTAAATAAAACTTATCAAAATAAAACCAACACATCAGGAAAACATAATCTAAACGATGAAAATAACAGCACAAATAATTGTATTTTAAGCGAGCAAACAAATAAAAGCGCAACTGATTTAAACAAAATTGATGCAAAGGATAAAATAAATAACGGCAATCAAACTGTCAAAATAAATAAAAGTGCAACTGATTCAAACCATACTAATGGAATAAATGGAAGTACAACTGATTTAAACCAAATAGACCGGATAAATAAAAGTACAAATGATTTAAATTGTTTTAACAGAATAAATACAAGTATGGCTGATTTAAATCAATCAGAAAGAGTAAATAAATGCGCCACTTATTTAAATCAAACTGATAAAATAAATGAAAGTGCATCTGGTTTAAATGATCCTGACAAAATAAATAAAAGTGCAACTAATTTAAATCAAATTGATCTATTTGGGAAAATCAACAAATATGCAACATACTTAAAACAAGTTGATTTAAGCAATAAAATAAACAAATGTCGAACTGAATTAAATTCAACTGGAATAAATAAGAAACCAGACCATATTGCAACTAAACAAAGTGCCAAAAGAAAATATTTCTATGAAATTAATGAATATAAAAGAAATAGTGAGTGGAATCAGAGTGATGGACACGTAATAAATACAAGAGTATCTGGTTTGAATCAAAACGACAAATGCAACAGTTTACATAAAACTGTTGAATCTAATCTAAACCAAAATAAGAAAATAAAAAAAAATTACACTAATTGTGTCTTAAATGGAGGTTTTGAGAATAGTACGAATAATTGTCATAAAAATCTAGAGTGCAATGAGACTAGAGGTGAAAATAATTCTTGCGACTTCAATAAAAACTTAAAAACCTGTGATTTAAATCAAATTAATAGTGATTTAAATCCAGCTGAAAAATCAAAAACAGCAAATTTGGAATTAAACGAAGACGCCAAAATTGACAATTCAGACAATCAAAATCTTATAAAAAATATTGACGTTGAGTCAAAACACTTAGAAACATCAAAAATTGGAAATAAAAATGTCAATGAAAATCGTTGGCCTAATTTAATTGAAATTGATACGTCAGAAACAGTAAACGCTAAAAGAAACAGAGAAGGCGGGATTAGCAGCGTTTTGATAGACAACGAAAATCTAGGCTCCGGTTTACATCAAATCGATACGTCAAAAATATCAACAACAAAAACAATCGCGGAAGGCGGTTTTAGTAAAATTCAACGTGAAACATCTGTCAACGAGCGCAGCACAGAATTATCAGAAAAACTCGAAGAAATTAGAAGTGAAAAATACTTAAATAACATGCTGAACAGCATTTGTTTAAAACCGGAAGATTTACTGAATGACCGCTTTTTCTACAAGTTTCCAGAAGAATCCATCAGCGGTCAACCACAAAATTCTTGCGAATTTAAATTCAACAGTTCGTGTGTTGAAGAATCGCCAGTGCAAGAGAATTATTCAAATGCAGAAGAGGATTTATTAAAGACTAAAGGATTTTATTTAGTGCAAGAAGATGATAATTCGAATTCGTTAAACAATAATAAAGGATCTTTCGTGGATTGGAGCGAGGAGAACGTTTTGAAGAACACCGAACAATTTTCATTTGGAGTAAGTGCAGCGACATCAAGCAGGAATATTTGGGACAATATTGAAAAATCTTCATTAGCAGTAAGTGAAGTGAAAACAAGGAACAATATTTTGGCAAATATTAAACACAATTCATTAGAAGTAAGTGAAGAGAAAACTGGACATATCAAGGAATCATTTGGAGTCAGTGAGGGGGAAACAAGTAAGAATCATTTAATAATAAATAGATCTTCATTGGTAGACAGTAATAGAAAAACAAGGAGGATAATTTTAGAAAATATTAAAGAATATTCATTGGTAGTAAGAGAGCCGTTAATTAGGAGTTGCAATAAAGATTATTCCGAATGTGATGAGAACGTAACACAATCCACTATGGTAATTCACAAAATGAAAACTAGAGGTAAAGAGCAAAGAAGCCGAAAAAGCATTTTGACGGAGCAAGAAGAATCTAAAACATCGAAGCAAACTGGATTATTTGATGGAGAGAAGATCATCAGGAAAATTGTGTTAGATCAAGACAGGAGAGAGAGAAATGAAGGGAGGGAGAGCAGAAAGAGTGTCCATGGAGAAAGTAAGATTGAAAAGAAAGTCAATGTTGGAATTTCGACAGAAAGCAAAGATGTAAATCACGCGTTGCAAAGTGCCAACAGTGAAAACAAATATTTTGAAATAAATAGTAAAGACAACATTTGTTGTAAAACCAGCGAAGTTCGCACTATTGAAAACAACGAACAGCTTAAGTTAAAACAAATTCAAATCCAAAAGAATAAGCAAAATACTTTAGAAAGAAACATTAATTTAAAATATAATTTTTCAGAAATCCAGGTTACTTCTTCAAAATTAAACGACGCAATCGAAGGAAGAAACGCGCAAGTAAAAGACAATGCTTCAACAAGAAATCGAGAAATTAAGGATCATTTTCCGAAAACAAATGAACAATTGAAAGACATTTACCTAGAGGATAATTTGACAAAAACAGCAATTCAAAAAGACATTTCTTTAGATAAAAATGAACAAATTAAATATGATTCATCAAAAAGAAGCGGAAAGATATTGAAACACACTTTTTCATTAATTAAAGATAATTTGTTAAAAACAAATGAAGAGAAATCGATAGATAATTCTGAAAGAAAAATCGAGGAAAATTTGTTAAAAACTAACGAACATATTGAAGACGTTTCTTTAGAAAGAAATAAACAAAACAAAGATAATATTTTTGCATTAAAAGACGGGATGAAAAGCATTGGTAATAATCAAACTAAAGACAAAACAAAAAAGTACCAAAAACACGAAAGGACAAATATTGAAGATATTTCTTTAGAAATTATAAAGAGCACTGATAATTCTGCGCAAAGTAACGGCAACGTTAACAAATGTCAATTAGAAAGAAAAGATAAATCACGAGGTGCAACTGGAGAATCTAATAAAATTGGGTCTCACAAAATTCTTGAGAAAAAAATGGAAATTGAAGAAAGCGTCTGCAGTAAGAACTTGAAGTCACAGCAGGATATTGAAATGGAAATGGAACGCATTTTCATGACTGTTAATAACTCTGTTGGGAAATCACAAACAAAAAGGGAAATAGAAGACAGGAATAATTTTAATGAAAAGTCAAAAAGGCAAATAAGAGATGGAAAACTATTTCAAGAAAAATCACTACAAACAAAATTTAGAGAATTAATTAAAGAAGGAGAAAATATTTCCAGAGAACTTATAGAAGATATCGTTATGCAAGAAAGTGAGTGTATTAACCAAATTCTTGAAAACGAGAGCTCTTTTGATGATGAGGAAAATTTGAGCTTAAAACTTGATGAAACCATAGTTATCGAAGAAAATGATGATATGGATGATAGTGTAGAAGAAATTCAAACGATTTCTCCACTCACATTAAGTGAAAACGCTTTAAGGGACCACCAAAATCTTAACCACAGAAATGAACATATTGAAGAACAAGATCACATAGATGGAAACCTTAAAAGTATTGAAACAAATGAAAAATTTGGAGAAGATGAGAGAAATATTAAAGGTACAAATATTACCGCAAGTAATAATGTTGGAATAAATCTTCAAAGCGTCGAAACAATAATTATTCAAGACAACAGGGATAATAATGACCGCAGTGATAATAAAGCCATTAATAAAGTTGATGAATCTAATAAAAGTTCTCCAAATAATGTTCAAAATAAACCCGAGAAGAAATCTGACAGAAATAAAATTGATAAACCACCAATCAATAACTCAAAATCAGCAGAAGTTATTGTTATAACCGATGATGATGATGAAGAGGATACAGAATCAGCAATAAAACTGGAAATGGAAATCGACCCAATTTTGAAAATTATGACCAACCTGTTTAACGCAACTGACAACAAGATCAGCGTCCTAGATCACCCGACTTTCAACAAAATTATCTGCCCTCTAATCCACATCATCTACACGAAAATGTGCGCTAAAGTATCCGCAGATTCAAGCTTCAAACATTACAGGAACGAGGAGGTTTCTGACTTTCTAACGCATGACATTGAAAGGGCTTTTGAGGACTTGGATGTGATTTTGAGAAGGGTGGATGTAATGGATTTTAAAATAGAGGATTTCATCGCTTATGGAAAGAGTGAGATTAAGGATACGTTTTTCGTTGAGGCCATGGTGTTGTTGGGAGGGATGAAGAAGCCGCACACTTCCTTCGGCAAGATTTTTTATGAGGGATTGAGCGAGAAATGCACGAGATCAGCGTTGGTTGACGAGAAGCTATGTTGGGAGGCGTTAAAAGTGGTTACGGATTTTGATGAGAAGATGGTGGAGGGCTTCAAATTGGCTTTAAAGGAGGTTTTCGTGAAACATGAAATGGTTTTTATTTCTGATGATGAGGAAGAGGATGTTAGGAAATACGTGACTGTGATACCAATTGTGGATCTGTTGGAGCCAGAACTACAAACTTCAATTGAGATAGATGTGAGTGATGAGAAAGTAGAGAATAGAGGATTGGATGTTCAAAATAGTGAAGAGGGGGTTGAAGCTAGAGCAATGGGGGTCGAAAATAGAAAAGTGGGGGTTGGAAATAATGATTTCGTTGAAAATGGAGTCCCGCAAAATAAAGAAATGAGAACAGAAAATAGAGAAGTCGATTCACAAACTTGCGGTACAGGGATGGAAGATAGTGGAGAAGTTATAGAAAAAAGAGGAGTGGGAATAGGAAATAGTCGAATGGGACTAGACAAACAAGGAGTGGGATTTGAAAATACACGAGTGGATTTACAAAATAGCAGAGTGACCATTGAAAATGGAGAATTGGGGATAGACAATAGAGAAGTGAGGGTGGAAAATATAGGAGTGCTGGTTCAAAATAGAGGTATTGTTAGTACTTCTGGTGGATTATCTAATGAGAATCTGGTTGGGAATGAGCAACCTGTTAACTTAATAGTTAAAAATGATCCATTACAAATTTCTCCTCAAAATTCGGCGAAGACAAAACAGCCCATTATTTCGTCCACAATAATCCAAGTTCAGGATATTCATCAACAATTGAATTTTACGTTACAAAATCAAATGGAAGCATCTTCTCAGCAGAGCCAAGTGAATTTTACTATAAAAAATCAATTAAATGAATTATCCCAGCAACGAAACGATAATCAAGTCAATGTAAGATTACTAAAACAAAATCCTCAGCATAAACAAATGAATTCTATAACATTAAATCAGGTCGAAGAAAATTCTCACCAGAAGAATGGAAATCAAGTGAGTTTTACATCGCCAAATCAAACTATGAGATATACTCACCAGAAGCAAGTGAATTCTACTTCGTCAAATCGAGTTCAAAAATTTGTTCACCACAGGAATGACCCACAAGCCAATTTCCGACCTGCCTATCAAGTTCACGAAATTCTGCCCCAGAACGCTTATCAAATACAAGAATTTCATCATCAAAGAATCAAGTTTCTCCCAAACTATCAAGTTCTGGTTCATGATAGTAATTCTAGACATCAACCGCAATTTGTTGATTCTAATTCTTTGCAAGGAGCTAGCAACCAGCCGATTATTCAACATGCTCCTCCTCATATGAGAAATATCCCGCCGACACCACCAGGATATTTGCCTACATTTTATCAACCTCCCCAACAACCGGGAATGTTCCCAGTTGGCAACAAGGAGATGCCTTTTATCAATCCTTATTCATCGCGCCAGGAAATGCTTTCGAAAAACCTGGGGGCACAAAGGAACATGCAGCGCAAGAGAATCATGCTTGATAGAATGGTCGGGTTACCAAATGCACCGGATCCAGTCCAGTCTACGACACAAGAGGTGATGCCTAAAAGGAAATACACGAGGAAAGATGTTGCTGCAGCTTCAAATAGTGCAGAACAAACGGCGAAAGTTGCGAAGATTTCAAATCCAAATCAGAATTACACGGATGTGAATTTGTCTAGGTGTTCCAAACCTAACGGCCAGGATTCTCATTATCCGCCCGTGGAAATTCCAAACACACAAAATGCCAAAATACCGAGGAATAATTTTCCACCCATGGAGGTTTGCAACACGCAAACGTCTCAAACTCCAGGCATGAGAATGCCAAGCATTCAAACTTCTCAAATTTTACCCATGAGAATTCCAAACAGCCAAACTTCTCAGATTCCTATGAATTTCTCGCCCTTGGGAATTCCAAGCGTACAAACTTCCCAAAGTCAGATTAATTTCCCACCTATGGAACAACTCAACACACAAAATTCTAGAATTTCAATGACGGTCCCACCCATGGACATTCCAAACACGCAAACTTCTCAAATTCCAAAAAATGTCCTACCCGTGCAGAATCCTAACTTGCAAACTCCTCAGATCTATCCAACTCAGGTTTACGCAGACGTCAATATCTCGAGGAGTTTTGACCCTAATGTTCCTGAAATTGCTAGAGCCCACTCGCAAATTCAAACAGTTCAATCATCCCAATCTCTTCGAAATAATCAAGGATGTGACTCAGGTTTGAAAAATGTTCCTCAGGCAGCGAATTGGAAAAATCGCACTGAAATACAAGTGAATGACTTTCAAAATAATCAGAGAGTTGAATCAATTGTAAATAATGGTTCTCAAGCAAAATATTGGAACACCAGTACTGAAATCGAAAAGAGTATTGCTCAAAATAATAATAGATCTCAGTCAAATGTGCAAAATATTACTCAAGCAACACATTGGAATTCCAGCACTGAAATTGGAAAGGATATTGCTCAAAATAATCAAAGATCAGAATCGAGTGGAAAAAACATTCCTCAAGCAATGCAATGGAAAACTAGCACTGAAATTGAAAAAAGTATTGTTCAAAATTATCAACGATCGGAATCAAGTGCAAATAACGTTCCTAAAACAATGAATTGGAAAACCAATAGTGAAATACAAGTTCAAAACAATGAATTACAGATTCATCAAGCAACAAATTGGAAACCCAGTACTCCATTTAAACAGAATGATGCTCAAAATAATCAGAGATCTAAATCAAGTTTGCAGAATGCGTTTCAAGGAACAAACAGAGGAACAAGCACTGAAATGAGCAGAGAACCGGCTGTTTTAATAAACTCGATGGAGGAACACTTTAGAAAGAGTCTTTTTGAATCGCCGAGAAATCAGCCGGCGTTCGGTTATCAGGATACACAGATGTTTCCAGTGGTGACGCCCAACGAGCAGAGCTGTATGAAGAAGGCGCAAGTGAGGAAACAAAAATCTCCGCAAAAAGCGATAAGGGTTGAAACGGGAAATTTACGCGAAGATTTCGACGAGATGATGCGGAAAGAAGATTTTGTTCGTGAGGATCCAATTGTTGATATTAACCAGGTGAGCTTTTTATATAATTTTTACAGTTTCTCTAAGAATAAAAAAATGATTTTTTGAAGCTTGCTTAAGTTGTAGTTCTTTGAATTGCAGTTTAAAAACAACTTATTTTACAAACATGATACGTATTTTTAATTTCACAATATTATTGTCTTTTATACACCTGGTAAGTAAGTAAAATTTTCTGTTTAGAAAAGCCTGTAAATTTGGTTTGGAAGGGAAATCAAAATGATCAACACTTTAAAAATAATGAAAGGATTTAAAATAATGATAGAAATCGAAACAATAAAAGGATTCTAAGTGACGTCATAATTATAAATAATGATAGGAATAAAAATATTGGAAGGATTTAAAATAATGACGCTTATAATGGCAATCAAAACGGTACGAATATGGAAAAATTCGAACAAAATCTTCGTCTTAAAAATAATGAACACTAGGAATAGCAAGAGTAATTTAGACAATCAGAAAATCGCAAACCCTAACTTGGTTCTAATTAACCCAAAACCCACTGTTAAATACAACTTAAATTTCCCGTTTCAACCCTTTTCGTTTTTTGCGGGGATTTTTGTTTCATGACTTGCGCATTCTTCATAGGGCTCGTTGAGTGTCACCACTGTAAACATCTGAATATCCTGATGCCGAATGCTGGCTGGTTTCTCAGCGATTCAAAAATACTCTTGCCGAACTGTTCCTCGATTTAGTTTATTAAAACAGCCGGTTCTCTGCTCAATTCAGAGCTTGTTCCTCTGTTTGCTCCTCGAGACGCATTCTGCAAACTTGATTAAGATCTTTGATTATTTTGAGCATCAGTTTGTTTAATTGGAGTACTGGGTTTCCAATTTGTTGCTTGAGGAATGTGTAATTCATTATTTTGAACTTGTATTTCACTATTGGTTTTCCAATTCATTGCTTGAGGAACGTTATTTGCACTTGATTCCGATCGTTGATTATTTTGAACAATACTTTTTTTTATTTCAGTGCTAGTTTTCCATTGCATTGCTTAAGGAATGCTTTTCCCATTCGATTCTGATATTTGATTATTTTGAGCAATACTCTTTCCAATTTCAGTTCTGGTATTCTAATGTGTTGCTTGAGCAATGTTTTGCACATTTGAATAAGATCTTTTATTATTTTGAGCAATACTCTTTTCGATTTTAGTATTGGTGTTCCAAGTTTTTGCTTGAGAACTATTATTTACAATTGATTGAATTCTCTGATTATTTTAAACGTCATTCACTTATATTTTTGTGCGATTTTTGCAATTCGCTGCCTGGGGAACATTTTTCGAACCTGTCACATCCTTGATTATTTCGAAGAGATTAGGATAATTAAACTGTTGGAATTTGCGATTGGGCTCTAGCAATTTCAAAAACATTAGGGTCAAACCCCCCGAGAAATTGACTTCTGCGTAAACCTGAGCGGGATGGATCTGAATAGTATGTATGTTGGGATTCTACATGGGTAGGAAATTAATTGGAATTTGAGAAATTTGCGTGTTTAAAATGTCCATGGATGGGAACGCCATTGAAATTCGAGAATTTTATGTGTTGAGATGTTCCATAGGTGGGAAATTAATCTGAGTTTAGGAAGTTAGTACGCTTGGAATTCCCAAGGGCGAGAAATTCGTAGGAATCTGAGAAGTTTAGCTGTTTGTAATTCTCATGGGTAAAATTTGAGAAGTTTGAATGCTTGGCATTCTCATGCCTGGAGTTTGAGACGTTTGCTTGTTGCAAGCCTCCATGGGTGGAAAATTATTTCTCGGTATTTTAACAATTTGTGTATTTAGAATTTCCACTGGCGGGTAATGAGAATCCTGGCCGTTAGGTTTGGAACACCTAGACAAATTCACTTCCGTGTAATTCTGATTTGGATTTGAAATCTTCGCAACTTTCGCCGATTATTCTGCACTATTTGAAGCTGCAGCAGCATCTCTCCTCGTGTATTTCCTTTTAGGCCTCACCTCTTGTTTCGTAGATTGGACTGGACCCGGTGCATTTGATAACCCGACCATTTTATCAAGCATGATCCTCTCGCGCTGCATGTTCCTTTGTGCCTCCAAGTTTTTTGAAAGCATTTCCTGGCGCGATGAATGGGGATTGATGAACGGCATTTTCTTGTTGCCAACTGGGAACATTTTCGGTTGTTCGGGAGGTTGATAAAATGGAGGCAAATATCTTGGTGGTGTCGGCGGGATATTTCTCATATGAGGAGAAGGATGTTGTATATCTGGCTGGTTGCTAACTCCTTGCGGAGAATTAGGATAAACAAATAGTGGTGGATGTCTAGAATTGCTATCATAAATTAGAACTTGATGGTTTGGGAAAAACTTGATTCTTTAAGGATGAAATTCTTGTATTTGATCAGCGTTCTGGGGCGGAATTTCGTGAACTTGATAGTCAGGTTAGAAATTGGCTTATGGGTCATTCCTGAGGTAAACACATTTTTGAACTCGATTTGGTAAAGTAAAATTCATTTGCTTTTGGTGAGTATATCTCATAGTTTGATTCGGCGATGTAAAACTCACTTGATTTTCATTCTTCTGGTGAGAATTTTCTTGGACCTGATTTAGTGTTATAGAATTCATTTGTTTTTGCTGAGGATTTTGATTTGGTAATATAACATTGACTTGATTATCGTTTCG
This sequence comes from Philonthus cognatus, assembly GCA_932526585.2. Taxonomy (NCBI): domain Eukaryota; kingdom Metazoa; phylum Arthropoda; class Insecta; order Coleoptera; family Staphylinidae; genus Philonthus; species Philonthus cognatus. The sequence goes on along the minus strand of OW052250.1, from coordinate 13,005,597 downwards.
TTGCTGGGATAATTCATTTACTTGATTTTGTATAGTAGAATTCGCTTGGCTCTGCTGAGAATATGCTTGCATATGATTTGGTAACGTTAAATTCAATTGTTGGTGAAAATCCTGAACTTGGTTTATTGTGGACGAAATAATGGGCTGTTTTGTCTTCGCCGAATTTTAAGGAGAAATTTGTAATGGATCATTTCTAACTATTAAGTTAACAGGTTGCTCATTCCCAACCAGATTCTCATTAGATAATCCACCAGAAGTAGCAACAATACCGCCATTTCGAACCAGCACTCCTATATTTTCCACCCTCACTTCTCAATTGTCTATCCCCACTTCTCCATTTTTAATGATCACTCTCCTATTTTGTAAATCCACTCGTGTTTTTTCAATCCCCACTCCTTGTTTGTCTAATCTCTTTCGACTATTTCCTATTCCTACTCCTCTTTTTTCTCTAACGTATCCACTATCTTCCATCCCTGTTCCGCAAGTTTGTGAATCTACTTCTCTATTTTCTGTTCTCATTTCTTTATTTTGCGGTACTCTTTTTTCAACGGAATCGTTATTTCCAACCCCCACTTCTCTATTTTCGACCCCCATTGCTCTAGCTTTAACCCCCTCTTCACTATTTTCAACATCCAATCCTCTATTCTGTACTTCCTCATCTCTCGCATCTATCTCAATTGAAGTTTGTATTTCTGGCTCCAACAGATCCACAATTGGTATCACAGTCACGTATTTCCTAACATCCTCTTCCTCATCATCAGAAATAAAAACCATTTCGTGTTTCACGAAAACCTCCTTTAAAGCCAATTTGAAACCCTCCACCATCTTCCCATCAAAATCCGTAACCACTTTTAACGCCTCCCAACATAGCTTCTCGTCAACCAACGCTGATCTCGTGCATTTCTCGCTCAATCCCTCATAAAAAATCTTGCCGAAGGAAGTGTGCGGCTTCTCCATCCCTCCCAACAACACCATGGCCTCAACGAAAAACGTATCCTTAATCTCACTCTTTCCATCCGCGATGAAATCCTCTATTTTAAAATCTATTACATCCACCCTTCTCAAAATCACATCCAAGTCCTCAAGAGCCCTTTCAATGTCATGCGTTAGAAAGTCAGAAACCTCCTCGTTCCTGTAATGTTTGAAGCTTGAATCTGCGGATACTTAAGCGCACATTTTCAAATCCATCACATCCACCATAGAGAACCTAATTTATACGAGAGCCAGAGAAGTAAAAGTAATCTATGGAAAAACCACTAGCGCTCTCGGTAGCCAGATGGATGAACTAATAGCACGGAACACAACCGGATAAAACTTCAAAGTAAGGTTTAAATCCACGCTAATGGCAGGAGTTTGAAATCGCTATTATAACCAATTAGTCATATAAAATGTAAAGAAATTATAAATAAAATTATATTAGCAGAATTATACACCTTGTTTAGTATATTGTAAATAAGATTAAATACATTGGAAGATATTATTGGGATTGCATTACAATTTATTTTCTTTTGTAAAGAGTTTTTGAACGATGTATTTGTGAGAATACAACTCATAGCCTACTAGAACGAATTTTCAACCAATGAGATGCAAGGAAAGCAGGGTACATGTCTATCACCGCGATGATAAAAAACAAAAGAAGCGGTGGGTGATAAGTTGTCCTGTCATTCGAAATGTCAAAATAGGTAAAGTTTCGTGCAGTGATATTAATAGAAAAGTGAAAAGTGCGACGCCAAAAAACACCTTGTGTCTCGAAATGTACATCTAACATAAAATAAAAAGTGAAGTAAGGAATAACAGTCTTTCTATTTGTGATTAATCACTTCACGTAAACTCGAAACAATACAGTTACTGAAACTATTTCTATAACTTTGACTGACTGACATTTATTTGAAGAATGATTTGAAGTGTTCAACATGACATGCCATACGTTTTGACAATAATGCATTACTAAGAAAATCTAAATGATAAATCAATATTATATTGATATTATGATTATTGCTAGGTATTGACGTAGTTAAACTTTAAAGAATTGCGCTGCTAAATATTGAAATAATTCCTTTGTTATATAGTTTTATAAAAACTCTCCTCAAAATCACATCCAAGTCCTTAAAAGCCCTTTCAATGTCGTGCGTTAGAAAATCAGAAACTTCTTCATGTTGATTCCATTTTAGCAATAGTTTTAAACATGGATGAAATTGATATTCTTTCATCAGATTTCATCAGCAGCCGCAAGATTTATAGCTTCACTTTTCAGTTTTCCTACATAGTACTTTTAATAAATGCTGAGGGCCATTAACTTCTACCCATCTTTAGTTGTTTTCCCTTGTTGATTTTTAGAAGAAGAAACAGTCCTTAGTTTTTCGTTATTGGACATAATAACCAAACATTTGAAAACACAGTGACAATTGTGACAATTCATTTTCCACTATAAGTGAGAGTTAGTGGGAAATAGAACGAATTGTCTATATATCGGCTTTGTGAGTTTTACTCAAATTTCGGCCAATCAGCGATCAAGGTCAAATAATCCCTATCTTTCCCTAGCATTAAACTTACCGCGAATGAAGGTTGTAACGATTTTTTAGCTCCTAATTGTAAGTATTTTAATTACCAATAATTATTATTTTTAATTTCCTTATGTAGAATTTTTATTTCACAACCGTTTGCTGTTAAAAGTAATTTAACTCAAACTTTAATTTTAAGAGCAAACGTCTGGCTTTTATTGTTCTTTCTTTTAGAAAAGCTTTAGATCATAATTTCTTGTGATTTTTTTCTTTTGAGTATACATATTCCAATAACGTGTTGGAGATTTTTATATATTCGTTTTTTTAAAAGAAGTCAATTTGAAGTTTAAACGAGTGTTTTCCACTCCCAGGTTAGGCATGAAGTAAAATTTCGAGTTTAGAAAAGCCTGAAAATTTGGTTTGGTCGCGTAGCGCGAAGCGCGGAGCGACCAAACCAAATTTTCAGGCTTTTCTAAACTCGAAATTTTACTTCATGCGCCACGCGTATAAAACACTGATTGCAAGCGAAGTTTGCTCGTTCACAATATTTCAGTACTTTCAGTGTTAAACACGCGTGGCGCATGAAGTAAAATTTCGAGTTTAGAAAAGCCTGAAAATTTGGTTTGGCCGCGTAGCGCTTCGCGCTACGCGACCAAACCAAATTTTCAGGCTTTTCTAAACTCGAAATTTTAATTCATGCTTAGTCTGGGAGTGGAAAACACTCGTTTTAAACTTCAAATTGAACTCTTTAGTTAAATGGAATGAGATATAAATCAATATTAAAAATAAACTGCTAAAACAGGATTAAAAATATAATACTAAAAAAACTATTTTAAATTTCCCAATAACGTGTTGTAGATTTTTAAATATTCGCTGTTTTCGTAAAAGAAGTCAATTCGAAGTTTAAACGAGTGCTTTCCACTCCCAGGTTAAGCATGAAGTAAAATTTCGAGTTTAGAAAAGCCTGAAAATTTGGTTTGGTCGCGTAGCGCGAAGCGCGGAGCGACCAAACCAAATTTTCAGGCTTTTCTAAACTCGAAATTTTACTTCATGCGCCACGCGTATAAAACACTGATTGCAAGCGAAGTTTGCTCGTTCACAATATTTCAGTACTTTCAGTGTTAAACACGCGTGGCGCATGAAGTAAAATTTCGAGTTTAGAAAAGCCTGAAAATTTGGTTTGGCCGCGTAGCGCTTTGCGCTACGCGACCAAACCAAATTTTCAGGCTTTTCTAAACTCGAAATTTTACTTCATGCTTAGTCTGGGAGTGGAAAACACTCGTTTTAAACTTAAAATTGAACTCTTTAGTTAAATAAAATGAGCTATAAATCAATATCAAAAATAAACTGCTAAAACAGGATTAAAAATATAATACTAAAAAAAACTATTTTAAATTTCCCAATAACGTGTTGTAGATTTTTAAATATTCGCTGTTTTCTTAAAAGAAGTCAATTCGAAGTCTAAACGAGTGCTTTTCACTCCCAGGTTAAGCATGAAGTAAAATTTCGAGTTTAGAAAAGCCTGAAAATTTGGTTTGGTCGCGTAGCGCGAAGCGCGGAGCGACCAAACCAAATTTTCAGGCTTTTCTAAACTCGAAATTTTACTTCATGCGCCACGCGTATAAAACACTGATTGCAAGCGAAGTTTACTCGTTCACAATATTTCAGTACTTTCAGTGTTAAACACGCGTGGCGCATGAAGTAAAATTTCGAGTTTAGATAAGCCTGAAAATTTGGTTTGGCCGCTCCGCGCTTCGCGCTACGCGACCAAACCAAATTTTCAGGCTTTTCTAAACTCGAAATTTTACTTCATGCTTAGTCTGGGAGTGGCAAACACTCGTTTTAAACTTAAAATTGAACAGGATTAAAAATATAATACTAAAAAAAACTTTTTTAAATTTCACAATATTCAGTGTTTTATACGCGCACTTACGCACTGACCCATTTAACCGACTTTATACTGCTAAAACGGGACACCCTGTATGTTTAATATTTCTGTCTTATTTTCTGCTTTTATTGTAGATATCTTTAGAATAGTATTAGTCGATATTTTGAAGTTTACTCCAAACTTTGATTTGTATTTTATTCTTAGCTATTTGCATTTTTTTAATTCTTCTTGACTTGTAGTTGTGATTTATACTTTTGTTAATTCTTCTTGACTTGTAAATTATTAAATTATAACGTATTCAGTAAATTTTGTTTTGCTATTTGTATTTTTTGAATTCTTCTTGACTTGTAGTTGTGATTTATACTTTTGTTAATTCTTCTTGACTTGTAAATTGTTAAATTATAACGTATCCAGTAAATTTAGTTTTGCTATTTGTATTTTTTTAATTCTTCTTGACTCGTAGTTGTGATTTATACTTTCGTAGTTCTTCTTGACTTGTAAATTGTTAAATTATAACGTATTAAGTGAATTTTGTTTTTTATTCAGGTGGAAAGGACCATTTCGATTGATAGCGGTTGCTTTTTGAGCCCGAATGTGTCTGAGGAGGATTCGAGGAAACGTTTAGAGAATCAGCAGACAAAGAAAAGGATTTTGGTGCTGCGAGAGTACGAGTGTATTTGCGGAAAAAGGGCCGATTTGCTGTGCGAATGCGGGATGGTGATTTACTGCTCCTCGGATTGTCAGGTAAAGACATGTTAAATTTGTGCATTTATATCAAATGGTACAATATTTTAATGCTTGATGAAAAATATGCATATATTTCACACACTAGTTACATAAATAACTATTTTTAAATTTTATTTTGTGATTATTTCACTCAAAGTATTGAGAACCAATAAAATTGTCCGAATTTGCACCACGTGACATGTTTTAAATTTTATTTTGTGTTTATTTCACTCAAAGTAAAAAAAAAATAGACCTTTATTGGCATAATACTCTATTACATCCATATCTACACTAATCATTGCCCCCTCTCTTCCTTCTGCTTTCCCTCTCGTCCCCTAACTTCTCCAGCGTCCGTACCCCGGCCCAATTTATCTCATTGATTCCGTCACTCTTCTATTCCCTCTTATTCCCACCCATTTCTCCTTCACCCCCTCGCACTCCTCTGCCAGATGGCTCCACGTATCCCTCCCCCGCTCACACATTACACACCTCCCATACTCTTCCCCCATCCACACCCTCCTTCCTCTCTCCTCCGACCCACACCTCGCCCTCGCCAGCACCACCCTTTCCTCCCTACTCCATCCCCCCTCCATCAAATACCTCGGCATTCTCCCATGTACCTGCCACCTCCCGTACCTATCGTTGTATTCACTCCTCTCTATATACCCTTGCCTTTCCTGTGCTTCCACCACCTTCTTCTTCTCTTTCGCCCACGCATCCATCTTTATCCCATTCCCCAGCCACTCCATCACCTTCGCCTCTGACAGACCCACCCTCTCATACATTCTCCTTCTCTCGCTCCTCCATTTACCCTCTCTCCCATTCACGCACGCCACCCAAACCGCCTTCACCAGTCTCTCTTCCTCCAGGTCCCATAACTTCATGTCATACCTAGCCATTCTCACCATTTCCTCACACTCTAGCTCCTCTCTATTCGTTTCCTGTAGTACTGTGTATCCGGGTGTCGACCTTTCCAACCCAAACATACGCTTCAAGAACCAAAACTGCTCCCTCTCTATACACTCATACCCTCTCGCCCCCCATACTTCCACCCCATACATTAACACTGACCTCACACACGCATCCCATACTTTACACGCCACTCTTATATTGTTCCCCATCCACTTTTCCCACGCTATCCCCCACGCTTTTCTAGCCTTCCCCTGCACCCACCTCACATGCTCCTCATACCCTCCCTTTCCTTTGAATATAAACCCTAAATACTTGAATTTTTTAACCCTCTCAATCACCTCCCCCTTCCACTCTAATTCCTTCACCCTCCCCTTCCTCCCTTTATTTCTGAATCTCATCCATTTCGTTTCTCTCACATTCACGCTCAACCCCCTCTTATCCATAAACCTCTCCGCCCTTTTCAGCATATCCTTTATCCCTTCCCACTCTGTTGCCACCAGCACCATATCATCCGCATATGTCAACATCTTACTTCTACCAATTACCACCCCCTTCGCCTGTCCTTTCCTCATGACCTCCTCTAACTCACTCGTGTATAGGTTAAACAACACCGGGCTCAATGGGCATCCTTGTGCCCTCAAAGTATTGAGAACCAATAAAATTGTCCGAATTTGCACCACGTGACATGTTTTAATAGGTGCGAAAATCATGCGATTGGCGTGGCGTCTAGGGGGTTTTTCCGTTTATTAAAACTTCATGGTCCCCACGTGACGATCATGAAAGTTTTAATAAACGAGAAAGCTCCTTTGGCATTTTAGAGTAGATCATAGTAACTCAAATGACCCAAACATAAATGAAGAAATGAAGCAGATATTAAAGAAAATGTTGATGTTCTGTCGCACATAATACTCAATACACTTTTTTCTGTATCACTGTTAAAAAAGGATCATGTAATCGTATAGTTGCCATTTTTTTCTATTAAAACACATTTTCAAATGTTTTTATCTTGTTCACTGTATATGTTAGACTTCTGAAAAGTGCTCACATCCTATTTTAAAAGCATTCAGACGAGTTTACAAAGAGTAAATTTTTTTGTTAAATTGGAAATAGAAAAGTTTCTGTAGCGTTCCACCTATATTCGGACAATCTGTATGTATTAGCATTGTATCAGAAAATATTGCCTTTTAAACAATTTATCGCCAAACGATTTTTTTCCTTGGGGTTATCTCCAATCCAAAATCTACAATAATATAGCAATAGAGAGTACAGAAGAAATAAAAAAACAGAATAAGTACTGCTTACAATGAAATAAATCCAGTTTTTTTAAGAAATTAGGCAACCAAACTTACAGATGTTTTATTTATGCCTTTGAAGGAACTAACATTTTATTTTAGGTTTAGTACAAATATTCAAAGAGACCACCTTCCTGCTCCCAGCAATATACCAACCGATTGTAAAATCCTTGTACAGTATTTTACTGCTTAACCAGATTAAGTTGGCCAGACGCGCAGAGAGGAAGCGAAAATGAAACAAGAGAGAGAGGCGATCCGGCGGCCGAGTACAGTCGCTGGAATAAGCAAGCACGTGTTCTTCGCGCGCGCTATTCATTTAAAACTGAACAGCGTAGATGGTCGGTCGCTCCCCTCAGCATCAAGATCACTTTTTGTAAATATGCATACATTGCTAATAATTTCACGAGATTGGCCGGCAAGTGCACGGCCACGAGTTAATTTACTTTGAAAATCCATCGCACTGTCACTTCTTCAAATGAATGTACCACGCGCTCGAACTCTTCACGAAACCTATCGAGACCGCCTATCTTTCGCTCCGCCCACAATTTTGCCACTGCGCAACGGCAAGTTATGATGGTTCTACAGTACAATCGGTTGGTATATTGCTTGGAGCAGGAAGGTGGTCTCTTTGAACATTTGTACTAAACCTAAAATAAAATTTCAGTCTCTTTAAAGGCATAAATAAAATATCTGTAAGTTTGGTTGCCTAATTCGTTAAATTAATGAAATAATGTATTGGCATGGACTTTCTAATACTGAACATAGCAGCGGCGGCTCGCAGCCTAACTTCAGGGTAGGCCAGAGACCCAAGGTAATATGTATCCGTTATTGAAAGGTGACTTTGTTGTGCAATTCCTTGTATTCATAAACCGCGATCCCAACCTCAAATTTTATGTGCCTTGGCGCTGTGGCTGACCCTGAAGTTAGGCTGCGAGCCGTCGCTGGAACATGGGAAACGTATGTTTAGTGAAGAAAATCCTCACCGTATGTTCAAGAATATTAATTGAATATAATTATATTTTTAAATATAAAAAGTTTTGGCATAATTTATATTACTTACCGGATAAACCATGTATAATACATTGCGATCGTTAAAACATGATTTAGATAGGCTTTGAGTTTTAAATTAGATTGGCACTCCTGACTGTTAACAAAGAGTTTAGCATAACCTCAAATTTATTCCATTAACCCATTAACGGCCGAGCAATTGTAGAGTTACCTCTAAAACTTGATTTTAGCTAAAATCTACACTTCTTTTTATGATTTCTATGAATGACTTATTGTATTAAACACAGTGAATTTTTCTTTTAAATATAAATTGTGTATACGTTGTAAATGTTCAGGCATTCGTCGGTTTTATATAAAAACGTGAAATATAAGTTTCAAACAAGTGTTTCCACTCCCAGACTAAGCATGAAGTAAAATTTCGAGTTTAGAAAAGCCTGTAAATTTGGTTTGGTCGCTCCGCGAAGCGGAGCGGCCAAACCAAATTTTCAGGCTTTTCTAAACTCGAAATTTTACTTCATGCGCCACGCGTATAAAACACTGATATATTTTCAAGTTAGAAATACACTGACATTTTTTATTTTAAATGAGTAATAATCGAAATATTTAAATAACAAAATATTAACATTTTTCTTCGTACATTTTTAAGTCAGATAAAGTAATACAATACACCAAATTAGTAACTTAATAATTAACAAAATAAAAATACTGTTGCGTGTATGCATCAATGGTGCTTAATGGGTTAATCAATTAGCAGTCTGGGCAACCGCACAAAAAAATTCCGCCTACTCTAAATCATAATTTAAATGATGTGAAATTTTCATGTTTGACGAAAAAAATAATGGTTTTTATTTTTATTTTTAATTTTTCAGTTGGAAAATTGGGACGAACATAGAAACACCTGTTCAGCTCTATCCAACCCATAAGTACATTTTCCCGAACTTTGAAGAAGTCTTTAGTTTAAGAAAAAATGTACCTGAAACTTTCAAAAAAGAACAAAATATAATTTTTATTATTTAGGATACATTTATTTTGGTAATTAATAACTGTTAAAAATGTTAGAAGGCTGTGTTTCTTTTTATAAGCATATTGTAAATAAATTGATTGTGAGTTACTTGAAAATCAAATTAATTTGACGAATAAAGCACTAATAATAACCTTTCTTCACACTTTTATTTGAATTACCAAATGTACATTTCGGACACAAAGTGACCATTATCTATGGATTAACACTGTGTTAATCCATTGATAATGGATTAACACTGTGTTAATCCATTGATAACGGTGACTTTGTGTCCGAAATGTACATTTGGTAATTCAAATAAAAGTGTGAAGATAGGTTATTAGTGCTTTATTCGTCAAATATTGTAAGTAATTAAGTGTTGTATATCTCAGCGGTTTAAAGATAAAAGTCATTACAAGCTAATCATTCCCTTTGTATTTATTGACTATTACTTTAATATGTAGTTATTTGTGCTATGTTTTATTATCTAAAAATTTGAAATAAAACAACACAGTTGGGAGGATTTCACTTTTATTGTTGAACACTGCAACATGTTTCACCACACAGTGGCTTCATTAGGCAGATGAAATAATGATTTGACAAAGTACAGGTAAAAGCTTATATACTAATACAATTAAGTTAATAGAGGGGGGGGGGGGGGTAATGAGTGAATTAGGCTGAAACTAATACGAACAATTTTGAGCGACTAAATATTGATTAGGGGTGAATTGTTTACTTCTATTTGGTCATTTAATAGAATACCTTTTTTGTTATATTTATTAATTTCTAATTCTTCTAATAAGTTTAATTTACGACTTTTGTTACATTCGTGCAAGATTTTGAATTTAGGGTTAAAGTTATGTTGGTATTCGATTAAATGATTGGCGTAGGTTGAGGAGGTTTTCTTAAATTGAAAGCATTTTTGATGTTCTGAAATGCGATCTGGGAAGCTACGTCCAGTTTGTCCAACGTATACCTTAGGGCAATCTCCACACTCCAGCAAATACACGCCAGAGTTCGTAGTTTTATCAGATTTGTCTTTAGAATTATTAATGAATTTATTAAGTGAATTGACCGTTCTAAAAGAAGGAGTTAGGTTTAAGGATTTGAGTTTTTTGCTGATGGCAATCGAAGGGGGACCGTTAAATGTTAATGAGCAATATTTATTATTCTGATTTTGAAAATTGGTGGGATATACTAATTTCAGGGCTTGTTGTTTTTGTTTTTTAAAAAGGATGTCTAAGATAAGCTTTTGACGAAAGCCGTTGTTGTTAGCTATTATGAGAATTCTGTTGAGCTCATTATAAAAATTATTAATTGATAGGGGGATAGTGGTTAGCCTATGCAACATGGAATGGTAAGCTGCTAGTTTATGTTGCATAGGATGGAATGATGTGCTATGGATCGTAGTATCTGTATGGGTCGGCTTGTGAAAAATATTGAATTCATGTTTTTGACCTGGATGTGAAATTGATAAGTCTAAAAAATTAATAGATTTATTAGATTCGATCTCCCTAGTGAATGAAATATCCTTGTGAATTGAATTAATGAAATGTAAAAGTTGATCTAACTGTCTCTCTGTTCCTGTGAAACAGGTGAGAATATCATCAACATATCTAAACCAGTATAGGCATTTATTAAACAGTGGGTGTTTACTAATTATTTCTTCTAATGAATTCATGAACATTTCGGCAAGTAACGGACTGAGGGGATCATCCAAAACAAACAAAGGATGAGCGATGGGTAATCCCCTCAGTCCGTTACTTGCCGAAATTTTCATGAATTCATTGAATGAACCAGTCAGAAACAGTGGGTGGGTACTAATTATTTCTTCTAATGAATTCATGAAAATTTCGGCAAGTAACGGACTGAGGGGATTACCCATCATCCAAAACAAACAAAGGATTAGCGATGGGTAATGGTTACTTGCCGAAATTTTCATGAATTCATTAGAAGAAATAATTAGTAAACACCCATTGTTTAATAAATGCCTATACTGTTTTAGATATGTTGATGATATTCTCACCTGTTTCACAGGAACAGAGAGACAAGGATATTTCATTCACTAGGGAGATCGAATCTAATAAATCTATTAATTTTTTAGACTTAACAATTTCACATCCAGGTCAAAAACATGAATTCAATATTTTTCACAAGCCGACCCATACAGATACTACGATCCATAGCACATCATTCCATCCTATGCAACATAGCAGCTTACCATTCCATGTTGCATAGGCTAACCATTCCATGTTGCATAGGCTAACCACTATCCCCCTATCAATTAATAATTTTAATAATGAGCTCAACAGAATTCTCATAATAGCTAATAACAACGGCTTTCGTCAAAAGCTTATCTTAGACATCCTTTTTAAAAAGCAAAAAAAACAAGCCCTGAAATTAGTATATCCCACCAATTTTCAAAATCAGAATAATAAATATTGCTCATTAACATTTAACGGTCCCCCTTCGATTGCCATCAGCAAAAAACTCAAATCCTTAAACCTAACTCCTTCTTTTAGAACGGTCAATTCACTTAATAAATTCATTAATAATTCTAAAGACAAATCTGATAAAACTACGAACTCTGGCGTGTATTTGCTGGAGTGTGGAGATTGCCCTAAGGTATACGTTGGACAAACTGGACGTAGCTTCCCAGATCGCATTTCAGAACATCAAAAATGCTTCCAATTTAAGAAAACCTCCTCAACCTACGCCAATCATTTAATCGAATACCAACATAACTTTAACCCTAAATTCAAAATCTTGCACGAATGTAACAAAAGTCGTAAATTAAACTTATTAGAAGAATTAGAAATTAATAAATATAACAAAAAAGGTATTCTATTAAATGACCAAATAGAAGTAAACAATTCACCCCTAATCAATATTTAGTCGCTCAAAATTATTTGTATTAGTTTCAGCCTAATTACCTCATTACCCCCCCCCCCCTTCTATTAACTTAATTGCATTAGTATATAAGCTTTTACCTGTACTTTGTCAAATCATTATTTCATCTGCCTGATGAAGCCACTGTGTGGTGAAACATGTTGCAGTGTTCAACAATAAAAGTGAAACCCTCCCAACTGTGTTGTTTTATTTCAAATAGTATTATGGAGTTTCATCATGTATCCGCCTCATCAATTAAATATTATCTAAAAATGTTTGTTTCTGTGTAGAAATTAATGAATGGTTTGTGATACTCGTATTTATTGTTGATGTTCAAAATAGATGTTCGAAAGGATTGTATTATGCTTTTTTTGTTTGAGTATTTAATAAGTTTCTATTATATGAATAAAGTTTTGTATTGATGACTTGGTTTAATTTTTTTAACTGTTTTAAGAGTAGTTAGATTTTTCTTTTTATTTTCACCATGTAACAAATTAATTTCTACTACAATAACAGTTGACATAAGTCGGCGGTAGTCAGTATTAGGGCTACCGCCGACTTATGTCAACAGTGATTGTAGTAGAAATTAATTTGTTACATGGTGAAAATCAAATGAAAAATCCAGTATATTCGATTCTATTTATTGTTAGTATTACAATTTTTTTTACAAGTTTCGGAATTAATCAACCGATTTAATTTAATGTTATTATAAACCCGGCTCCTTACAGACTGACCGCCAAACATCGGAATCGCCGGAACTAAATCTCAATGATTTATGAAATAATGCGCATTTTCCTACACTCCAAAAATATCGTGATAAATCTCGTAAATAACTTTCTGACAACCAAAATTGTACATTTGCCAAACTAATCCATATTGCCAAATCTTATAAAAATCGCCTCTACATCACTTATAAAAATTCTATCTTATCCTTAGTTAGGGACAATGAGAAAACTTTTTCAACATAATTCATTAAAATTATGACCGGTGGAGGCTTCTACTTCGTTATACATGTTAATTCAATCAAATAAAACACTTTAACTTTGTTTGTATAACACAATATTTATATTTTTGTGACTGCAGTTTCGGCAACTCAACTTGCCATTATAAAACTTAGTTTGATAATGGCATAATTTCAAGTTTATTTGCCGAAACTGCAGTCACAAAAATATAAATATTGTTCAAACAAGATAAATTCAAATTCAAAACTATTTGAATTCGAGAAAATAAGCTTACGCTTCTTATAGTTTGCACACTTTAAACATAATATATAAAATTAAATAATAAGGTCTCACATTCTTCATACCTGCTAATGACATAATCCCCTTTTTTACCTATAAATACCGACCATCATTTTCACTTATTCCATTTTTGTGTACCTGTTCATTCCACACACAACACTTTTTCCAAGTAAGTTTGTTTTAATTTTATTCCTAATTTTTTAAAACGTCATAAGCAAAGCTATACTGAAGAGAGATAAATCTCGAAACGCGTCTATAGATGACCTAAGACATTCGTTTTAATCTAAGTCCTTTCACTTCTAACTTGTTGCTATCTCTCCTTTCATTTTAAATTGTATTGTTAGTTGGTTTGAAGAGAATTTGACCTAAACGTTACATATACTTTAATAGAGCGTTGTAACAAATCAAATTAAATAAGATTTTAAATATTTCATTGTATAATTCAATATCCGGAGGTGTATTTGCACGGGAAGTAGTTGTTTCAATGGATATTTATCGTCTTAAATTGTCTTATTAATTAAGACACTGTTTGCATTTTCACGAATAGTTTTTTCGTAATTATATATATTATGTATAAATATTGTGTTATACAAACAAAGTTAAAGTGTTTTATTTTATATAATTCAATAAATAAATAATCCGTATTAAAACTCTTCTTTACATTTCTTATGAAAATCTCCTCTACATTTTTTATATAAATCAACTCTAATTCTGAATTAGGGGCAAGGAGGACGTAATCAAAACTTTTTTAACCTAGTTAAATAAATAATTATTTTGTCAAGCTCCATTTTTGATAATACTCTCCTCTACATTTCTAGTATACCATAAATTGAATCTTGTATAAATATTTAAAAAAAAAGTTTTTTAATAATTACATGTTAACACTGTATGTTTTTGAGTTTACGTAAAGTGATTATTACACTAAAAAAAAAAACTGTTATTCCCTACTTCACTTTTTATTTGTATTTTTTATTGATAATGAATGAGCACCTTGTGTCTCGAAATGTACATCTAACGATACAAATAAAAAGTGAAGTAAGGAATAACAGTTTTTTCAGTGTATATGTTAACACAATTGTAACAATATAGAATTCACTGACTATAGAGGCTTCTACTTCGTTATACATTGTTGAACATAAATAAAACACTGTTTATCACTTTGTTTGTATAACAATTGGTTTATTTGGTGACTATAGTTTCGATACTACACGTATCATTATCAAACCGTTAGTAACAAAAAACTACAAAGGAGCATTATTTATATTTGCAAATTTTCTAATAACAGCGTTAAAGAGAGGGGTGTATTTAAGGTGAAGCTGGTCGTTAATTACGGGAATTTCCCGATTAGCGCGGGCTCTGTGAATCTCCAAAGACTCCAGGAGGTCCATCTTTCTACCCTTCTCGGCAAAGTGAATAACTGAAAGTACATCCTCGCCAAAAGAATGGTTATTTTCAATCAAATGTTTGGCGAAAGATGACTTATCAATTAATCTATGCCGAAAAGAGTAAAGATGCTCACTGAGTCTGGTCTTAAAATTACGACCAGATTGACCTATATACACTCCCTTACAATCATTACAGGTTAATTTATATATTCCTAATTTGTAAATACTTGGTATCTGAGTCTTATGGTTAAAAATATGATTTTTAATTTTTGTAAATGGTTTCATCGCTATATTTAATTTGTGTTTTGCTAAAATATTTTTAATTTTGTGAGTTATATTTCCAAAGTAAGTAAGGGAACGATATGTTGCATGTGTTTTAGGTTCGATTCCGGCATATATGTATTTTCTAATAAGTTTAATTTTGTATTGATTAACTATTTTATCCACTATTGACGTAGTATAGCCATTTGAAACGGCTATACTTTTAATAATATCTATTTCTTTTTTAAAAGAGGTTTCTGACAACGGAACAATAAAAGCTCGGTTTACCATGGAGTTAAAGGCAGCTAGTTTATGTTTATAGGGATGGTTGGAACAGTTAGGAATTACACGGTCTGTGAAAGTAGGTTTTCTATAAATATCAAAAGTTAGTGATTCATTAGTACGTGTTATTGAGAGGTCTAAAAATTTTATGTTATTGTAAGTTTCTGTTTCTACTGTAAATACTATATTTGGATGTAATGAGTTAATATAATCTAAAAATTGTGTTAATTGTCTATTAGTACCTACGAAAGAAGCTATGATGTCAAGTGTGGTATAGATACGTCGATGACATCATAGCTTCTTTCGAATTGTAAGGGATTGTAAGGTCAATCTGGTCGTAATTTTAAGACCAGACTCAGTGAGCATCTTTACTCTTTTCGGCATAGATTAATTGATAAGTCATCTTTCGCCAAACATTTGATTGAAAATAACCATTCTTTTGGCGAGGATGTACTTTCAGTTATTCACTTTGCCGAGAAGGGTAGAAAGATGGACCTCCTGGAGTCTTTGGAGATTCACAGAGCCCGCGCTAATCGGGAAATTCCCGTAATTAACGACCAGCTTCACCTTAAATACACCCCTCTCTTTAACGCTGTTATTAGAAAATTTGCAAATATAAATAATGCTCCTTTGTAGTTTTTTGTTACTAACGGTTTGATAATGATACGTGTAGTATCGAAACTATAGTCACCAAATAAACCAATTGTTATACAAACAAAGTGATAAACAGTGTTTTATTTATGTTCAACAATATAGAATTGAAATATAAAAATCATTATTGAGAGTATATTTGTATTCCACGTTGAATAATTATTGTATCAAGATGGCACATGTTGATACACTATTGATTCATTTGTGATTTATACAATTTTTAATTTCTACTAGAGTAAATAACGTGTGTTCAATAAAAAAAAAAACGCATCTAGAGTGCTATGATTTAATCTTTAAAAAAAAATTAAGTTGGCTTTAAGAATTGACACATAAAACGTCAAACATAATAATTATAATATATAATTTCAGAGTTGCCAACCTACAATTATTCCGTACGAATTTGTGGTTTTGAGTGAATCCGCACTTGAAAGATTGTTATGAATGAAGGATTGCGATAAATAGTTGAGCACGTGTGTGTGCGAAAGACGCCGACGCCGGCGTCGCTCGCCTCAGTAGTCGAACGGACGCCGATGCGGGCGTCTGCACAGTGGCGTCGCGACGCTCCGCGCGTTTACTCTCGATAACAAACAAACAAAAAAGTTTCGTGAAGAAGTTTTCCGCGCGTTGAAAAAATTATACACACACAGACAGGCAGGTGAGTTAAATATTTATTTATTGGGGGGGATGTTTGTAAAGAGATGATTAATCAATTTCTATAAACAAAATTGAAATGTGGAGAGTTTAAAAAAAATGTTTATGTGTGAAAAAAATAGGTTTAGAGTTTGTGTGGCGAGAAAGCTTAATAGCCTTAGCTTTCTCGCCACAAAAACTCTAAACCTATTTTTTACACATAAATATTTTTTTTTAAAGTCTCCACATTTTAATTTTGTTTATCACTTAGAAGAAGAAGACGAAGAAGTGTAATTTTTGAATTAGTTTAGTGTGTATGAACAATACAATTAAAGTGGATGGACACATTATTAGTTACACTATTCTTTTAATTATTATTTACGATTCATCCGCTTTTAATACACATGTAATTTTTTTCCTTGGACTACATGTTTGGATATTTTTATCCTGGCAATAGTGTTTAACATATTTTGTAGTCACAACACTGATGTTTTTTCACGAAGGGTTAAAATCACTCTAAGTTTTTTTTTTGTTCGGATTTCGTTGTTTTTAGACATTTTGATGTGAATGAAGAACGTCAATTTCAAAATTAAAATGACAATGTCACTAAGACATTTCAAACTGACTACCAAGATTCATTAAAATCCCTCTTCTCAAATATTGTATTTCGCTAGTTTAAGAACAATTTGAGAATTAATATAAAAATCAAATGAACTTAATGTATTATAGACATATTTTATTTCCTTTTTAATTCTGACTGGTACATTCAAATAAGTAAACAAGGTTTTTATAAATTCAAATGTTCACTCTATAAAAGAGACTGGAATAAAGACATACAAGGAATGTTTATTTTTTTATCTCAATGTGTAAACTCTAAATTTTTAGTCATTTGTTGTTTTTTGAAAAACGTTCAGTTGAAACTTCTAACAAGTGTTTCCACTGCCTGATTAACCCATTAACGGCCGAGCAATCATAGAGTTAACTCAAAAAGTTGATTTTAGGTAAAATTCTACACTTCTTTTAATGATTTCTAAGAATGACTTATTGTTTTACATACTGTGAATTTTTCTTTTACATTTACATATTGTATACGCTGTAAATGTAAGGCATTCGTCGATTTTGTATAAAAACGTGCAGTATGAAGTTTAGAATGAGTATTTCCACTCCCAGACTAAGCAGGAAGTAAAATTTCGAGTTTAGAAAAGCCCCGCGTAGAAAATTTGTCGAGGGTCGCGCAGCGACCCGAGACAAATTTTCACGGGGCTTTTCTAAACTCGAAATTTTACTTCATGCGCCACGCTTATAAAACACTGAAATATCGTGAAGTTAGAAATACACTGAAAACAGTTTTTTAAAAAGGGTAATAATAGAGATATTTAAATAAAAAAAATATTTACGTTTTTCTTTATATATTTTAAAGTCAACTTAAATAATATAATATAATAAATTAACTTATTTAGTAATTTAATTAACATAAAATTAATAATATTGCGTATATGCATCAATGGCGCCTAATGGGTTAAGCATGAAGTAAAATTTCCAGTTTAGAAAAGCCTGAAAATTTGGATTTGCCCGGGCGCCCGAGCGAAGCGAGTCGCGCCCCTGCAAATCCAAATTTTCAGGCTTTTCTAAACTAGAAATTTTACTTCATGCGCCACGCGTATAAAACGCTTAAATATTGTGAAGTTTAAAATATACTGCTAAAGTAATATGATAAAGCTGTGTATTTTTAACTTCAAGGTAAATCAGTGTTGAATACGCGTGGCGCATGAAGTAAAATTTCGAGTTTAGAAAAGCCTGAAAATTTGGTTTGGCCGCTCCGCTTCGCGGAGCGACCAAACCAAATTTTCAGGCTTTTCTAAACTCGAAATTTTACTTCATGCTTAATCTGGGAGTGGAAAACACTCGTACGAAGCTTCAAATTGAACACTTTTATAAAAATAACGAAACCCTGAATATTTACAGAGTGTGCATCGAGATATGAATACTTAAAAGAAAAATTCCTTATATTTCATTCTCTTTTAAGTATTCTAAGTAATTTCTTATTAGGTAATATTAATTATATCCATTTCTATTTGATATAAATGGTATACATATTAAGTTTCAGAATATCACCAGACGTTTTTATCTTAATTTTTAATTTTGGATTTGCCAGGGCGCGCGAGCGAAGCGAGTCGAGCCCCGGCAAATCCAAATTTTCAGGCTTTTCTAAACTCGAAATTTTACTTTATGCGCCACGCGTATAAAACACTAAAATATTGTGAAGTTTAAAATATACTGCTAAAGTGATATGATAAAGCTGTATATTTGGAACTTCAGGGTAAATCAGTGTTGAATACGCGTGGCGCATGAAGTAAAATTTCGAGTTTAGAAAAGCCTGAAAATTTGCTTTAATCGCGTAGCGCGAAGCGCGGAGCGGCCAAACCAAATTTTCAGGCTTTTCTAAACTCGAAATTTTACTTCATGCGCCACGCGTACTAAACACTGAAAGCACTGAAATATTGTAAACGAGTAAACTTCGCTTGAAATCAGTGTCCTATACGCGTGGCGCATGAAGTAAAATTTCGAGTTTAGAAAAGCCTGAAAATTTGGTTTGGTCGGTCCGCGCTTCGCGCTACGCGACCAAACCAAATTTTCAGGCTTTTCTAAACTCGAAATTTTACTTCATGCTCAATCTGGGAGTGGAAAACACTCGTACGAAGCTTCAAATTGAACACGTTTATAAAAATAACGAATGCCTGAATATTTACAGAGTATGCATCGAGATATGAATATTTAAAAGAAAAATTCCTAATATTTCATTCTCTCCTAAGTATTCTAACTAAATTCTTATGCATACAAACATCTTTATTCAGACAAAACAATATACGTTACAAAAATGTATATACCTATCATACATGTTAGTGTTAGTCTGTACGGGCTATCGACCAAAGGTCTTTCTGCCACCGATGTGAAGATAGCCACGGATTTTCCAGCCACGGATTTTGGCGCCTCCACCATCACACGAATTATGGAACAGATTCCCCAGATTTTCAAAATTTTATAACTTCCAAACCACATATTTTATTTTCAAAATTTCTTCAATAATTAATTAAACAATATACATAGAGCGAGTATAAATAACCAGAATGTTGTAACTCTTAATTGTTTTTTATTTAAACAATATATTGCTGTCCCGCGTATGTCACCTTTCATACCAAATATTAAAAAAATCATATCTCTAAAAACTCCTATTTTATTTTCCAAATTTCTTCACTAATTGTTTAAACAATATATCTAGACCTAGCATAGATGGTCAAAATGTTGTCACTCTTATTTGTTAATTATTTATATAATATATTGCTGTCCCGCGTATAGCACCGTTCCTACCAAATATTAAAAAAATCATATCTCTTAAAAATCCTATTTTATTTTCCAAATTTCTTCACTAATTGTTTAAACAATATATCTAGACCGAGCATAGATGGTCAAAATGTTGTCACTCTTATTTGTTAATTATTTATATAATATATTGCTGTCCCGCCTATAGCACCGTTCCTACCAAATATTAAAAAAATCATATCTCTTAAAAATCCTATTTTATTTTCCAAATTTCTTCACTAATTGTTTAAACAATATATCTAGACCGAGCATAGATGGTCAAAATGTTGTCACTCTTATTTGTTAATTATTTATATAATATATTGCTGTCCCGCCTATAGCACCGTTCCTACCAAATATTAAAAAAATCATATCTCTTAAAAATCCTATTTTATTTTCTAAATTTCTTCACTAATTGTTTAAACAATATATCTAGACCGAGCATAGATGGTCAAAATGTTGTCACTCTTATTTGTTAATTATTTATATAATATATTGCTGTCCCGCGTATAGCACCGTTCATACCAAATATTACAAAAATCATATCTCTTAAAAATTCTATTTTATTTATCTAACAAATAAGAGTAACAACATTTTGACCATCTATGCTAGGTCTAGATATATTGTTTAAACAATTAGTGAAGAAATTTGGAAAATAAAATAGGAGTTTTTAGAGATATGATTTTTTTAATATTTGGTATGAAAGGTGACATACGCGGGACAGCAATATATTGTTTAAATAAAGAACAATTAAGAGTTACAACATTCTGGTTATTTATACTCGCTCTATGTATATTGTTTAATCAATTATTGAAGAAATTTTGAAAATAAAATATGTAATTTGGGAGTTATGAAATTTTGAAAATCTGGGGAATCTGTTCCATAATTCGTGTGATGGTGGAGGCGCCAAAATCCGTGGCTGGAAACTCCGTGGCTATCTTCACATCGGTCTTTCTGCCCTAAATTCTTATAAGATAATATTTATTATATTAATTTCTATTTGATATCTATCGTATACAGATTATGTTTCAGAATATCACCAGACGTTTTTTTTTATCTTAATCCAGCTTAAGGATTGTTTATTCACTGCTTTTATTAAAGACATAAAAGTCAATTTAATTGGAAAAAGTAACAGACAATTAAACTTTTAACCTTCCCTTCACTCAAAATAAAATCCCTTATCTCGCGCGGACACGCTTTTTTGCCCTTTGAATTCGCTCGCTGCGTCATTTCAGAGAGGGAATCCTAGAAAACATCCCGAATCCCTTGCCAAGATTTTTCCCCTGCTATAGAAAAATAGACAAAAACAGGGAAAAAATATGTACTTCTCCGTGACTCAGATTATATATGAATCGATAAATACACGCAACGATTCCGGATTGCTCGGAAAATATTACGTTTTCTCATTCGCGTAAGGACAGATTATTTTATTATTTCCTCTGGATATTTATTTAAATTCAAATATTAATGTAAAAACAATACTTTCCCTTTCTTTATTATTTTCTCTGGATATTTATTTAAACTTAAATTTCATGTAAAAACAATATTTTCCCTTTCTTTTACATATGGGGGAAAGTAGTGTTAAATTAAAATACATTGCAAGATAATAAAAAATCCAACTAAAAGCGACTTATGAAGACCAAAACAGAGAAAGATTATTATAAAGAGTGTCCCAAAATTAACGCAAGATTTGAATTAAATAGAAAACACGGATTTTAGTCTCTAGATTGTCATTTTTTTATTGAATTATAAAGTAAATATAATAGGGTTATTTATGGAATAACACATCGGGCAAATGGCCTCCACGGCTTTGCTGGCACATACGCATTCTTTTGTCAAAATTTTCCATAACCATTCTGCATAAATGTGGCTGAATTTCGTTGATGCAGCGTTTAATTTCCTCCTGTAATGCACGGATGGTTGTGGGATTGTTGACATAGACCTTTGACTTTAAATAACCCAATAAAAAAAAATCTAATGGTGTTAAATCACACTAGCGGACCAATCCTGATCACCGAAAAGAGAGAGTACGCGACCATGAAATGTCTCATGCAGTAATTAAATTGTTTCATGGGCTGTATGGCATGTGAAAATCCCAGAACATCAATTCGGCGTCGTGGATAAGAATCGCAAATTTCAAGAAGCTAATTGAATTTTGTAAGCATGAAGACAGAGATCTTTTGTGAGTATACGCTGTAGAGAGCGTATACTCACAAAAGATCTCTGTCTCCATGCTTACAAAATTCAATTAAAACAACAACTGAAGCCTAAGAACCATGCACAGCGAAGAGAATTCGTTAAATGGTTTATTGAACATCAACAAGTGGATGCTGATTTTTTAAGCAAAATCATCCTAAGCGATGAAGCGCATTATCACCTTGGGGACTTTGTTAATCGCCAAAATTGCCGTGTTTCAGGTTCGGAGAATCCACATGTGATTGTCAAAAAACAAATGCATCCACAGCGTGTTACTGTTTTGTGCGGATTTTGGGCTGGAGGCATCATTGGACCATACTTTTTTTAAAATGAGGCTAGTCAAGCAGTGACTGTTACTGGTGCGCGACATGATAACACAGTTCTTTCTGCCGAAATTGGATGATATCGATGAGGCTAATATGTGGTTCCAACAAGACGGTGCCTTGTTGGAACCACATATTAGCCTCATCAATATCATCCAATTTCGGCAGATGAGGCTAATATGTGGTTCCAACAAGACGGTGCCTTGTGGGAACCACATATTAGCCTCATCAATATCATCCAATTTCGGCTGAAAGAACTGTGTTATCATGCCGCGCACCAGTTAGTCACTGCTTGACCAGCCTCTTTTAAAAAAAAGTATGGTCCAATGATGCCTCCAGCCCAAAATCCGCACAAAACAGTGACACGTTGTGGATGCATTTGTTTTTTGACAATCACATGTGGATTCTCCGAACCCCAAACACGGCAATTTTGGCGATTAACAAAGCCCCCAATGTGATAATGCGCTTCATCGCTTAGGGTGATTTTGCTTAAAAAATCAGCATCCACTTGTTGATGTTCAATAAACCATTTAACGAATTCTCTTCGCTGTGCATAGTTCTTAGGCTTCAGTTGTTGTTTTAATTGAATTTTGTAAGGATGGAGATAGAGATCTTTTGTGAGTATACGCTCTCTACAGCGTATACTCACAAAATATCTCTGTCTTCATGCTTACAAAATTCAATTAGCTTCTTGAAATTTGCGATTCTTATCCACGACGCCGAATTGATGTTCTGGGATTTTCACCAACACTCTCACGCACTGCTTCGATATTGGCATTTAAACGGCTTGTTTTTCGACGACCAGTGTGTTTAGCGTCTTCAACTGATCCAGGGTCCTTGAATTTTTCAATTAATATCTTCACAGTTGACGAAATTAAAACACTATTCCGACCATATTTTGTATGAAATTTTTGAGCTGTGGCCGCCAAACTTTCATGATTTTTAAGATATTGTTTAATAATGAAAACACGTTGTTGTCTCGTGTAACGCTCTATTTTTAATAACCCTAAACTATCGGCTGTCACATTGTTTTTTTTTTCAGGGTTGCCAACAATTTATTGCACACATGGCGGCAAATTCAAATCTTGCGTAAATTTTGGGATACCCTTTATTAGACTTAGAAAGACTGAGGTGCCCAACGAGGCTAACTACTCATGCTTTCGTTTCAATGTTTGCATTTAAAATTATATCATTTCATACAGACACACTTTCTTTCATAACATTTTTTTGCACAAAATGTTGTTCAAATTTTGTACAAAATTTTGTTCAAATTTTGTACAACAAAATGTTATGAAATGAAGTGTCTCTGTATGAAATAATATACCTAATTTTAACTGCAAACATTGAAATGAAAGCATACAGTTCACATTTAAGATTTCTATTCTTGTACCAACAGAACACAGATTTCTACATAAAATCTGCAAAATCTATATAGGTTCATTCGACACAAAAATATAGTAAATGTTCAGAAGATGAATATCAGGAATTGTTGTAAAAAAAACTACAAATGAATAGTAAAAGAAAAGTTCTTTAATAATCTCTTAATAACATGTTCAAAAGCGTAAACGCCATCTAATGCCCATTAGCTTAAGTACAATCGTCAATAGCTGGCAAACTAAACTTTGTATACTGCAAGTTTCGTCCACAACAGGGCTTTATTACAAAGGAAAATCAAACTGTCATTCAAATAAAATGAATCATATGTAAAATAATCTTAACTTTCTTCAAAGTGAAATAAATAAAATATTTTTAAATGAATTAATCAATTCATTTAAAAATATTTTATTTATTTCGCTATGAAGAAAGCTAAGATTATTTTACATATGATTCATTTTATTTGAAGGACTCTGGATTTTCTTCAAAAGGAATAAGTTATCTCCGGTTACAAATATATATTTTTTATTTATTTTTATTTTGGGTTTTACGTCATCTATTTCCGCTGCTATGGCCAATCATGACGCCGGAGATTAGGTCTACAGCTATCCGGGAATTTTGCCGAACCCGGTGGGAGTTCCAACCCACCGGTAGGGATCTTTAACGTGCACGCAACATCCAGGCAGTACACGGGTCCTACATGCATTTAACGTCATATCCGAGAAGACGGAGTGTTTGGCATTTTTATCCTAACCTATATAAATGCAGACAACTTGTTAGGCCGGTATGTTACAAATATATACAAAGAATAAAACTGTTATTAAGAATATGAATTTATGTTCAGTACTTTATTCACCGGATAACTATATACCCGTTTCAGGCTTCAACGCCATCATCAGTATAGTCTCGAAGCAGTGCTTGAAGAATACTGAACATCTTTGACCATTTATTATGGCCTATGCAATTTACATATGTTCGAAAGCGAAAACGCCATCTAATGCCCATTAGCTTAAGTAGCATCGTTAGTTTAGTATTCTTCAAACACTGGTTCGGGACTATACTGATGATGGCGTTGAAGCCTGAAACGCGTAATAGTTATTCGGTGAATAAATAAGTACTGAACACAAATTCATATTCTTAATAACAGTTTTTATTTTTTGTATATTTGTAACCGGAGATAACTTATTTTATTCCTTTTGAAGAAAATCCAGAGTCCTTCAAATAATATAAATCATATGTAAAATAATCTTAGCTTTCTTCATAGTAAAACAAATAAAATATTTTTAAACTGTTCACTGTGGAGGCTTCTACTTCGTTATACATCATTATTTACACAAATAAGACAATTAACTTTGTTTGTATAACTGAGGATTTTATTGTGACTATAGTTTCGACAACTTTAACTTGTCATTATCAAACATAAAGTACTTTATGTTTAATAATGACAAGTTGAAGTTGTCGAAACTATAGTCACAATAAAATCCTCAGTTATACAAACAAAGTTAATTGTCTTGTTTGAGAAAATATTTTTAAATGAATTGATTAATATATTTAAAAATATTTTATTTATTTCACTTTGAAGAAAGTCAAGATTATTTTACATATGATTCATTTTATTTGAAGGACAGTTTCATTTTCCTTTCAGTCGAAAGGCCGGAAATTGAAAACATACATAGTGCACAGTATATTTTATAAACATACTGAGGTATTTTTGTAATATGACCAGAATTTGTCGCTTTATTGTCCCGGTAGTCATGAAGCGTCTCTTGCTTGAATAAGTGCTGGCCGGCTTCCAAGTGTGTAAGAAAATAATGCGACCCATAAAGTTACGCAAAACTCGCTTATATACAGTTTTTTTATGACGAGCACACACAATTTTCATTACACAGAAAAGCCATAAGATAATAAAAATATAAATAATGAATGTATATTGATATAATATTTACACAGAAGTAACTTTAATTATTTTTTTTAATCTTTTGCCTTTTATACCTTTCGGTGTAAGGCATGAATTTATGTCTTTTATTGTTTTTTTTTATTATTGTGTTGCCGAGTACAATTCTCTTCATTGTTTCCTGTCTTGTGTTTTGTCCTTTATTCCTTTCCACGGTATACCTTTCTTTTCTGCTCCTTCTTTAACTCCATCAATCCATGTTTTTCTTGGTCTTCCTTTATAGTTTTTTCCTGTTGTTCGAGCTTCAAGTATTTTTTTTGTCGTTCTCGACATTCTTCGTCGTTCGTCGTCGTCTTCGACATTCGACATATATGTCCGAACCATCTTAGTTGTCCCTCGATTATTTTTTCGTTTATATCTCCGATCTCTAAATTTTGTCTGTACGTTTCGTTTCTTATTCTGTCTTTTCTTGTTTTGTTTTCGATTTTCCTGAGGAACCTCATTTCGCTAGCATTAATTTTTGTCTGCTGATTCTTTGTTATCGTCCACGCTTCGCTGCTGTACATTATTGTTGGTCTTATGACTTATTTTACGATTTCAGTTTTGATTTTGCTGGGTATTTCTTTATTTCCGAAGAAGGTGGTTTTTGTCATATAAAATAATTTACCTGCTTTCCCTATTTTGTCCTTAATCTCATCATCTATCTTTCCATTTTTTGATATTATTGTCCCTAAATATTTATACCTATCCACTTGTTTTACTCGTTCCCCTTGTATTTGTATGTTGTGTGTTTTGTCTTGTTTCGAGATTATCATTGTTTTGGTTTTTACCGTATTTATTTTCATGTTAATTTTGCTTAGTTTGTTTGCTAGTATGTCTATGTTATATTGGAGGTCTGTTTCCGTTTCTGCTAGAATGGCCATATCATCAGCAAACATAAGTTCCCCTATCTCTATTTTATTCATTTTCCAATGTCCTACTTTGATTGGCCGCATCTTAGTTTTTGCAATTTTTATGGCTTCGTCGAGTACGAGTGAGAATATTAGAGGGCTTATGAGAATATTAGAGGGCTTAGAACTTTAATTTTTAAATACATTTAATGAGACTTGCTTAAATTTAATTATTTTATATTTTTAATGGATTTGTATTCGTGATTCGAAAAGAAGGATTCGAGTCTTTGAACCGAATCATATTTTTCTCTTGTGAATCCTTTATTCGAGTATTCGTGATTTGAATCATATTGTTTGGTTCAAATCACGAATACTCGAATAAAGGATTCATAAAAGAAAAATATGATCCGATTTAAAGATTGGAATCCTTCTTTTCGAATCACGAATACAAATCCATTAAAAATAAATCTGATTTTTTGCAACAAGTTTTTATTAAGAAAAATGTTCAAAACCTAATTATTTATTATTAACACATTAATACCAGATTGACTATCTGATTCCGCGTTATTCTAATCAAATAATAATCAATTTTTGTTTATATTTGAAGTGATACCTATAACTGTTTTTTTTTTAAATTATTTAACGAGTGTTTCCACTCCCAGACTAAGCATGAAGTAAAATTTTGAGTTTAGAAAAGCCCCGCGTAGAAAATTTGTCGAGGGTCGCGCAGCGACCCGAGACAAATTTTCACAGGGCTTTTCTAAACTAGAAATTTTACTTCATGCGCCACGCGTATAAAACATTAGTTAACGTGAAGTTTAAAAATACAAAAAAATAATCTTAGTAAGTATTCGATTTCTTTTGTAAGGAATAAAAATATAAATAATGAATGTATATTTATATAATATTTACAAAGAAGTAACTTTATTTTTAAATAAATTAAATGAGTCTTGTTTAAATTTAAAAAATATATATGATTCAAATTACGAATACTCGAATAAAGGATTCACAAAAGAACAATATGATTCGGTTCAGAGATTCGAATCCTTCTTTTCGAACCACGAATACAAATCCATGAAAAATAAATTTGATTTTTTACAACAAGTTTTTATTAAGAAAAATGTTCAAAACGTAATTATTTATTATTAAGACATTAATATGGTCAATCTGGTATTAATGTGTTAATAATAAATAATTAGGTTTTGAACATTTTTCTTAGTAAAAACTTGTTACAAAAAATCAATTCCCCGTTATTCTATTTAAATAATAATCAATTTTTGTTTATATTTGAAGTGATACCCATAATCGTTTTATTTTTTAATTATTAAACGAGCGTTTCCACTCCCAGACTAAGCATGAAGTAAAATTTCGAGTTTAGAAAAGCCCCGCGTAGAAAATTTGTCGAGGGTCGCGCAGCGACCCTCGACAAATTTTCACGGGGCTTTTCTAAACTCGAAATTTTACTTCATGCGCCACGCGTATAAAACATTAGGTAACGTGAAGTTTAAAAACACAAAAAAATGAATCTTAGTAAGAATTCGAATCCTATTGTAAGGAATAATAATATAAATAATGAATGTATATTGATATAATATTTACAAAGAAGTAACTTTATTTTTAAATAAATTTAATGAGTCTTGTTTAAATTTGAAAAAATATATGATTCGATTCACGAATACTCGAATAAGGGATTCACAAAAGAAAAATATATTTCGATTTAAAGATTCGAATCCTTCTTTTTGAATCACGAATACAAATCCATTAGAAACACATTTGATTTTTTGCAACAAGTTTTTATTAACAAAAATGTTCAAAACCTAATTATTTATTATTAACACATTATTACCAGATTGACTATCTGATTTCGCGTTATTCTAATTTAATAATAATCAATTTTTGTTTATATTTGAAGTGATACCTATAATTGTTTTTTTTTATTATTAAACGAGTGTTTCCACTCCCAGACTAAGCATGAAGTAAAATTTCGAGTTTAGAAAAGCCCCGCGTAGAAAATTTTCACGGGGCTTTTCTAAACTCGAAATTTTACTTCATGCGCCACGCGTATAAAAACCTAATTATTTATTATTAACACATAATTACCAAATTGACTATCTGATTTCGCGTTATTCTAATTTAATATTAATCAATTTTTGTTTATATTTGAAGTGATACCTATAATTGTTTTATTTTATTATTAAACGAGTGTTTCCACTCCCAGACTAAGCATGAAGTAAAATTTCGAGTTTAGAAAAGCCCCGTGAAAATTTGTCTCGGGTCGCTGCGCGACCCTCGACAAATTTTCACGGGGCTTTTCTAAACTCGAAATTTTACTTCATGCGCCACGCGTATAAAACATTAGTTAACGTGAAGTTTAAAAACACAAAAAAATAATTCTTAGTAAGTATTCGAAACCTTTTGTAAGGAATAAAAATATAAATAATGAATGTATATTGATATAATATTTACAAAGAAGTAACTTTATTTTTCAATAAATTGAATGAGTCTTGTTTAAATTTAAAAAAAATATATGATTCGAATCACGAATACTTGAATAAAGGATTCACAAGAGAAAAATATGATTCGGTTCAAAGATTCGAATCCTTCTTTTCGAATCACGAATACAAATCCACTAAAAATAAATTTATTTTTTTGCAACAAGTTTTTATTAAGAAAAATGGTCAAAACCTTATTATAAAATATGTGAGTATACAATGATGTTCTTGCGTTGAACAATTAATAGTAATTTAGTATGTATAATTATGTTTATTTTAATTTAATTTTTTTTTCTATTTAATTTCTAATCAAATTTTATCTTATAATCTTATGTTAGTTGACTAGCTGTAAGAAATGTATTAATTTTGTCCTATAATTGTTGTAAAACTGTTGGGCAATAAAGTTATTATTATTATTATTATTTATTATTAACACATTAATACCAGATTGACTATCTGATTCCCCGTTATTCTAATTAAATAATAATTAATTTTTGTTTATATTTGAAGTGATACCCATAATTGTTTTATTTTTTAATTATTAAACGAGTGTTTCCACTCCCAGACTAAGCATGAAGTAAAATTTCGAGTTTAGAAAAGCCCCGCGTAGAAAATTTGTCGAGGGTCGCGCAGCGACCCGAGACAAATTTTCACGGGGCTTTTCTAAACTCGAAATTTTACTTCATGCGCCACGCGTATAAAACATTAGTTAACGTGAAGTTTAAAAACACAAAAAAATTAATCTTAGTAAGTATTCGATTCCTTTTGTAAGGAATAAAAATATAAATAATGAATGTATATTGATATAATATTTACAAAGAAGTAACTTTATTTTTAAATAAATTTAATGAGTCCTAAAACTATTAATGATTTCGATAGCTAACGCCATCTAATGCTTCATAGTGGCATCGTCAGTGACACGAATGCACAAAGTGCATATACAGGTCACTGTTTCGTCCACGAGCGAGCAGAACTCTGTTTGTGAAACCAGAAAACAAATATCAAAATTGAATTTGTGTTCAGTATTCCGGCACCAGGTACCCACAGACGCGTTTCGGACTTCAAGGTCCTCTTCAGTGTGGTCCCGACCCAGTGCTTGAAGTCCGAAACGCGTCTGTGGGTACCTGGTGCCGGAATACTGAACACAAATTCAATTTTAATGAGTCTTGTTTAAATTTTAAAAAATATATGATTCGAATCACGAATACTTGAATAAAGGATTCACAAGAGAAAAATATGATTCGTTTCAAAGATTCGAATTCTTCTTTTCGAGTCACGAATACAAATCCAATAAAAATAAATTTGGTTTTTTGCAACAAGTTTTTATTAAGAAAAATGTTCAAAACCTAATTATTTATTATTAACACATTAATACCAGATTGACTGTCTGATTCCCCGCTATTCTATGTAAATGATAATCATTTTTTATTTATATTTGAAGTGATACCCATAATTCTTTTATTTTTTAATTACTAAACGAGTGTTTCCACTCCCAGACTAAGCATGAAGTAAAATTTCGAGTTTAGAAAAGCCCCGCGTAGAAAATTTGTCGAGGGTCGCGTAGCGAAGTAAAATTTCGAGTTTAGAAAAGCCCCGCGTAGAAAATTTGTCGAGGGTCGCGTAGCGACCCGAGACAAATTTTCACGGGGCTTTTCTAAACTCGAAATTTTACTTCATGCGCCACGCGTATAAAACATTGATTAACGTGAAGTTTAAAAACACGAAAAAAATTGAATCTTTTTGTAAGTATTCGAATTCTTTTGTAACTATTTGAATCCTTTTATAAGGATTTGAATCATCTACATTTGGAATCAAATACGAATCGTCCTAAACAAATGTAATGAATCCGAATTACGAATTATTTTTCACTGAAGTATTGGAATACCTCTTTTAAGTCCCCTAAAAGGATTCGAATCCTGAATGATTAGAATCCTCCCCAGCTCTGTAAAACATATTATTATGACGTGATTGAATTCTCGGGACAGATTGACTTGTGCTTTAATTATAAGCAAATATTTCAGATGAAATTTGAGAATAATTTATATATTTTTTTAATACTAGGTACCTTTTTAGTATGAATTAGAGATGGGTAACTCTTGAGTGAATCGACTCAAAGAGTCAGCTAAGTGAAGTGAGCTGCTGAGCCAAGTGACTCAGTTCGAAATGTGTAGCTCTTTTTGAGCCATGACTCATTTTGATTCGCCCGCTCTTCTAGAGTGAATGTAGTTTCGCAATGCATTAACAGATCTTGATTTTTAAGCGGCTCGTAGATCGACAGGCCGGCTACTCTCAGCCTTACCGAACATGCACTTTTTACTATTTCCATTTGTACACTACTCAATTCATTTATAAAAACTGACTATTTTTCACGTCAATTTCTAAACCTGCGTTATTCGTTTATTTTGATTGAGATTTGCCTCTTCTTAGTTCACAGATACTACAATTCAAAATATCATAAGCAAACGCCGTTATTTACTATCGTAAACATCACAAGTGCAATTATTCTTTCGTCACCGTTTTTGTAACCAAAATTGTAAATTTAATAAAAAGTGTTTGTTATTGTAGTAAGAAAATAGCTATCGTTATATTTCTATCGTGTTATTCCAGCATCATCGATTCGAATTACGACGCGTGCGAATGGAGTTAAATAAACCCACTGAGTTGGCGAATCGACTCTAAAAAATCCACGGCGGCTGTTAAATCCGACTGAGCGGACTGAGCTAGCTCACTCATCGAGATCCAACTCCGCGGTTCGGAGTTGGATCGCGAAGATTCACGACGGCTTTCGAATCCAACTGAACTAGCTCGTTTTACGGAGATCTTGAATCCGACTGAGCTATAGCTCACTCATCGGGATCCAACTCCGCGGTTCGGAGTTGGATCGCGGTGATTCACGACGGCTTTCGAATCCAACTGAACTAGCTCGTTTTACGGAGATCTTGAATCCGACTGAGCTATAGCTCACTCATCGGGATCCAACTCCGCGGTTCGGAGTTGGATCGCGATGATTCACGACGGCTTTCGAATCCAACTGAACTAGCTCGTTTTGCGGAGATCTTGAATCCGACTGAGCTATAGCTCACTCATCGGGATCCAACTCCGCGGTTCGGAGTTGGATCGCGATGATTCACGACGGCTTTCGAATCCAACTGAACTAGCTCGTTTTGCGGAGATCTTGAATCCGACTGAGCTATAGCTCACCCATCGGGATCCAACTCCGCGGTTCGGAGTTGGATCGCTATGATTCACGAGGGCTTTCGAATCCAACTGAACTAGCTCGTTTTGCGGAGATCTTGAATCCGTCTGAGCTATAGCTCACTCATCGGGATCCAACTCCGCGGTTCGGAGTTGGATCGCGATGATTCACGACGGCTTTCAAATCCAACTGAACTAGCTCGTTTTGCGGAGATCTTGAATCCGACTGAGCAATAGCTCACTCATCGGGATCCAACTTCGAGGTTGGGAGTTGGATCACGATGTGCTGAATGTATGTATGTGTGTTTTAATAGGCGCGCACACGTATTCAATATATTTAAACACACTTGAAGTGTAACTGCACGAAATGAATACGCGTTTATTATAATTATGATTTAATATTCACGCTTACGTTTTCATATAAATTATGATTAAATTATTGCAATGATTGTATAACCACCTCGCTCAGTTCAATAAGTTGGCGAATCAGATGGATGTCTAAGAGTCAGAACTCTCGGCGGATCGCTAGCTCGTAACTAAGTCATGTAACTCTTTTGAGCTGGCTCACTGAACCAGCTCTTTAAAGTGAGTCAGATCTTTTGAACCGGCTCACTAAAAGGAGCCATTTCGCCCGTCTCTAGTATGAATCACAGAAGAAAACTAGTAGGTTTTACAAAAATTATTCCGGATAAACATTTCAAAATGAAGAAAATTTTAAATACTATATTTTTAACATGAATTTAAAATAAAAACAGAATAAATCACTACCAAAAAGAAAATAGATATATATTAAGTTTATAAACAAATATTTCAGAATAAAAAACAAGAAATTAAAAATACACATCGATCAACTACTTCCAAAACCTCGTATATCCCGATTTTACAAAAAAATTCCTGGTCATTAAGATATTATTAATTTACCAATATTAATACAAACATCTACTCAAAATACTTATTAAAAATCGCTCATGATGAAGCTACCCACTGAGCAAACACAATTAAGTAATGTTTTATCAACATTAAAACAACGTTTAATGTTGCTACAATAATATAATGGTATTTTTTTGTTTTTTGCTCAGTGGGTATGTACCATAAAAAAATCAGAAGGATTACGCAGCTCATCTAATAATTAACTAATATTTTAAGCTTCTTTCAAATTTCCCTTTTTGCATTTAGGAGGTTTCGTAAGTACAATGCAATTATTTAAATTATTTATTTATTTATTATCCAACAGTTTACAATAAACTTATTACAGGATAACATTATGTAATGTACGTACCTCTCACTTGTATAAATTTAATGTTTTCATGAATCACTCTGTATATTATTATCATTATAGTGTAATTATCTCATTATACAGATAATTTTGGAATAGCAAATAATTCGTAAATCAAATAGTTTTCACATTCCGAAATCGATTCTTAGGAATTATAATCTTGTTTTGTTATTCCATTTTATCTTATCTTATCACTGAAGAAATAAAATTGTTCTGGTGTTAAGGAGTACATTTCTATTTCGACAGTTGAGCAAGACAGCCAATTCAATTACAAATTCTAAACTCTGAATCTTTGACTTCTAATTCTTATTCTGTTTCAATCTGTAAATTGATGTATTAAGTAGCAAATTAAATATCAAGTAAAAGGTTTATCTTTGAATCTCTTTGTTTGGACCCAAGTTGACTAAATCGCGTCTTCGACGACAAATCCAGGAAATCTAAATATAAACAAAAGAACCGTAACGACAAACAACACCTTCGTACGTTACAATTATTATGATTTAGATTAGGCGGCATTTTTTTGTGCGATTGCGCAGAATGCTAATTAAATGATGGAATAAATTTGAGGTTATGCTTAACTACGTGTCAACAGTCAGTAGTGCCAATATAATTTATAACTCAAAGCCTACTCTAAATCATGTTTTAAACGATCGCACGGTAGTTGATCGATATAATAATTACTTAAAGATATAAATAAAAATTTAAATAAAACATAAAATATTAATAAAACAATTCTTATACTTTGGTGGTGGCGGCGGTTACTTTGTGAAACATTTTAACTATTTAATTAAATAACACTTTTAACTTTTTTGTATTCACTTTTTTATTATAAATTATTATAAGAAAGTGAATACAAAAAACTTAAAAGTGTTATTTAATTAAACAATTATTTTAGTTTGAAAATCATCTACAAGTTTTCAAAATGAAAAAATGCTTTTATGTAGCTTAAAAATACTTAAACATAATGATGGTTGCGACCGTAACTACGTGGTAATTCATGATCACTGAATCAAACACTTACTATGTTTTTACCACAAAATATTTATTGTATGTATATATATTATATTACACAAATATACACATAAATTCACGACTTAAGTTTCGACGTTTGACGGTCATTATCAAGTCTTGATACTACTTGATAATGACCGTCAAACGTCGAAACTTAAGTCGTGAATTTATGTGTATATTTGTGTAATATAATATATATACATACAATAAATATTTTGTGGTAAAAACATAGTAAGTGTTTGATTCAGTTAAAAATACTTCTTAAGTTTTCGACATAAAACAGTTGTATTAGCTGTAGAATCAACTCAAGTTTTTGCTACACTATGAAACCCTGTTTATATTTTAGTTTGAACAAAAACAAGATTGATGGCCCAATTACGATTAATTAATGGATAATAAATTTCACCTGCGATATTTTACAATCTGCGCTCTATAAAAACGTAGAATTCATTAATAATAAAACACACCATAAATCTTACAGCATCTGCTTCACAACCCTCTTACGAGACTAAACAAAAAACACTGTTGGAAAACACTCAAAGATAATGTTGTTCTTATTGTTTCTCCCTCCTCCTTTCTAAATTTTACCACCAAATCAAGTGAAACAATGTGGTGTAATACACTCAAGCTCAATTTATTATCCCCAATTTTTTTCTTATCTCGCGTTTAAAGGTATATGACGTCTGCCCGCGACGACGCAAAAGAAAACCTCTCAGAGGAATTAGATTTTTAGGGGAAAATTGTGAGCGAGGTAAAACAGGGATGGATTCAATATTGTTGAAAGTGCAATAAAAGTCAAGGAGAGACTTTAAGAAGAAGAAACATCCGATAGATGTTGAGCAGTGAAGCGTGCAATCTGGTTTAACGGATATGATTATTGATATAGTGAAAATACCTTCTTTTTCATTAAATCCTCTGAACGGTAATTAATTAAGGGGCTCAGTGCAAAAGTGGTATAAGTTCGGTTTTATTAAAAAAATGCTATAAGCACAGATATCTATATATTAAATTTCTTTGAAAATGGTGTAACAAACCGAAACTAGTCGGAATGAAGTTTTAATTTGTGAAACAATACCAAGTGTTTTTTTTTTAATTTAAATAACTTTACATAAATTAAATTCATATTTAATGATAGAAAAATGGTACAATTGCATATAGGTGAATTTGGGAGAGATGTCCTATGACTCATTGATGTGGAATGTGTGGATCAAATTTTTTAGAGGGCATGTCGACAGTTGAATCTGCAACGATTTTTCCTAGTTGTGTCAAATTTTGACGTTACATGACAATGTCATACTGTTTAGGTCGCGAGTATATTAGTGTTCTTTCTTTTAGAAAAGCTTTCAATCATAATTTCTTGTGATTTTTTTCTTTTTAGTATACATATGTCAACTACGCGTTGTAGATTTTTAAATATTCGTTGTTTTCTTAAAAGAGGTCAATTTGAAGTTTAAACGAGTGTTTTCCACTCCCAGGTTAAGCATGAAGTAAAATTTCGAGTTTAGAAAAGCCTGAAAATTTGGTTTGGTCGCGTAGCGCGAAGCGCGGAGCGACCAAACCAAATTTTCAGGCTTTTCTAAACTCGAAATTTTACTTCATGCGCCACGCGTATAAGACACTGATTTCAAATGAAGTTTACTCGTTCACAATATTTCAGTGCTTTCGGTGTTTAATACGCGTGGCGCATGAAGTAAAATTTCGAGTTTAGAAAAGCCTGAAAATTTGGTTTAGCCGCTCCGCGCTTCGCGCTACGCGACCAAACCAAATTTTCAGGCTTTTCTAAACTCGAAATTTTACTTCATGCTTAGTCTGGGAGTGGAAAACACTCGTTTTAAGCTTCAAATTAAACTCTTTAAAAAAAGCGTATGCATATGTATACCTAATAGAAAATTCCCTGAATTAACAGAATAATCCGATGACTAATTGACTATTTGCCAAATCTACTGAATGCGCATTCGATTCAACTAACATTTTCCTCTGAGCTTACAGAAAATCAACATAAATGCATTATTTATTTCTGTAAATACCTGAACTATTTAGTAGATGTGGAAATTGGAATTATACCACTTAAACTCATATTTAAAACGATTGTGCACATTAATTAAAGTGATTTGTGGCTGGGTTTTTGCAGATTTAGTTTTACGAAGACATTTTCAAAATGTGACGTTTAACCTTAAAATTTTAAAGGTGCATACCGAAACATACGTTTTCGCATGTTTCATCTAAGAACCAGCAGACATATTATGAAGTTTTCTGTCTCTTTTTACATACGTGATCTGATAACATTAAACTATTTTCGTATTACATTTATTGGTGCAGAAAGCGCAACAAATCAAGGAAACCATAGGTGTCCCATGGTTTCCTTGATTTTCCTCGTGAATCGTACCTTATGTATATTTCTCAATATAATATATAAAGTTAATTAATAACATTATATATTATGTATTTGGATTGAGTTACGTGAAGAGTTGAATATAATTTACTTAGTAAAAGACTAACACTTTCTTCACTAAAAACATTTATTTTCGCTAAATGTACATTTCGAACACTACGTGCTCATTATCAGCAAGCTATTGATAATGAGCACGTAGTGTTCGAAATGTACATTTAGCGAAAATAAATGTTTTTAGTGAAGAAAGTGTTAGTCTTTTATTAAGTAAATTATTATATATTATATTGAGAAATATACATAAGGTACGATTTACGAGGAAACAAGGAAAATCAAGGAAACCACGGGACACCAGTTCACAGAGTTTTCTATGAAATATAAACTTTATCTCTAATTTACACAAATGAATCTCATGTCACTTAGACGAATTTTCCACTGAGCCCCTTAATTATTAGCTATTTTAACAAACCTTCCAAATTTACCAAACTACACCCTAATTACTCAAAATTTTAATGCAATCAAACAAAAGGGTCTATATGCTAGTTTAGCCGTGTGAAAACAGTCGGATATACATCGATAAATCCAATTATATCGAATCCATGAATAATAAAGCACGCCCCGGATGGCCTTCGCCCAATCGGAAAACGAAAATCACGTAGTTCGTAGGATATAGGGCAGGACACGCACACGGGATAATTAAACTGGCTACTGAGGCCTTTTATAAATCAATCTCGAATAATTGATGATTACAGAAAATGAAAGAGCCCGTCCGGTCTTAGAATATTAAACATCCCGCCTAGCAAACGAGTTACGTGAAAATAATAACTGAGTAGACTTTGTTACATAAGCTATTATTTATTTAGTAAGATTAAATAAAATTAAATATATACAGGGTGATTCACAAATTTTTGTTAAAATTAGGAACATTTTCAGCAAATAAAAATGTGATGTGTCCTTTGTATAAATAAAAAACTTCTTTAACATTTATACTACCAGTTTTAATTACTCAAATTAAAGTTTCGAACGAGTGTTTCCACACCCAGATTGAGCATGAAGTAAAATTTCGAGTTTAGAAAAGCCTGAAAATTTGGTTTGGTCGCTTCCGCCTAGCAAACGAGTTACGTGAAAATAATAACTGAGTAGACTTTGTTACATAAGCTATTATTTATTTAGAAAGATTAAATGAAATTAAATATATACAGGGCGATTCACAAATGTTTGTTCAAATTAGGACAATTTTCAGGTAACAAAAATGTGATGTGTCCTTTGCATAAATAAAAAACTTCTTTGACATTTATACTACCAGTTTTAATTACTCAAATTAAAGTTTCGAACGAGTGTTTCCACACCCAGATTGAGCATGAAGTAAAATTTCGAGTTTAGAAAAGCCTGAAAATTTGGTTTGGTCGCTTCCGCCTAGCAAACGAGTTACGTGAAAATAATAACTGAGTAGACTTTGTTACATAAGCTATTATTTATTTAGAAAGATTAAATAAAATTAAATATATACAGGGTGATTTACAAATGTTTGTTCAAATTAGGACAATTATCAGGAAACAAAAATGTGATGTGTCCTTTGTATAAATAATAAACTTCTTTGGCATTTATACCACCAGTTTTAATTACTCAAATTAAAATTTCGAACGAGTGTTTCCACTCCCAGATTAAGCATGAAGTAAAATTTCGAGTTTAGAAAAGCCTGAAAATTTGGTTTGGTCGCGTAGCGCGAAGCGCGGAGCGGCCAAACCAAATTTTCAGGCTTTTCTAAACTCGAAATTTTACTTCATGCGCCACGCGTATTAAACACTGAAAGCAGTGAACTATTGTGAACGAGTAAACTTTGCTTGAAATCAGTGGCTGATACGCGTGGCGCATGAAGTAAAATTTCGAGTTTAGAAAAGCCTGAAAATTTGGTTTGGTCGCTCCGCGCTTCGCGCTACGCGACCAAACCAAATTTTCAGGCTTCTCTAAACTCGAAATTTTACTTCATGCTTAACCTGGGAGTGGAAAACACTCGTTTAAACTTCAAATTTACTTCTTTTTAGAAAACAACGAATATTTAAAAATCTACAACACGACCAAACCAAATTTTCAGGCTTTTATAAACTCGAAATTTTACTTCTTGCTTAATCTGGAAGTAGAAAATACTCGTTTTTAGCTTCAATTCAAAATCTTTTCGTTTTTAGCTTTAATTTAAAATTTCAGAAACGACGAATATCTGAAGATTTTTAGCGATTGAGATATGTATACTTAAAAAAAAACTCCCTGTCCATATTAAGTTAAGCAACTTTTTTTTTACTCTAAGAAATATTTTAAACTCGTTTTTTGTTTATATTGAAGTTTGTACGAATCTATGTTTGCAAGAATTACTGTAATTCTTTTTAATTGTTCATGCTGGTTTTCATTGCTATTCTTACAAACATTAACATAAACAACTTTAATCAGCAAGTAAAAAATCTTTCATTATCATTTTGGTGTTTGATTGTCACAAGAGAAAGACAGAACATTATTTTAAATAAATCGAATAATTCAATAAAATATGCAAATTTTAATATGAAAAATTATATTTAAAAACAATAATCCAAGAAAATGCATTGCCATTTACGATAAAGACTTCTTTGATAATATAAACTCCTGGTACACATCTTTCAATCCCAATTCCCAAACATACCCCCTTAATGATGAAATAAAGGAAGAAGAGTACCTAGAATACCTAAATAAAGGCAAAAACACCACTCCAGGTTATGATAACGTTGCTAAAATAATTCTCAGAGCCCTACCCGAAAATGTCCATAAACACATCCTAAACATCTTTAATCACATATACAACACTCTAATTATCCCAAGTGAATAGAAACGAGGCATGATAACCTGCATCCCAAAGCAAAATAGTAATTATCTACTAGTAGCCAGTTATCGCCCCATCACATTTTTTTTACACAAATAAGACAATTAACTTTGTTTGTATAACTGAGGATTTTATTGTGACTATAGTTTCGACAACTTTAACTTGTCATTATCAAACATAAATAATTATTTATGTTTGATAATGACAAGTTAAAGTTGTCGAAGCTATAGTCACAATAAAATCCTCAGTTATACAAACAAAGTTAATTGTCTTATTTGTGTAAATAATGATGTATAACGAAGTAGAAGCCTCCACAGTGAACACATTTTTTTTGGCTTTTGCCTGGCCTTAGTTTCTTGACTATTAGCCAACATCAATTTTTAATTTGTATCAATATTTTTATTTAAACTTATTCGAAGTTATATATAACATGTATATTTTGACGTCACAGAACAATCACACACATCCGTGGAACTGGGGACGATTATTTTTCGTTAGTAAAATTACTCGCCTCCGCTGGGAATCGAACCCAGATCACCTCCGTGACCGATTGGCGAAACCGGCGGCTCAACCGCTCGGCCACGGCGGGCCTCCCCATCACATTACTCCCAGTCCTTGGAAACATTTTCAATAACATCCTCAAAACCAAACTCCTACAACATATATCGGACCGCATACCATCTTACCAATTCGGCTTCATGGAACACCGCTCTAACACTCTTCCTCTATCCATCCTAACCTCTAATGTTTAAAGGGCCCACCTAGAAGGTAAAAAGTCAGCCATCTTATTTTTAGACATTCAGAAGGCCTTTGACTCCGTCTGACAACGGGGACTTCTGTTTAAATGTTACTCCCTTAACATCCCTAAACATTTACTCAACCTTATAGATAATTTCCTGTTCAATAGATCCCTAAAAGTCAAAATCCGCAACTCTTTTTCTCTCTCATTTACTCCCCAACAAGGTGTGCCTCAAGGCTCTCCTCTATCTCCGCTCCTCTACAATACTCCCTTAACTCCCTTAACATACCTAAACATTTACTCAACCTTATAGATAATTTCCTGTTCAATAGATCCCTAAAAGTCAAAATCCGCAACTCTTTTTCCCTCCCATTTACTCCCCAACAAGATGTGCCTCAAGGCTCTCCTCTGTCTCCGCTCCTCTACAATACTCCCTTAACTTCCTTAACATAACTAAACATTTACTCAACCTTATAGAGAATTTCCTGTTCAATAGATCCCTAACAGTCAAAATCCGCAACTCTTTTTCTCTCTCATTTACTCCCCAACAAGGTGTGCCTCAAGGCTCTCCTCTATCTCCGCTCCTCTACAACACTCCCTTAACTCCCTTAACATACCTAAACATTTACTCAACCTTATAGATAATTTCCTGTTCAATAGATCCCTAAAAGTCAAAATCCGCAACTCTTTTTCTCTCTCATTTACTCCCCAACAAGGTGTGCCTCAAGGCTCTCCTCTATCTCCGCTCCTCTACAACACTCCCTTAACTCCCTTAACATACCTAAACATTTACTCAACCTTATAGATAATTTCCTGTTCAATAGATCCCTAAAAGTCAAAATCCGCAACTCTTTTTCTCTCTCATTTACTCCCCAACAAGGTGTGCCTCAAGGCTCTCCTCTATCTCCGCTCCTCTACAACACTCCCTTAACTCCCTTAACATACCTAAACATTTACTCAACCTTATAGATAATTTCCTGTTCAATAGATCCCTAAAAGTCAAAATCCGCAACTCTTTTTCTCTCTCATTTACTCCCCAACAAGGTGTGCCTCAAGGCTCTCCTCTATCTCCGCTCCTCTACAATACTCCCTTAACTTCCTTAACATAACTAAACATTTACTCAACCTTAGAGAGAATTTCCTGTTCAATAGATCCCTAAAAGTCAAAATCCGCAACTCTTTTTCTCTCTCATTTACTCCCCAACAAGGTGTGCCTCAAGGCTCTCCTCTATCTCCGCTCCTCTACAACACTCCCTTAACTCCCTTAACATACCTAAACATTTACTCAACCTTGTAGATAATTTCCTGTTCAATAGATCCCTAAAAGTCAAAATCCGCAACTCTTTTTCTCTCCCATTTACTTCCCAACAAGCCTCAAGGCTCTCCTCTATCTCCGCTCCTCATAATCTATACAATCCTAACCCCCAATACCTCAAATCATTATATCCTTTACTGTACGCCGATGACACTGCCTTAATTTCCCATGCACCCACAGTAAATAAAGCCCTTAGTACTCTGCAGGGTCTGATCGACAGGAAAGGAAAGCTTGAAATCACATGTAATTCCAAGATACTTGGCGGTATTAGCTGGAGAGATGCGGTGATTATTTATGGAGACTTTGAAAGGTGAGTTGTTGGGTCGATGAAAGGTATTAGGAGTTGTGATTTGTTGATGCTTATCCTCCATTTAGCAAACCAAAGTTGAATGGTTTGCTAAATGGAGGATAAGCATCAATCCCAACAAATCACAACTCCTAATACCTTTTCATCGACCCAACGTCTCACCTTTCAAAGTCTCCATAAATAATGACCGCATCTCTCCAGCTAATACCGCCAAGTATCTTGGAATTACATTTGACTCCAAGTTTTCCTTCAAACTACACTCCCAAAACCTCAAAGGAAAAAGTTCGAGCAAGAGCAC
Source organism: Philonthus cognatus (assembly GCA_932526585.2). Lineage (NCBI taxonomy): Eukaryota > Metazoa > Arthropoda > Insecta > Coleoptera > Staphylinidae > Philonthus > Philonthus cognatus. The sequence continues at coordinate 12,963,024 of OW052250.1, read as the reverse complement.
GACATTTCAGAACATTAACGTATCGAAACGAAGGTATTAGTACTAAAACTGCTGTTCAAATATACAAGATGATTTGCTCGACTATGTTGCTGTCCTTTATCACAATCCTCTGCCCTCAATCCTCCTAAATCATCTCCAAGTTGCTGAACGATCGGCTCTCAGAGTACTCATTAAAATAAGACACCCTCAGAACCCGTTACAGAGCCTTTCCAATGCCCTCCTATACCAAAAATTCAATATAATCACCATAGAACAACGAATCATCCACCTATCCCAAACATTTGCCTTAAACACTTATATCCACGAACTAATCAACCACCTATGTATCCCGCGAAATCCCAACATCAGCCCTAAATACAAACATCCAATCACAACAACTCATCAATTCATATCATCATTTTTCAGAGACAACAACTGAATAACTGACATAGACACAACACTGACAATATGACAAGTAATAAGACAACGACACTAATAACAAAGACAGGCTGAAAGACCGCAGCTCGATAGCTGATTTACAGAAAATATTTTGTTTTTATATTTAATCTAGAAATATTTGGTTAATTTTCTGTAATAACGATATTTATATATACAGAGAGTTTTATGTAACACCGAACATTTTCATAACGAGAATTTTGGCATTGAAGTATCCATATGCATACGTTGCATATTTTTCAAAGCTTGCTTTATTAAACGAATTTAATTTGAAGCTTTAAGCGAGTGTTTTCCACTCCCAGGCTAAGCATGAAGTAAAATTTCGAGTTTAGAAAAGCCTGAAAATTTGGTTTGGTCGCGTAGCGCGAAGCGCGGAGCGGCCAAACCAAATTTTCAGGCTTTTCTAAACTCGAAATTTTACTTCATGCGCCACCGGTACAAAACACTGACATATTAAGAAGTTTAAAACACACCGCTAAACTTTACATTAAATCTGGTTTACATTAAATTTGGTTTAAATTTGGTTTGGCCGCTCCGCGCTTCGCGCTACGCGACCAAACCAAATTTTCAGGCTTTTCTAAACTCGAAATTTTACTTCATGCGCCACGCGTATTTAACACTGAAAGCAGTGAAATATTGTGAACAAGTGAACTTCACTAGAAATCAGTGTCTTGTACGCGTGGCGCATGAAGTAAAATCTCGAGTTTAGAAAAGCCTGAAAATTTGGTTTGGCCGCCCCGCGCTTCGCGCTACGCGACCAAACCAAATTTTCAGGCTTTTCTAAACTCGAAATTTTACTTCATGCTTAGCCTGGGAGTGGAAAACACTCGTTTAAAGTTTCAAATTGGATTCTTTTAATAATCCGAGCATTGGAAAATGTGCAACGTTTTTATATGGATACTTCAATGCCAAAATTCTCTGTATAAAAATGTTCGGTGTTACATAAAACTCTCTGTATATGCATTGCCATTCTTACATACATCAACATAAACAACTTTAATCAGCAAAAACAAAATCTTTCACTAACTTTTTAAACTACCTATAGTTTAATTTTGATAATTTAGGCGTAGAAGTATTTTATTGCGGTGTTTTCCTTAATTTTTTTTACTCTTTGATTAATTAAGCATAAAACAAATATTTCGATTTTAGAAGAGCCTGAAAATTTGGTTTTGGGTGCTAAGCGAAGCGTAGCGTTCGAACCCAAATTTTCAGGCTTTTCTAAACTCGAAATATTTACTTCATGCACCAGACATGTAAAACGTCGATTTAGTCTAGAGCCTGGGTCTCCAAACTTTCCAGCCTTAGGGCCATACTGATTACTCCAGTAAGTTCCGAGGGCCAAAACCATAACAATAAGCCTTTAAAATTAGAATACTTCAGTAAACTAAATTTAATTTACTATAAAAAATATGAGTTCAAGTATGCTAGCTCTCCGCGGGCCGGATAAAATCTGTCCGCGGGCCGGATGTGGCCCTCGGGCCGTAGTTTGGAGACCCCTGGTCTAGAGTTTTAAATGTATAATATATTGGGATTAAATATAATGCTGTCTATTACTGTTAATAATTATAATTATAAACAGGATTAAGATTATAAAGAATACAAAAAATCACCAATAAAAAATAAAAAAATAATGACAGCTGTTTCAACAGGTTAAAGATTATAAAGAATTATATATCATATATATAATATCAATAATATATCATTCTTTATAATCTTTAACCTGTTGAAACAGCTGTCATTATTTTTTTATTTTTAATTAGTGATTTTTTTGTATTTTTTATAATTTTAATCCTGTTTATAATTATAATTATTAACAGTAATTTTTGATTTTTAATCCCAATATATTATACATTTAATACTCTAGTCTAAATCGACGTTTTACATGTTTGGTGCATGAAGTAAATATTTCGAGTTTAGAAAAGCCAGAAAATTTGGGTTCGAACGCTACGCTTCGCTTAGCACTCAAAACCAAATTTTCAGGCTTTTCTAAAATATATGATATATCATTCTTTATAATCTTTAACCCGTTGAAACAGCTGTCATTATTTTTTTATTTTTTATTAGTGATTATTTGTATTCTTTATAATCTTAATCCTGTTGAAACAGCTATCATTATTTTCACAGAAAAAAAAGAGTAAACAAATGTTATACTTTATCCTTTTGAAAGAGAGATTAGTTTCATTGATGAAAAAACTCTAGGACGTTTTCCTTATACACATATAATTTCCCGAAGGAGTGTTGAGAAGTATTTAATGTGTTTAAAAAAACCGATGAAACTGAAAAAATACAATTCTGTATATTATATTGTATAAATGTATACAAGCAAAGGAGCGGTAATACAATTACTACTTTGCAGAAACAGTTGGAATTAATTTAAAGCCTCCGTGAAACGTAGCTTTTAATGCGATTAACTGACTCTCCGACGAAACGGAGCTGAACAAGCTGGAATAATTAAGTTGATGCGAGTTTTACGTCTAGGCATGAACATCATATTCCACAGGAATTTCTGCATAAAGACAAATAAATCACGTTTCTGACGAGCATATAATAATTATTTTTATTAAATATAGTAAACAAACTTGGGAAAATTAACGAATATTATGCAAAAAAGTTATATATTAGAACTAATAATTAAAAATCATAATCATAAAGTCACTAAAATTATTTTGCCATTTAAAAATATACATTTTTTAAATAGCAAAATATTTTTAGTTACTTTATGATTATGATTTTTAATTATTAGTTCTAATATATAACTTTTTTGCATAATATTCGTTAATATTCCCAATTTTGTGTACTATATTTTATAAAAATAATTATTATATGCTCGTCAGAACCGTGTATTTTTTGTAGTATTGTAGAATCACCCTGTATTGCTTCATAATTAAACGATTATGCTATGAATGGGATCTCTAATTTGATTGTTCTTTTGAATAATAAACACAATTATAATTATTATTAAAAAACCGCACTCACAAAACAATTTCAATTTATTAAAAGTGCGATTCCTTACGCAATCTACAACAAATTTATTTTACAAAGACTAAACCAAACGCTTCAGTCTTTGTAAGACTAATTTGTTGTAGATTGCGTAAAGAATCACACATTTATGCCTGGTATCGTATGTTCAACAAAAAGAAACCTCTAGAGTGCCATGATTTTATCTTTTTTTTTAAATTTAAGTTGGCTACACCCTTTAGGAATTGACATATAAAACGTCAAACATAATAATTATAATGTATAATTTCATAGTTGCCAACCTACAATATTTTCCATAGCACTTTAGAGATTTTATTTTATTGAACATACTTTATTATAAAACGTTTTATTCCCTAAATAAAATTTACTTTAGGAATAAACTAATTTATTCCAAAGATTTCAGTATTATAAACACAAACTAACTTTATTTGGCTAATAAATCTCCTCAGTAAATTATTTGTTTGTTTTTCAACCAAGTAAATTTTATTCTCTAAATAATTTGACAGTTAAAAGTCAGAAGTGTATTATATTATTAAAATTACTTTAGATTCTACTACTTGTATTTATGATTTTCATTACGGTTATCATGTCTACCATTCCATCCATGTCAGATTTAAGTTCGCCTTTAGTATCTTCCCTGGCAGTGATTAATTTGAACCACAGGAAATTCTAAGGCGTCGAAGACCAAAAGTTTTTCAAGTCAGAAGCAACCCGTTGACATAAGCAAGGATTTTTCTACTTATGCATACGCTTTTTTAAATTAGTTCATTTGAAGCTATAAACGAGTGCTTTCCACTCCCAGATTAAGCATGAAGTAAAATTTCGAGTTTAGAAAAGCCTGAAAATTTGGTTTGGTCGCGTAGCGCGAAGCGCGGAGCGACCAAACCAAATTTTCAGGATTTTCTAAACTCGAAATTTTACTTCATGCGCCACGCGTATTTAACACTAAAAACATTGAAATATTGTGAACAAGCGAATTTTACTTGAAATCAGTGTCTTATACGCGTGGCGCATGAAGTAAAATTTCGAGTTTAGAAAAGCCTGAAAATTTGGTTTGGCCGCTCCACGCTTCGCGCTACGCGACCAAACCAAATTTTCAGGCTTTTCTAAACTCGAAATTTTACTTCATGCTTAGCCTGGGAGTGGAAAACACTCGTTTAAGTCTTATATAATTTCTAATAAGCTTTCTTTTTCTTGTTCTGTGTAATTCTCTCCTATTTCACGATTATTCTCCAATACTCGAAATTTTACTTCATGCGCCACGCGTAATAAACACTGACAACATTAAAATATTGTGAACAAGTGAACTTCCCTTGAAATCAGTGTTTTATACGCGTGGCGCATGAAGTAAAATTTCGAGTTTAGAAAAGCCTGAAAATTTGGTTTGGTCGCTCCGCGCTTCGCGCTACGCGACCAAACCAAATTTTCAGGCTTTTCTAAACTCGAAATTTTACTTCATGCTTAGCCTGGGAGTGGAAAACACTCGTTTAAGTCTTTTATAATTTCTAATAAGCCTTCTTTTTCTTGTTCTGTGTAATTCTGTCCTATTTCACGATTATTCTCCAATACTCGAAATTTTACTTCATGCGCCACGCGTAATAAACATTGAAAACATTTAAATATTGTAAACAGGTGAACTTCACTTGAAATCAATGTCTTATACGCGTGGCGCATGAAGTAAAATTTCGAGTTTAGAAAAGCCTGAAAATTTGGTTTGGCCGCTCGGCGCTTCGCGCTACGCGACCAAACCAAATTTTCAGGCTTTTCTAAACTCGAAATTTTACTTCATGCTTAGCCTGGGAGTGGAAAACACTCGTTTAAGTCTTTTATAATTTCTAATAAGCTTTCTTTTTCTTGTTCTTTGTAATTCTGTCCTATTTCACGATTATTCTCCAATACTCGAAATGTTACTTCATGCGCCACGCGTAATAAACATTGCAAACATTTAAATATTGTAAACAGGTGAACTTCACTTGAAATCAATGTCTTATACGCGTGGCGCATGAAGTAAAATTTCGAGTTTAGAAAAGCCTGAAAATTTGGTTTGGCCGCTCCGCGCTTCGCGCTACGCGACCAAACCAAATTTTCAGGCTTTTCTAAACTCGAAATTTTACTTCATGCTTAGCCTGGGAGTGGAAAACACTCGTTTAAGTCTTTTATAATTTCTAATAAGCCTTCTTTTTCTTGTTCTGTGTAATTCTGTCCTATTTCACGATTATTCTCCAATACTCGAAATTTTACTTCATGCGCCACGCGTAATAAACATTGAAAACATTTAAATATTGTAAACAGGTGAACTTCACTTGAAATCAATGTCTTATACGCGTGGCGCATGAAGTAAAATTTCGAGTTTAGAAAAGCCTGAAAATTTGGTTTGGCCGCTCGGCGCTTCGCGCTACGCGACCAAACCAAATTTTCAGGCTTTTCTAAACTCGAAATTTTACTTCATGCTTAGCCTGGGAGTGGAAAACACTCGTTTAAGTCTTTTATAATTTCTAATAAGCTTTCTTTTTCTTGTTCTTTGTAATTCTGTCCTATTTCACGATTATTCTCCAATACTCGAAATGTTACTTCATGCGCCACGCGTAATAAACATTGAAAACATTTAAATATTGTAAACAGGTGAACTTCACTTGAAATCAATGTCTTATACGCGTGGCGCATGAAGTAATATTTCGAGTTTAGAAAAGCCTGAAAATTTGGTTTGGCCGCTCCGCGCTTCGCGCTACGCGACCAAACCAAATTTTCAGGCTTTTCTAAACTCGAAATGTTACTTCATGCTTAGCCTGGGAGTGGAAAACACTCGTTTAAGTCTTTTACAATTTCTAATAAGCTGTCTTTTTCGTGTTCTGCGTAATTCTATCCTATTTTACGATTATTCTCCAATAAATATAAGTAATTATACTAAATTTCTAATTTGATTGACAATTCAATTTGAAAGATTGACAATTCAATTTGAAAGATTGACATATCAATTTGAAAGATTGACAATTCAATTTTAAAAATTGGTTTAACGTAAAGAAAAATTAGCATTAAGAAAAATTGAGTTTGTCAATAGTTTGCAGAATATTTAAAAAATATAAAAACGAATTAAAACTAATATCGACCTTCTGCAAAAATTTTGTCTCATTGAGACAAGTCTCCAAATATTTATTGAAACAACTCGAGCTCGAGAAGTAGTTGTTTTAATGAATATTTGGAGACTTGTCGTTTTGCAGAAAGTCGATATTAATTTTAATTCATTATTATTTAAAAAAAAATGGTGGTTTGAAATGTATAATTTAGGTCGGTAATCTACTAATTAAAACATTTATTTCTAAAATTGCAAATTATTTGGTGGGTTTGTTTTATCATACGCAATTTAATTTGCTTATTAGTTTATTACGTAAATAAATTTAATCCACAAATAGTTATCTAATGATTTATTAATCGTTTATAATACCGGGCGTTAATGTTTTAAAGTAGTCCACAATTAAGTGTTGGCAGTTTCATTCATACTTATAATTTGAATTCGTTAAAAAATCAAAGCTTTGTAGAATATAAAAACGAATTAAAACTAATATCGAGCTTCTGCAAAAATTTAGTCTCGTTGAGACTTTTCCTAATATTCATTGCAACAACTATTTCGCGGTAAGACCCCGACAAATATTGAATTATACAGGGAATATTTGAGTTACACAACAAATTTACTGTTCTATTCATAATTTATAAGCAAACTGGTACATCAGACCAAATTATTCTCTTAGTAAACTAAATGAATAAACAGGAAATTAAAATAAATTGAAAAAATTACAGGAAACGAATATTAATTGAAAAAAGTTAAATGTTTGCAAAGAGGCGATTTTATTTTTAATTAGTTTTTATATTTTGTTAATATTCTGCAAACAATTAGCAAATTAAATTTTTCTTTATGTTAAAGCTTTGTAGAAAAAAAATCAGATATATGCTGAACAAAACATCATATTTTTGTTCTTGAATAACTTTCTCATTTATCACTTGGTGAAACATTTTGAAATAATATTAAAGGATAAATTAAAAACACGCTACGCAATCAAACCAGGTGTTTTTAATTTATCCTTTAATATTATTTCAAAACATCATAGTTCAAAGGCTCAGAGAGATCAACGAAATCAAACAAAAACTTAATATACTAAATATAGCACGTTATATTGGAATTTTATTCTAAGAAATAATGATCATTTTGGTCTTCAATAAATGATTGCTTTCGATATGAAAACCGTAATATGAATGATACCGCCTTTTATCGGAAAATTATTGAATACTAGTGAATGAAAAATGAGGAATTGCTTTATGATGTTTTCAATTGAAAATTTCCTTTTGTGTGATTGTTTTATTGGGAAGGGATTTCATGATAATACTTTGGTGCATTGCGGAAACGTGAGTTTTATTATTTCATAATAATTCTTTGATGCACTGCAGAAATTGTGGAAATGTCTATTTTATACGTTCGTAATAAAAACAGTACATTGATGAAAAATATTATATTAATCAACTATTCTCTAATATATAAATACTTTCAATTTTTGAGTCTGTCTATTTTTAAGTTTATTTTTTGTAATAATACATATAATAATAATAAATGATAGTCACAGTCTAAATTTATAAAAAAAAAAATCGTTATTTCTGGTGTTGTAAGTGCGCATTACTTTGAAAATGATACCTAGTATGAAGAGGAGCCAATGCTCGTGGGAGAACTGGAAATCGAATAGAAAAGAAGAAACTATGGTCGGGATGTGGGGTAAGAGCTAAACAGACGACTATATACACTAATCACCGGTCTCGCTTATGGACGCGGTTACCAAATTTTATATAGAGACTGGCTAACTGGATATCCGAGGGTGGTTTAAAAAGTCCGTGCAAAGTCCGAGAGATGGCACCACTGGCGCGTATCGAAGTCATGTTTAGTTAGTAGCATCTCTTGAATGAACGCACACCAAGTTTCAGCCATATTGGTCTATTTCTTTGTGTTTCGCATTCGTGTGAATCAAGAAAGTCGAGTGATTTTCAAGAAATAGACGAAAATGAATTTCATGTGGTGATTAAACATTACTTTATGAAAGGCAAAACGACTCAGGAGACTAAAGAGAAGCTTGATAAACATTATGGTGACTCTGCACCTTCGATTAGAACAGTTTATAAGTGATCGATATTTGTTTTTGAGTTTCGTGAAGAGTATAATCATAAATAATTAACACTGTTGTATCCTTTCTTCACACCTTATTTTCTAATGGTTAGATATATATTTCAAGTGCTAAGCACTCATTTTCAATAACAACTCAACTCCGTTGTTATTGAAAATGAGTGCTTAGCACTTGAAATATATATCTAACCATTAGAAAATAAAGTGTGAAGAAAGGATACAACAGTGTTAATTATTTAAGTTTATAAGTGGTTTCAAAATTTTCGGACTGACCATATGGGCACAAGTGACGCTGAACGCTCTGGACGGCCTGTAGATTTTACGACTCCAAAAATCATTGATCAAATCCACGATATAGTGATGGATGACAGAAGAGTTAAGGTGCGTGAGATTGCTGGTGCTGTGAGCATCTCGACTGAATGGGTACATAATATTTTGCATAAACATTTGGACATGAGAAAGCTATCCGCAAGATGGGTGCGCGATTGCTCACACTTGACCAAAAACGGAATCGTGTGAAGTGTTGCAAGGATGGTTTGCAGCTGTTCCAGAAGAGTCCGGAGGACTTTAAGCGTCGTTTCGTCACTGTAGATCCTGGGTCTCCAAACTATCTTCTTCGCGGGCTACAAATACAATTCTACATAATAAAGTCGGCCAAGATCCGATTAATTTTATTAAATTATGAAAAATTTAAGGAACAATTGTTACAATATTTCAAAATATGACATTTACAAAAAAAATTACAAACAATCGCGGGCCGGATTCATGCAAGTCGCGGGCCGTAGTTTGGAGACCACCGCTGTAGATGAAACATGGATACATAACTATACTCCTGAGACCAAACAACAATCTAAGCAATGGGTTACCAAGGGCCAATCTGCACCAAAAAATTCGAAGACCGTTCCTTTGGGCGGAAAGGTAATGGCGACTGTCTTTTGGTATTCGCAAGGGATAATCTCCATTGACTATCTGGAAAATGGGAAAAACTATTACAGGTAAATATTATTTATCGTTATTGGACCGTTTGAAAACCGAGCTGCAAGAAAAACACCCACGATTGGCCCACAAGAAAGTCCTTTTCCATCACGACAACGCACCAGCACACACCTCAGCAGTTGTGGTCGCAAAATTAATGGAAATAGGATTCCAGCTCGTTTCACATCCCCCCTATTCTCAGACTTGGCTTCCTTGGACTACTATTTGTTCCCCAATTTGAAGAAATGGCTGGTGGGACAAAGATTTTATTTAAACGAGGAGGTGATTGCAGACACTAATGGATATTTTGTAGACATCGACAAATCCTATTATTCGGAAGGGATCAACAAACTAGAACATCGTTGGACGAAGTGTATAAGCCTAAAAGGAGACTATGTCGAAAAATAAAAAAGGTTTACCCCAAACACGTTAGTAGTTTTTATTTTTGCACGGAATTTTCAAACGCCCCTCGTATATGAACTGTGCTAGTATTAAGTAATACTTACAAATTCTACTACACTTAGTACATTACTTATAAACATAAGCAAATTCATGAAATTTATTATTTATTTGGCATCAGTTCTGACCAGCTCTTGTTAATATTTTTTTTCTAGAGTGTATTTCTAATGTTTTTAAGTAATTAATCTAAACACTAGAAATTAATCCTCCGTTGCCCGGCGAATCCACCATAATTCCGCCCAGCGCGCTCTAATTTCCAACTTGTTTGCTGTAACAGGAATCACCCCCCTTCCTTCGAAGGGGATTTAACTTTGTAGTAGTTTCGCAAAGGTGATGGTTGGATACTTAGCACGCACATTTGTAATTCGTAATTCTCTTTCATCTCGAATTTATGCGGGCGCTAATGCTTATCCGCCATATGGGCACTGTTTAATTAAAACCATTCATATTTTAAACAATTCAAACTTCGTGGAATTAAATACGAGTAATATTCCTTGCGGTTTAATTTCATACACAGTATTATATTCCTTACTCTTTGTGTGTATGAATATTATAGTAACTAAAAAATCGTGATATGAAATGTACTCTTTTTGAATGAGATTTTAATACAAATTTTTCTGCACTGTCTATATCAGTGATGGGGAAACTACGGCCCGCGGGCCAAGTCCGGCCCGCGGAAAAGTTTAATCCGGCCCGTTTAAGAGTGCCGTCGTGAGAATGTTTGAACGCGTTCTTACTTCGTAATGTGACGACCCGCATAAAGACTACCTACCTACGATTAAGCATTATTCTTTGGCCCGCTACGATTGTCTGGTTATTACAAATGGCCCGTCTTAAAAAAAGTTTCCCCACCTCTGGTCTATATAGTAGATGAATATTGAGTTAAATAGACTTAAACTTGATGAAATGGATATGCAATATACTAGTTTTAGATTAATATTACACAACATTTCCCTCACTGTGGATAAATATCAAGAGGAGGTCGACCGCTATCTAAACGCGGAAAACTCGTCGTATTGTCGTTTTCACTATGACCTTATTAAATATGAAATATTTTTAAATCAATAAAATATTTCCTACTTTTACCGTTATATAATAGAAAAATGATAATAACTTCAAATATTCTTTATTGTTTTATCTTTTCAATGTAGTTTCTCAAGTTCTTGAATTAATTTCTCATCTGGCACTTGGAGAAACATATTAGAATATGTAAAGTTATTTAAATAAAAAACACTTGGTATTGTTTCAGAAATTATATCTTTATTCCGACTAGTTTCGGTGTGTTCGACCATTTTCAAAGGAATGAGTAGTTTCTCAGTTGAAGCAATATAATTAGTAGATTGAATGAATTTGGTTTGAGTCGAGTTCAATTAAAGATTTGGCAGTAACTTTTGATCATAAGTTGATATTTACTGATCGTATAAATACGATTTGTGAGAAAAGTATCAAACTGTTGGGCTTTTCCCATGCCACTTATAACGACTTTCATAACATTGACGTTTTGAAAAAAAATGTATTTTTCATACGTTCGTTCTAACCTTGAATTTGCTTCTGTTATTTGGTCACCGTACTGCGAAATTACTGTAAGTAGAATTAAAGCAGTTCAAAGAAAGTTTTTAAAAATGTTGTTTTTTAAAGATAAAAAAAGGGAATGTGCATCTGCATCCACTACATACAAAGAGTTTTATATAACACCGAACATTTGCATCCAATACAATTTGACACCTTTAATTTTTAAGTTATGTGTAAATTGGGAAGCCTATATGACCATTAAAAATTGTTGCCAATCAATCGCAATTAATGCCTTAACTTGTACATACAGGGAGTTTTTCTTTCAAGTATTTATTTATTTATTTACGGAATCTCCTTTTACACAAATCTACAAGGATTAGTTACATATATAGATTTAGTAAAAATTACAATAAATTATATAGAAATACAACAATAACAAAAAGTACCAATAACCTAACAGATAATGATACAAATATACTAACGTAAATGAATAATCAAGAGAACATACAAAACGGCGCATCAAAGCGTGAAAGTTAATGAATGCCTCAAATTCAAAACTATTTGAATTCAAGAAAACAATCTTACGCTTCATATAGTTTCCAGAATTTAAACATAATCTATAATACACAGTATACGTACAGAAATATCGTTAAAAATGTACATGTATTTAAGTTAAGCATTGATGCATCTGCCGCTTAAATAGACTGTACGGTACACCAACAAAATCGACAGTAGAGCGTATATTATTGCACTGATTGGAGATACGCGACAAGGGACTATGTTGTCCATAAGTAGTTCTATGATATACGTTATGCATTAGTTGCGTGTTTCTTACAGTCCTTGCGGGAACATGGATATTAAGTAAACTAACCAGACTGACGAAATACAGTCATTTAAGATCTTATATAGCAAACACATGTCCATCGGCCTGCTACGTATCTCCAATGGCAATAGCCCCAAATATGTTTCAATGCTATCGCTTGGTATTAGTAACCCACTGCAATGCAACTTAAATGATGCATACTTAATGAATTTTCTCTGTACCGATTCTAATCTGTTTATATGAACCGCATAAGATGGAGACCAAATTACCCGACAGTACTCCAGCTGTGATCTAACGAGTGAATTGTAGAGAATAGTGATGGACCGTGTATTAGTTAGATCAGCCGAAAATCGTTTCACAAAATAGAGAGTTTTATTTGCCTTATTAATAACACTATCGATGTGTGGGTTAAATGACAACTTGGAATCAAATAAAACTCCAACATCGCGGATCAAATTGACTTTAGTTAATGATTTCTCGTTGAGACAATATTGAAATTCAATTGGTTTTTTGCACCTACTAAAACATATATATTGACATTTCTTCACATTCAGTGCCATGTCGTTTAATTCACACCATTTGGTTATGCTAGTTAGATCATCTTGAATGAGCAAGCAATCATGAATCGTCCGTACTTTAAAATAAATATTCACATCATCAGCGAACAGCAAATGTGGACACTTAAGTGCATTACTAAGATCGTTAATAAATAATGAGAACAGGGGCGGCCCCAGATGAGACCCCTGAGGGACACCGGAAGTTATCTTGATGCGACTAGATAAATTGGATTTAATAGAAACTCTTTGCGATCTGCATGCGAGATATGATTTAATCCACGTTAACAGCGGATCTTGTATACCATATGATTGAAGTTTTTGCATAAGAATTGAATGATTGACGCAGTCGAAAGCTTTGCTGAAATCTAAATAAACTGCATGAACTTCACTGCCCTCTTCTAGGGCGTTGGATATGTATTGTGAATATATGAACAAGTTAGTTAACGTGGATCGTGTTGAATAAAATCCGTGCTGGTGTTCGCTGATGATTGTGGAGAAGTTATTAAAAAGCTCAGTGTATATTAGCTTTTCAAAAACCTTCGATAGTGCACTAAGAATGGATATCGGACGATAATTCTCTACATTCGATTTAGAACCGGCCTTATGTATGGGAACGACATATGATTCTTTCCAAATATTAGGAAAGGTTCCAGTTTCAAGGGATAAATTAAATATACATTGAAGTGGATCAACTAAGTAAGCGGCACAATTACGTAAAAATAAATTTGGGACATTGTCGGGACCAACACTAGTACAGTTTTTTAATGAACCTAGAACCGTTAAAATATTATGGTCTTCAATGCATATTATGTTGATATGTGAAAAATGATCTGGTGAAAATAGTATATTTTTATTATGATTTGATTTGTATACCCATGCAAAATAGCCGGCGAATAAATTGCTTACATCTGAGGCTGTTGATGCATTATGAGCACCGTAATGCATAGACACCGGGATCCCATGGGATTTGTTTTTGCTGTGTATGTCCCAATTACAGCGTAAAAATCTTTAGATACTCATTGTTTTTTCTTAAGAGTTCAATTTAAAACTTGAAATGAGTGTGTTCCACTCCCAGACTAAGCATGAAGTAAAATTTCGAGTTTAGAAAAGCCTGAAAATTTGGATTGGTCGCGTAGCGCGAAGCGCGGAGCGGCCAAACCAAATTTTCAGGCTTTTCTAAACTCGAAATTTTACTTCATGCGCCACCGGTACAAAACACTGACATATTACGAAGATTAAAACACACCGCTAAACTTTGCATTGCATCAGTGTTTTGTACCGGTGGCGCATGAAGTAAAATTTCGAGTTTAGAAAAGCCTGAAAATTTGGTTTGGCCGCTCCGCGCTTCGCGCTACGCGACCAAACCAAATTTTCAGGCTTTTCTAAACTCGAAATTTTACTTCATGCTTAGCCTGGGAGTGGAAAACACTCGTTAAAAGCTTCAAATTAAATTCTTTTAATAAACCGAGCATCGGCAAATGTACATCGTATGCTTATGTATACTTAAAAGAAAAATTCTCGTTATGAAAATGTTCGGTGTTACAAAAAACTCTCTGTATGATAACCTCTTGCAAACATTTATAATAATCCTTTATTTGCATAATAATAACATTCAACAAAAAAAAATATATAAAGGTACATATTAGTGTAAATTTAGGAAAAATTGAATGTAACAAAATGCGCATCATAATTAAATTAAATATTTACTTTATATGTGGAATACACTTTGTATCTACGAATTAAACAAACATGAACAAATACTCTATACATATATATTTTGTGTTACATACATTGAAAATCTAGCCATCACGATTGTTATTAGCACTTCTGTAAATGTATTTTAACTGCCAACTTAAACTAGCTCAAATTAAGATTTTTAAATTCATTTGGAATTTCATTATAAATCCTGTATATTTGATAAGAAAATGACCGTTCATATAGAGAGGTGCGGTGTTTAGGAGGAGATAGGCGCCCTTTAAATCGAGTATTTAATGTGTGCACATCATCTCGAAATGTAATTTTATTATAGAGGTATTGTGGTAATTTATTTATTATCACTTTATGAAATAAACACAACGTCTGACATTCTCGCCTAGCAGCCATATTTAGCCACCCTGTTTCAATAAGTTTATATGAAATTCTGTCAAACTTTCTGATTCCAAATATAAAACGCAGGCATGAGTTTTGGACTTTTTGTATGCGATTATTAGTTATTCTATCAATTAATTTAATGTCGAAAGACTTAGTGATAGGCGTACTAAATTTCTAATGCTATTTTTGTATAGGGTAGTTAATAACAAAATTGATAAACCTAACATCCTAGCTTAAGCTAAAGTAAGCTGAAGTTTCAGGTCCCTAGACTAACATCTCGCAGTAATTAACTATTTTTTGAACCACATGCCAATACACTAGCCCATTATAAAAATATTGTTTAATAGTTTAAATAATAGAATAAATACCAGAAAATCTCTCATCAAGATAATAACAGACTTATCGGTACCATTGACATTGTTGTAAGGCTTAAAGTATGTATTTTTTCGTCTCTTTTCTCTTCTATTTTTCTTTTATATAACATTATAGTTGCACATTATACAGAGAGTTTTATGTAACACCGAACATATGTCGTACATTTTATTAAAAGAATTTAATTTGAAGCTTTAAACGAGTGTTTTCCACTCCCAGACTAAGCATGAAGTAAAATTTCGAGTTTAGAAAAGCCTGAAAATTTGGTTTGGTCGCGTAGCGCGAAGCGCGGAGCGGCCAAACCAAATTTTCAGGCTTTCCTAAACTCGAAATTTTACTTCATGCGCCTCGCGTATAAAACACTGGTTTTGAGTGAAGTTAAAAAAATACGTCTTTAACATACTGCTTTAGTAGCATATTGTAAACTTCACAATACTTTAGTGTCTTATACGCGTGGCGCATGAAGTAAAATTTCGAGTTTAGAAAAGCCTGAAAATTTGGTTTGGCCGCTCCGCGCTTCGCGCTACGCGACCAAACCAAATTTTCAGGCTTTTCTAAACTCGAAATTTTACTTCATGCTTAGTCTGGGAGTGGAAAACACTCGTTTAAAGCTTCAAATTAAATTCTTTTAATAAACCGAGCATCGGAAAATGTACAACGTATGTTCGGTGTTACATAAAACTCTCTGTATGTATGTTCTACAATTAGGTAGCGTAGCATTACACCGGGTGGTTCATTTAACCTGGAATAGCGTATATCTCGAAAAATACGCATCGTACAGAAAAATAGCGGAATCCAAAGTTTAATATTTTTGTGTGAGGAATCTCTTAAAAGTAAAAATCCCTTAAAAGTAAAAGTTGCACGTGAAGCGTCCAAATCCAAACTCAGGCTTTTCTAAACTCGAAATTTTACTTTATGCGCCATGCGTATAAAACACTGATTTCAATTGAAATTCAAAATATACTGCTTAAAAGTTTACAAAACAAATCAAACATGATTACAGCGTCATCTGTCGTGAATCGAAAAAAAGTTTTGGATAAAACGTACATAGTTTTTGACGTAGTATCCGTAGTAATGGGGGTTCTTGTTTAGGGTTTCAAAGTTGCACCCCGCCCTACCTACAGGGGGAGTGGGGGAGTTAAAATTTTACTTCTAACCGATTCCTCACACGAAAATATTAAACTTTGGACCCTACTATTTTTTCTGTACAATGCATATTTTTCGAGATATACGCTATTCCAGGTTAAATGAATCATCCGGTATAATATTAACCCATTAAGCGCCATTGATGCGTACACGCAACATTATAAATGTTTGGTTAATTATATAACTGAATAAGTTAATTTAATATATTATATTATTTGACATGGCTTCAAAATGTAAGGAGAAAAATGTAAATATTTTGTTAATTAAATATTTCGGTTATTACTTATTAAAAAAAAATAATGAGAGTGTATTTCTAACTTCACAATACTTTAGTGTTTTATGCGCGTGGCGCATGAAGTAAAATTTCGAGTTTAGAAAAGCCTGAAAATTTGGAGCGACCAAACCAAATTTTCAGGCTTTTCTAAACTCGAAATTTTACTTCATGCTTAGTCTGGGAGTGGAATCACTCGTTCTAAACTTCATACTGCACGTTTTTATATAAAATCTCTAGAATTGCTCGGCCGTTAATGGGTTAAGTTTCCTGAAATTGAATTTGTTAGCAAAATATAAAATAATATAGAATAAAGAATTTTAAATTATTATTTCAGTTGTTCAATACGTTTTCGATATTTATTTATTTGTTTTTAAACCCAAGGCCAATTACAGGATAAATTGAAGTTAATTAGAATAACAAGAAATAAGAACAATTATACGTATAAAAAATGCGACAAATGTTTGTTCTTATTTTAAACAATCTGGTCATTAATATTTCAGGAATTATAAAATTAAGGAGTTTGCTGTTATTTATGTAAGCATGAACAAAATTCTTTAACTAAGAAATAAATTGCAGTTGTTGAAATTATATAAAAATCTGAATTTCAACAGAAAATCTAACGTTTAAGTAATATCTTATGATTTGTAAGTTAGTTCAATATGCACTAACTTAAAAATCATAAAATATAACTTAAACGCTAGATTTTTATGAACATTTCAGGAGTTGTGAAATGAAAAAATAATTCGAGATACGTTTGTTCTCCTTTTTATTTATTTATTTATTCATCAACGGGATTCATATACAAAACGAGACTACAATTTGTGATTCTTAAAACTAACAAAGGTACATATAAGACTAGAGTATAAAATATATATATATATTTCCTAAGCTACAAATACAATGATAATTTATAAGTGGCAAACTAACCATGTACACAATAACCTATTCCATTAATAAGAATGCACGTAGGTGTTTCAATGTTCCACTAAAAATGCCAAAATTGATATTATTGCAATTAGCACAAATCCTATTGATACCAAAATTATTGCAGTAATTGGTTCTGTACATTTGTTAATAAAATGACTTACTGCTCCGTAATGGGCGACTTGGAACATGGAAGTTCACTAAACTTAAGAGTTCTGGACAGATTATCACACCTGATATTAATTTTTGAAAAAAAATAACATCTGCATTTAAGCGTCGTTGCTCGAGCGATTGCAAATTAATAAATGACAATATATGTGGATAAGTGCAATTAAGATTGAATTTAAAGGTTATGTATGTAAGGAATCTATGTTGAACCCTCTCCACTTGGTTGATGTTTTAGGATGTATTTGGGGACCATACCAGTGAGCAATATTCGATATGCGGCCGAACGAGAGACACATGCAGATTTACGAGCGTTCTTATATTAGAAAAATCTATACACTATCTTCTAATAAAGCCTAACATTTGGAAGGCTTTCGAAGTTAAAGTGTAACACCAAGATCTCTTACAACATAAGTGTGTGCTAATGGTGTGTTATTAAGAGAGTAATTTCTGAGTCCCTTTAATCTCTTTTTAGAATAAGACACAACAAAACATTTGGAAACATTCAGCTTCAATTTGTTTATAATACACCAACGACTTAACGCTTCCAGGTCGAGTTGTAGCTTATGGCTAGAATAATTTTCCTTAATAGGCATGTACAGCTTTAAATCGTCCGCAAAAAGAAGGCAATTGGAAAATTTGAAACACTTTACAATATCATTGATAAAAACAATAAATAGTAATAGACCAATATGTGATCCCTGCGGTACCCCCGAAGTTACAGGTATGGGACGAGAAGTGAAGTTACTGATGCGGACTGTTTGCTGAGGTATGATTTAATCCAATCGAGCTAAGACCCATGTACACCAACCCCTAAAAGTTTTTCGACCAAGATTTGATGGTCAACACTGTCGAACGCTTTAGAAAAGTCGGTGTACACGGTATCAACCTCGTACCCCCCTTCCAGCGATGTAGTAATTGTTGCCCCAAAGATTAGTTTTGGTCAATTTTTATTTAATATCAAAAACATTGTATTTGTGAAATATATCTGTAAATAAACAAGCCGTAACAAAATAAATGCTTTCGATATGATGCGATTTAAATTACATTCAAATATTTATCGCGGGCTGAAACTTTGTTTGTAATCGCAATAGTTATCCAACTCGGCACGTTTTCACTCACATCATTGGGTTGATGAAAATTTCATGCGTGCTGAAAAAAAAAAACAAGAACGGGCAAGCACAGAGGTGTGAATCAATACCCAATTCCAACAAGTGCGAAACTGATGAAAATGCATGCGGACAGTTTAGTTATCCTTCTGAGTGTTCTCGACAACACGAGGCAACAAGTGGTTGCGATGAGAAGTGGATCGATAACAAAAAGGCATGTCTGGTAACGATGGAAGTGCGATTATAGAGAAATCCATGTAGCCTAAAGCAAATTGCTTTAGGCGCTTGGATTTTGAAAGCGCAAGATTTTATTAGAAGAAATAAACATTTGTAAAATGTATTAACAATAAATCTAACAATTAATTGATCAATGAGGCTAATAATTGTTGAAAATTCATAATCACATATTAACATCCACATCTCCAATAATATTTCGAAAGCTTTAAAAATGTGGGGATTCATGTGGCATATAACTAAAAATCTGGACACGGAATGTCTTAAAACTTTATACTGCTCCCTCGTTAGATCTCATCTTGAATATGCGTCGCCCGTCTGGACACCATTTACTAATTACAACATGAAACGTTTGAAAGTAGTACAGAGGAAATTCTTGCGATGTATTGAGTACAAATCCGGACATCGCCATGCTCGCGGTGATTACAAACAAGTAATGGAAGACCTCAATTTGTCAACTCTCCAAAATCGTAGAGTAAATGCCGACATTTGCCTTTTATATCGGATAATCAATGGGCACATTAATTCCCCCGGCCTGTTAGATGCCTTAACTTTGCATGTGCCTACAAGGAACACCCGGACCAATACATTATTTTATTTAGGCTCTCATCGCACAGTTTCAGCATCGATGAACACGATTACCAGACTAATGAAGACCGGCAATGACTACAACCAATACCATTGGTTTGATTTCTTTGGATTGTCATTTCAACAATTTAAGGCTAGATTGAATCGTTTTTCGTAAGCGTATTACAATAATATTTATATTTTATATTCAGTCGATTTAAATTATTTAAATTAATTTTTATTTTTAGTTATCAATCATGCATGTATATTTTAAATTATTTTCTGTTTCTTATATTTTTTTTAAGCTTTTTGGATTTCTTTTATTGTATTATTTTGTAATAATGGCACTACCGTAAATAAACGTTTTTATTTATTTATTTATTTAAATATATGAAAGAAAATATAGTGATATTTAATATAAGTATAAATCTAACTATTGAAATTTCTAAAAAGTTTTCACAAATTGGCTTGATATAGTTAGAAATATACAGTATTTCTCAGCACTGGGTCGGGACCACACTGACGAGGACTTTGAAATCTGAATCGCGTCTGTTAGTATCCGGTTCCGGAATACTGAACAGAAATTCATTTTTATAATTCATTTGATTATGGGATTATCCCCAATTTAAAAATTAAATACATATCATAAATAAAAACATAATAACTTAAAAAATATATATATATATATATATATATATATTTATTTTTAGGTTTTCGCGAGCAAAATATAACTTGCTTGAGTTTTTTGGGCTGCTTTCTCGCGTTGGTTGCTTTATTTGCGCTCTACGTTTCGGCAGCATCACTTCTGCCATCCTCAGGAGCTTTTTTGTATATTGAGTGATGGATGTCACGTTCACTGTCAGTACATTTGTTTTGTAAACTAGGGACTTGTAGTCTAGATCTGCTGCGTGTTATTGGTCCACTCGATGTAGAAGGTGCTAAAATTTCTTGATTTGTGTCCGATGTATCTGCATTATTGAAATTACTTGAATTTGTCTGAATATTCCGAAAATTGTTGGATATTGGAGGCAAGTCATTTTTTTGTTGTTTTATTATATTCATCAAAGGTTTCCATGTGGTTTGTTTAGCACCTTCTACATCGAGTGGACCAATAACACGCAGCAGATCTAGACTACAAGTCCCTAGTTTACAAAACAAATGTACTGACAGTGAACGTGACATCCATCACTCAATATACAAAAAAGCTCCTGAGGATGGCAGAAGTGATGCTGCCGAAACGTAGAGCGCAAATAAAGCAACCAACGCGAGAAAGCAGCCCAAAAAACTCAAGCAAGTTATATATATATATATGTATATATATATATATATATATATATATATATATATATATAATCTATTGCCTTGTCTACCCTTAGGTGTAAGGCTTCTATTTTAATAGTCTCTTTTCTATTTATCTCCTGCGTACACAAATTTGGACCAGCCTCCTTTATTTCTTGCCATCTTCTCCGCTTCATTCCATTTTACATTTCTTTTCTTCAGGATTCCTGTCGTTTGGTCGTTCCAGGTTTTTGTTGGTCTT
Source organism: Philonthus cognatus (assembly GCA_932526585.2). Taxonomy (NCBI): domain Eukaryota; kingdom Metazoa; phylum Arthropoda; class Insecta; order Coleoptera; family Staphylinidae; genus Philonthus; species Philonthus cognatus. The sequence goes on along the minus strand of OW052250.1, from coordinate 12,941,701 downwards.
CCTCACTTTTTCTTTATTCCTGTCTTCGCCTGCCAGATGTTTTTCACCTGTCTTCCATCACTCATCCTGCATAAATGTCCAAACCATTTGAGTTGGTTCAATTCTATGTTATATAGATGGTACCCCTAATTCTTCTCGGACTGCCTCATTTCTAATTCTGTCTCTCCTGGTTATACCTTTCACTCTTCTCAGGAACTTCATATCAACGGCCTGTATCTTACTCTTCTGTCTGTTTGTGAGAACCCATGGTTAGTATTGGTCTGAATACTGTTTTGTATACTGTCATTTTTGTTTTCCTGCTGATGTTTTTATTGCCGATGAATGAGTTGCTTAACGCAAAGAAAAATCTAGTGGCGTAGCTAATTCTTTCGTCTATTTCTTGTTCCATGTTTCCGTTTCTTTCTATTGTCACTCCGAGGTACTTGGTCGACTTGCTCTAGTTCTTGGTTGTTTATGTCTAAATTTATTCGTCTGTTGTCCTGTCCTATAACCATTTTACTGATGTTGACGTTTAGGTTTCTTTTTCGAAGTTCTTTTCCCCATATCATTAGACTTGCCTTCAGGTCTTCTTCTCTGGGTGCGCATATCATCACGTTATCAGCAAACGCGCATTCAGATATTCCTACTGGTTTTAGTTTATTAAATCCTATATGTACTGTTTTTACATGCTTTTTAGTTTCTTGTAGGATATCATCCATAATTATAATAAATAGTGCTGGACTCATTACACCTCCCTGTCGATGTTGATAGGGAATTTTTCGGATTGTCGGTTATCTCTCCTTACATAGCTGCTGTTGATATCATACAGACTTTCAATTGCCTTTCCTAATTTTGTCTTGATACCCCTTTGTCTTAAACTGTCCCATATTTGTTCTTGTGCTACTTTGTCGAAAGCTTTCTCTAGGTCTAAGAATGCTATGTATGCTTTTCCCTCTTTCAGTTTCGTTTTCTCTATCATTTGTTTTATTGTGAAAATGTGATCCTGGGCACTACGTCCTTTTCTAAAACCGCTCTGTTGTTCTGCAAGTTGTCTTTCTATTGTCTTCTTTAGTCTTTTTTCCAGTATTTGCTCGTATATTTTTGACACAATACTTAGTAGGGTAATTCCCCTGTAGTTTTTGCAGTCTCTAGAGTCACCTTTCTTAAATATTGGTACTATGATTCCTACTTAAAACTAACTAAACCAAATACAAAATAATACTAATACTTTATGAAGTATGCGAATTATAAATTGTTTTGTTTAATTTTAGTTCATAGTAACTGTAACATCCAATTTTAAAATGTTTTTGTGATTGTTTATTTATTTATTCACGTATTTTGTACCTGACACATGTAAAGAATACGTATTGTACAATCACTACTAAAGAACCTACTGAGCAAAACACAAACTATTTATTTTCTGGTTTCACAAACAAAGTTCTGCTCGCTCGTGGACGAAACAGTGACCTGTATATGCACTTTGTGCATTCGTGTCACTGACGATGCCACTATGAAGCATTAGGTGGCGTTAGCTATCGAAATCATTAATAGTTTTCACATATTGGCTTGAAATAGTCAGAAATGTTCAGTATTCCTCAGCACTGGGTCGGGACCACACTGAAGAGGACCTTGAAGTCCGAAACGCGTCTGTGGGTACCTGGTGCCGGAATACTGAACACAAATTCAATTTTGATATTTGTTTTCTGGTTTCACAAACAAAGTTCTTCTCGCTCGTGGACGCAACAGTGACCTGTATATGCACTTTGTGCATTCGTGTCACTGACGATGCCACTATGAAGCATTAGATGGCGTTAGCTATCGAAATCATTAACTATTTGTTTGTTTTTTGTTCAGTAGGTTCTTTAGTAGTGGTTGTAGAATACATATTCTTTATACATGTCAGGTACAAAATACTTTAGATCAACATTGTAACAACATTAAACGTTGTATTAATGTTGATGAAACATTACTTGAATGTGTTTGCTCAGTGGAAAGCATATCAACTTTTAAATAAATTTGTTTTAATATATTATCTAATTACCCAACCAACGAAACATCACGTTGAAAGAAATTGTGTATAAAGAAGTACTTTTAACAATAACAAATATAAATGAAATAAAATAATTTTCTTAAAGAGTATTTTAAATGAAATAAACTTCCTACCAATTATAATAAAATTTATATGACCATTAAGATGATTCGAACTTCTTAATAGTCTATTAAGCGGACTACTAAAATATTTCAGGATAATAAAAGTAATTTCTTTTATTACTACAAAGCTTAAATATCGTATGTTCAATATGAAAAAAACCTCTAGAGTGCCATGAAAAATATTGTAGGTTGGCAACTCTGAAATTATATATTATAATTATTATGACTGACACTTTATATGTCAATTTTTAAAGCGTGTAGCCAACTTAAATTTGAAAAAAGATGAAATTATTTTTATGTTATTTACTTTACTTTTTTTGTTATGATTTTTGTAAATAAGGCATTGCCGTAAATAAATGTTATTATTATTAAATCATGGCACTCTAGAGGTTTTTTAATTGAATATACCATATAATGTAACTTGCATACATTTTGTAATTTATGAACATTAAAACATTGACATTAACGTGAGATCAAACATCTATTTAGTTTGAGGTTAGTGATCTTACATTTCTTTCATTGAAAAATAGCTATTTATTATTATTATTATTGTATTATATGGGTTATTGACGTGTCTAAAACAATCGTTCAATCATTAATAAATTAAAATTAAAAAAATGCAATAGTAATCCTGAAGTTTACAATATTTGAGTGTTTAATACGCGTGGCGCATGAAGTAAAATTTCGAGTTTAGAAAAGCCTGAAAATTTGGTTTGGCCGCTCCGCGCTTCGCGCTACGCGACCAAACCAAATTTTCAGGCTTTTCTAAACTCGAAATTTTACTTCATGCTTAGCCTGTGAGTGGAAACACTCGTTAGAAACTTCAAATTGACCGCTTTTATATACCAACGAGTATCTGCAAATTATGTATTGTATAGTGTATGTATACTTAGAACGAATATTAAAAGAATCTAATCTAGTACTTTAATATTGTGAATTTCAGCTTTATCATTTTTGTATTTTTACCTTACAAAATGCGTTTTCTTTAAATATCGTATGTTCAATATAAAAAATCTCTAGAGTGCCATGAAAAATATTGTAGGTTGGCAACTCTGAAATTATATATTGCAATTATTATGACTGAAGTTTCATATGTCAATTTTTAAAGCGTATAGCCAACCTAAATGTGAAAAAAGATGAAATCAGGGCACACTAGAGGTTTTTTAATTGAATATACCATATAATGTAACTTGCATACATTTTGTAATTTAGTAACATTAAAACATTAACATTATCGTGAGATCAAACATCTATTTAGTTTGAGGTTGGTGATCTCTTATTTCTTTCATTAACAAATAGCTATTTATTATTATTATTATTATTGTATTTTATGTGTTATTGACGTGTCTAAAACAATCGTTCAATCATTAATAAATGAAAATTAAAAAAATGCATTAGTAATACTGAAGTTTGCAATATTTGAGTGTTTAATACGCGTGGCGCATGAAGTAAAATTTCGAGTTTAGAAAAGCCTTAAAATTTGGTTTGGCCGCTCCGCGCTTCGCGCTACGCGACCAAAGCAAATTTTCAGGCTTTTCTAAACTCGAAATTTTACTTCATGCTTAGCCTGGGAGTGGAAACACTCGTTAGAAACTTCAAATTGACCGCTTTTATAGACTAACGAATGTCTGCAAATTATATATTGTATAGTGTTTGTATATTTAGAACGAAAATGAAAAGAATCTAATCTAGTACTTTAATATTGTGAATTTCAGCTTTAACATTTTTGTATTTTTAACTTACAAAATGCTTTTTCTTTCAGGTGAAACCTTTTAATTATGCCCACGTGGAAACATTATTTTTCATTGATTACAAAGTATCAAATTATTTATTTTTACGGGCATAATTCACACACCAACACACACATACACCATGTTACAATGTTTACCTCAAGCAATAACTCTCGAATGGATGCTAATATCGAGGGTGTAAGCGCTATTTGCCTGATGCTGAAAATTAATTGAAACCCCATGCAAATTTATTGGATTAAAAAAAACTTGTTTAAAAAAACGATATTTTTCAGGATTTTATGAAAGTTACAAACTTTTTATAAATTGATTGAAATAAATACATCACAAACATATGCTATATTATGGATGCTAAAAGTTTATTTAGATTATTTCATTAATAAAACAAATATTGGATCAATAAAAACATGCTTAAAAAAATTCAACGTTGAAAAATTGACATTAACCCATTAACGGCCAAGCAATTATAGAGGTAACTCTAAAAGTTGATTTTAGGTAAAATTTTGCACTTTTTTTATGATTTTTGTGAATGACTTATGGTATTACATACTGTGAATTTTTCCTTTTAAATATACATAATTTATACCCTGTATATTTTCAGTCATTCGTCGATTTTATATAAAAACGTGCAATATGAAGTTCAGAATGAGTTTCCACTCCTAGACTAAGCATGAAGTAAAATTTCGAGTTTAGAAAAGCCTGAAAATTTGGTTTGGTCGCGTAGCGCGAAGCGCGGAGCGGCCAAACCAAATTTTCAGGCTTTTCTAAACTCGAAATTTTACTTCATGCGCCACCGGTACAAAAACCTGATTCAATGTAAAGTTTAGCGGTGTGTTTTAAACTTCGTAATATGTCAGTGTTTTGTACCGGTGGCGCATGAAGTAAAATTTCGAGTTTAGAAAAGCCTGAACATTTGGATTTCAATTTGAAGGTTTAAGCGAGTGTTTTCCACTCCCAGGCTAAGCATGAAGTAAAATTTCGAGTTTAGAAAAGCCTGAAAATTTGGTTTGGTCGCGTAGCGCGAAGCGCGGAGCGACCAAACCAAATTTTCAGGCTTTTCTAAACTCGAAATTTTACTTCATGCGCCACGCGTATAAAACACTGAAATATTATGAAGTTAGAAATACACTGACATTATTTTTTTTAAACGAGTAATAATCGAAATAATTAAATAACAAAATATTTACCTTTTTCTTTATACATTTTTAAGTCAGGTCAAACAATATGATATATCAAATTAACTTATTTAGTAATTTACTAAACAAAAAATTAGTAATGTTGCGTGTACGCATCAATGGCACTTAATGGGTTTTAACTAATGTTAGTTAATTTATCTAAATTTTAGCTGCTGTGATTGTTTTCTCAGTCAAAAAATATTCGTATTCGAATCGCGGCCTTGGCATATACTGTTTAAATTAAAATAAAAACAAAAATGTTTTCATATCGGCTTCCATTTTAAAATAGAGAAAGATACATCATTTCAAAAACTTAAATAATTTTATCTGAGGAAATACACCCCAAAATATTGGTTCATTTCACAATATTCATAAGTTCCACGAGTTTTACGATGGTTGTCCTAAAATGTAACATGAAACACACTTTTTGCAGCCCGTCATCGAACACGCGTACTAATCAAAATTTTAATTAATATCCGACCTCCGCCATCCAGTTCGTTAAAAGCGTTGATGAATCGCTTCCATGTCCGAAAAAATTTCATAAGCTTTTTTTCAGTAACCTCCAAGTGCTGAAAATTGACCTTGCAGGAGGAAAAAACGATGCTGTGCCAGAAAAATCTATTGTTAGACCCCGAAAAATTTACTGTTATAAATAGGATTGCGAAGAGAGGATTAATAATATTAATGTTAGTTTTCACTACATCCACACATAAAACAAAAGAAAAGAAAACAATAGAAAATAACATTGGTTGACTAACGCTGACCATATGGTCTAGTTTCCTAGGCTAATATAATAAAAATCCTCAACTGGGAAATACATTAAAAATGGATGTTTTATTTTTGATATAAAGAAAACACTTAACTTTTTTATGCCACATTTATTTTACTTTTGTAAAAAAAGGGTAAAGCATATTTTGCGAATAACACAATAAATATAAAATTATAATATATTTACATCTAAGGGTGCTCTTATATGGACGTTTTGAACGCAAGGCGGAACGGGAGCGGGCGCAAGCGTTTGCGTTTTAAAACATGGGTTTATATGTGAGTTCCTAGACCAGTGGTGGGGAAACTTTTTTTATGACGGGCCATTTGTAATAACCAGACAATCGTAGCGGGCCAAAGAATAATGCTTAATCGTAGGTAGGTAGTTTTTATGCGGGTCGTCACATTACGAAGTAAGAACGCGTTCAAACATTCTCACGAGGGCACTCTTAAACGGGCCGGATTAAACCTTTCCGCGGGCCGGACTTGGCCCGCGGGCCGTAGTTTCCCCATCACTGCCCTAGACCATTGAGCCGTTCGTACTGCGAGTGAGGCGTTACTACCATTGTTTTTTTTTGCCTAGATTTGCAGGAATTAATTAGTTTACCTTCATTCTTTATCGTTGTGTAAGTTTTGAGTAGTCGGCACAATGACTAGCTCATTAAGCCATTTGTACTTTAAATGCAATAGTACCTTGTTTAGTACTACCAATGATATTTGAATACAGGTATTTTTATATAAGATAATTTTATTTAAAGGTCAATATACGTAGATCTACATTTTTTGAACATCCTAAACATTTTTCTCTCTTATCTGTCTCATAACCTCCTCACCATCTTCAACAACATCCACAATATTAAACAGCGCCGCCATCTTAATCCCCTCCTCCACGGAACTCCGCGCCATATCAAAAACATTCAACTTCAAGTAAACCTTCCCCAACTTGACATAACACCTGGGCAAATCCGAACTGCCAATCCCTTTTCCCAGCATGACGGCGTTCTGCATAGTCAACAGCGCCACGTCGTACTGCCCCAATTCCATATTCAAATCGGCCAGAGTGTACAAAATCACCATTTCCTGGTAGGGGCTCAGCCCTTTGATTTTGCTGGAGTAGTCGTAAATCCGCAACCTGCATTACATGAGCGCGAAGAAACTCCTCGACACTTTCTTCGCACTCATGTAGTGCAGGTTGCGGATTTTGTGGATGCCGTACCAGAAGACGACGTTCACGTAGAGCCTGTCGGTATTTGTGCTCACGTCGCCGTCGATGATTTTCTGTTGCTGGGCTTGTAAGCAGGTTTTAAAGCCGAGTTCGGCCATGTCGTATTCGTGATAGCTACTATAGATACGTGCTAATCTCAATTTGAAATCTATAAACAGAAACAATAAGTTTTTCTGAAATTATGTTTTGTTTGTTTGTACTGCACTAAATTGAACTGAGTATAAGTCTGTGACGTCACCAGTTCATCTCCTAGTGTTAATGTCAAGTTAAGTTCATTTGCACTAAACTTAACTTGACATTGACACTATGAGATCTCTGGTGCAAACAGTGCATGTTCAGTGGAGCTGTACTCATACAGTGCGGTTGATGTAACTAACAGATTCAATGCGAAAAGTGCTGCACTAGTTCATGTAACAAACAGACCTATTGCGAAGTTAAGAATGTACCGAAAGGTCCCTGTATACAATTTATGAACTTTATGCATTTTCAATGATTCCAGAGGGCTATGTAGCGAGTTTTGTATACAATTTTGAAAATGACTAAATTATACGTACTAATTATATGGTGATTGTCTTCAGATGCTCCACTTTTGGACATCTTCTCAATCCCCGTCACGAGCAACTGTTCAGCCTTTTCAATTTCCCCATTCGACAAAGCGATGGTCGCTAAAATATCATACATAAAAGGCAAACCGAAAGAAATGTTCCTCTCAGAGCACAATTTGAGTCCCATTTGCAAGATGGCTTCTGCACGTTCTTTATCACCTCTTTCCAGTGCCAGTTTCGCTAGTATTATCAGATGTGTTATGTTGTCCTCCAAATCAGACTCCTCTTCCTCGTCGTCGTTTTCGTTCAAGGACTTTTTGACCCAGGCGATTCCGGGAAGGGTCAACGATGCGTAATCGTGGGCGGACATTTTAGTTTTGATTCTTGCTTTCACTGGATACGGGATTTTAAACTTTCTTAGGGGTGTTCTTCGTAAGTAGCGGATTGATCTCGAGAGGATATGCATGTGAGTAGAATAACCGGGATTTGGATGAAATCATGTACGTAAATTTTGAGTTATTGCGCGGTAATTTTTTTATGTCAACTGGTTTGACAAGGTACGTCTGAAATAATTTTATTTTAGGGATCAAATTTGACAAAGTCAAATAAACATTTTATTGTTTTAATTAAAGTAAAAGGCTACCAAGTTAGATCACCGAATTTAAATGATATTAGAAAATGTTCATTTTGACCATTGTTCAGAAATGAATTCACCCTTTGAAATACAGGGCATTTTCCAATATCACTGGTAACTCAAATTCATAGATGAAATGATTAACCCATTATGTGCCATTGATGCATATACGCAACATTATTAATTTTATGTTAATTAACTTATTAAATAACTTAATTTGATATATTATATTATTTGACTTGACTTGAAAATGTATAAAGAAAAACGTAAATATTTTGTTATTTAAATATCTCGATTATTAATCATTTAAATAAAATGTTTTCAGTGTATTTCTAACTTCACAATATTTCAATGTTTTATACGCGTGGCGCATGAAGTAAAATTTCGAGTTTAGAAAAGCCCCGTGAAAATTTGTCACAGAATTTTCGAGCAATATCAGCTTGGCTCTGAATGCTTTGATTTGCTGGTAAATTTATTTCTATGTATGGCACTACCTATATGTGCGAACAAACGTTTTCCAGGATGAAGTATCTGAAATCTAAATATACGGAAAATTTATCGGATGATCATTTGCAATCATTGCTAATAATTGGTGTTTCCGATTTGAATCCAAACTTTGAAGAAACTCTCCAGGAAAAAACCCAGTTCCACCATTCCCATTAAAAATTGCATGAAATAATTTTATAATAATATAATTTAGACATGTTTGTTTAGTATTGTTATATCTGTAATTTACTATAAAAAAATAAAATTCAATGCTGCTTTACTTGTAATAAGGTTTTTTAATTCACATATTTACGATGCTTGGCCCCCGCTAATGAATTTAAATACCAAACTGGCCCTCACAGCAAAAAGTTTGGACGCCTATGCATTAGAGCCAGTTACACCAAACACGTTGAACTGGGTTAACTCTGAACTTGAGTTCAAAGTGACATTAGAACAATAGGAACTGCCATCTTGGACTTGAGTTCAGCTTGAAATGGAGTTTAACGTTTCTGGTGCAACTGGACATTAACCCATTAACGGCCGAGCAATTATAGAGTTAACTCTTAAAGTGGATTTTAGGTAAAATTCTACACTTCTTCATATGATTTCTACGAATGACTTATTGTATTACATTTTGTGAATTTTTCTTTTAAATATAAATATTGTATACGTTGTAAATGCTAGGCATTCGTCGATTTTGTATAAAAACGTTCAATATGAAGTATAGAACGCGTATTTCCACTCCCAGACTAAGCATGAAGTAAAATTTCGAGTTTAGAAAAGCCCCGCGTAGAAAATTTGTCGAGGGTCGCGCAGCGACCCGAGACAAATTTTCACGGGGCTTTTCTAAACTCGAAATTTTACTTCAGGCGCCACGCGTATAAAACATTGAAATATTGTGAAGTTAGAAATACACTGAAAACATTTTATTTAAATGATTAATAATCGAGATATTTAAATAACAAAATATTTACGTTTTTCTTTATACATTTTCAAGTCAAGTCAAATAATATAATATATCAAATTAAGTTATTTAATAAGTTAATTAACATAAAATTAATAATGTTGCGTATACGCATCAATGGCACATAATGGGTTAATCATTTCATCTATGAATTTGAGTTACCAGTGATATTGGAAAATGCCCTGTATTTCAAAGGGTAAATTCATTTCTGAACAATGGTCAAAATGAACATTTTCTAATATCATTTAAATTCGGTGATCTAACTTGGTAGCCTTTTCCTTTAAACCAGTGGTCTCCAAACTACGGCCCGCGGGCCAAATCCGGCCCGCGACTTGCATGAATCCGACCCGCGATTGTTTATAATTTTATTTGTAAATGTCATATTTTGAAATATTGTAACAATTGTTGCTTAAATTTTTCATAATTTTATAAAATTAATCGGATTTTGGCCGACTTTATTATGTAGAATTGTATTTGTGGCCCGCGAAGAAAAAGAAAAATTTATGTACATGATTCCATCCAAATCCCGGTTATTCTACTCACATGCATATCCTCTCGAGATCAATCGGCTACTTACGAAGAACACCCCTAAGAAAGTTTAAAATCCCGTATCCAGTGAAAGCAAGAATCAAAACTAACCTTTCCGGAATCGCCTGGGTCAAAAAGTCCTTGAACGAAAACGACGACGAGGAAGAGGAGTCTGATTTGGAGGACAACATAACACATCTAATAATCCTAGCGAAACTGGCACTAGAAAAAGGTGATAAAGAACGTGCAGAAGCCATCTTGCAAATGGGACTCAAATTGTGCTCTGAGAGGAACATTTCTTTCGGTTTGCCTTTTATGTATGATATTTTAGCGACCATCGCTTTGTCGAATGGGGAAATTGAAAAGGCTGAACAGTTGCTCGTGACGGGGATTGAGAAGATGTCCAAAAGTGGAGCATCTGAAGACAATCACCAGATAATTAGTTATACGTACTAATTATGTGGTGGTTGTCTTCAGATGGGCTCAACCGGAATTTGAACCCGGGACCTCTTGCACCCGAAGCGAGAATCATACCCCTAGACCATTGAGCCGTTAGTACTGTGAGTGAGGCGGTACTGCTATTGTTTTTTTGCCTAAATTTGCAGGAATTAATCAGTCTGTCTTCTCTTTGTTAAAAAACTGGGCTCAACCGGGATTTGAACCCGGGACCTCTCGCACCCAAAGCGAGAATCATACCCCTAGACCAGTGGTGGGGAAACTTTTTTTAAGACGGGCCATTTGTAATAACCAGACAATCGTAGCGGGCCAAAGAATAATGCTTAATGGTAGGTAGATAGTTTTTATGCGGGTCGTCACATTACGAAGTAAGAACGCGTTCAAACATTCTCACGACGGCACTCTTAAACGGGCCGGATTAAACCTTTCCGCGGGCCGGACTTGGCCCGCGGGCCGTAGTTTCCCCATCAATGTCCTAGACGGACGGGTGCTGGCGTTTTCTCCGCCTCGCACTCGTCCGTCTAGGAACTCTCATATAAACCCATGTGCTAAAACGCAAACGCTTGCGCCCGCTCCCGTTCCGCCTTGCGTTCAAGACGTCCATATAAGAGCACCCTTAGATGTAAGTATATTATAATTTTATATTTATTGTGTTCAAAACGTCCATATAAGAGCGCCCTAACTGTCTTACCAGTATCATTGAATATTTAAACTAGCTAGTGCAAGACAATTAACTTAAGAACATGATTGCACTTTTACCATCTCAGCAGCGACGGCTCGGAGCCTAACTTCAGGGTAGGCCAAAGACCCAAGGTAATTTGTATCCGTTATTGAAAGGTGACTTTGTTGTGCAATTCCTTGTATTTATAAAGCGCGATCCCAACCTCAAATTTCGTGTGCCTTGGCGCTGTGGCCTACCCTGAAGTTAGGCTGCGAGCCGTCGCTGCATCTCAGTACTTCGATGCTTTTATATGAATTAAAAAGCATCGAAGTACTGAGATGCAGCGACGGCTCGCAGCCTAACTTCAGGGTAGGCCACAGCGCCAAGGCACACAAAATTTGAGGTTGGGATCGCGCTTTATTTATTTTAAAATCTTAAAAATGTCTTCTCAAACCTTCTAAAATCGTATTTATTTCAATAAATCTCAGCAAAGTTTCCTCAGCTGAAACTAATTATACTGAAACAACTCTAAACTTATTTCCAACGAGCAACATTCGCATACTAGGACGAAATCCTGTTGCATTTATTCACTAATCAAATTCGAACTTTCGACATTTGGTCGAAACGCAGTTGCAGTTTCAACGAGTTGCCGATCTGTACGTTTTTAGTTGAAACAAGTGAAAAAGCTGAAAACCTGCTCGGCTTGTTAATAAACCCACTGCAAACAAAACTCCACCCTAATCGATTCCTGAACTATTCACAATGCCACGTGAAATAGTAGCCCATCAAAGTGACCGCGAATGTGTGCAAAACCGACAGGAAATTGTTTAAACAGGTATGCAAGAGAAAATTAAACATAGACAGTTTTTCAGAAATCCTGATGTTTTCATTCGAATTGCCATGATTGCCATTAGGAAATGTTAATTAATTTCATTTCATTTATTTACGGAATCTTCTTTTACATAAATTTATAATATTAGTATATTTATGTATACAGAGTGGATAACAGATAAATAACAATTGTATTAGACATGTTTATGTTACTCTTACTTTACGCGAGTTAAAATGATAATAATAAAAAATACTAAAGAGATAAAGAGATAAAGAGATAAAGAGATAAAGAGATAAAGAGATAAAGAGATAAAGAGATAAAGAGATAAAGAGATAAAGAGATAAAGAGATAAAGAGATAAAGAGATAAAGAGATAAAGAGATAAAGAGATAAAGAGATAAAGAGATAAAGAGATAAAGAGATAAAGAGATAAAGAGATAAAGAGATAAAGAGATAAAGAGATAAAGAGATAAAGAGATAAAGAGATAAAGAGATAAAGAGATAAAGAGATAAAGAGATAAAGAGATAAAGAGATAAAGAGATAAAGAGATAAAGAGATAAAGAGATAAAGAGATAAAGAGATAAAGAGATAAAGAGATAAAGAGATAAAGAGATAAAGAGATAAAGAGATAAAGAGATAAAGAGATAAAGAGATAAAGAGATAAAGAGATAAAGAGATAAAGAGATAAAGAGATAAAGAGATAAAGAGATAAAGAGATAAAGAGATAAAGAGATAAAGAGATAAAGAGATAAAGAGATAAAGAGATAAAGAGATAAAGAGATAAAGAGATAAAGAGATAAAGAGATAAAGAGATAAAGAGATAAGGAGATAAAGAGATAAAGAGATAAAGAGATAAAATCAACAAATCGGTACAAAGACAAATACATAAACAACTAATAAATTGTACAAATAACATATTTAAATTAATTCAGTAATTGATGAGCAAAATGTCACAGTAAAGACTAGATTGTATAATATAATATCGAATTAAAATTATATGAGTTCACAAACTAAGTCATTAAAATTAAGATAAAACATTTATAACAATAGCTGATAAATTGATTCGTTTCAAATTAGCCTTAAATGTTGAAAATGAAGAATGATGTAATAAAAAATGATTGTAATTGTTTAATTCGTTACAGTAACTCATCATTCTGCATATTGGATTAAATTTTGCGTAATTAACTGCATGATAGCACAAATAAAATAAAAATTTCGATCTATTGGGACCTCTAGCAGGCACATAAAAGTCTAATTGTTCTAATAAGCTTTGGCAGTCTATCTCGCCGTGTATAAGCTTAAATAGAAAACACAAATCATTTATTATTCTTCTATTTTCCAACGAGCTGAGACACAACATATTATGCATAGTACTATTGCTGAATTGGTATCTAGTGTTGCCTAGCCTAGCAGAAACTAAGCGCAAAAAGCGACTCTGTACTTTCTCCAGCTCTGCTGAAAGTACCCTCGTATGTTAATTGTTAGTAAATTGTGCGGATTTTTTTTAATTACTTATAATTCGGTAAATTTGTGAATTAAATCAAGTATTTATTACACAACAGTGAATGTTAACTTAATTATTTATTTATTTTACGGAAATCACCTTCATACAAAATCGCAAGCCAAATGTATACAGGGAATTTGTCTTTTAAGTATACGACATTCGATTTTTTTTACAATAGTTTAATTAGAAACTTTAAATGAGTGTTATTCACTCCCAGTCTAAGCATGAAGTAAAATTTCGAGTTTAGAAAAGCCTGAAAATTTGGTTCAAACCTAATTATTTATTATTAACACTGAACATCGTTGATAACAGACTAGATACCTAATTCCCTGTTACTCTGATTAAAGATGTATTTGTGTGTTTCTGAAATTCACTTCAAATCTGTGTTTTGAACGCGTGGCGCATGAAGTAAAATTTCGAGTTTAGAAAAGCCCAGAAAATTTGTCTCGGGTCGCTGCGCGACCCTCGACAAATTTTCACGGGGCTTTTCTAAACTCGAAATTTTACTTCATGCTTAGCCTGGGAGTGGAAACACCCGTTCAAAACTTCAAATTAAATATTATAAAATCGACGAATGCCTGAAAATTACGCAAATAAAAAATTTACTCAATATCATAAAAACCGGGATAGTCAGAGAAAAGTCATGGAGTTATATATAAATTGACCAAAACACTAACAAAAAACCAGCAGGGAAATTACAAAACACGTAAAACTTTATAAAGTTAACTAAAATATTGACAAAAACAATGAAAACAATTTAACAAAATGGGGGTTTCCCACAGAAGAAAGTTGTATTAAAAGGCCAGGGTAGAAATCTTGAATCAGGGAAATGTCGTTTAACATTTCACTGTGGCCACCATGTCAGTTTTACTTCAAATAATATTAAACAAAATTTGGAAAACTAGATTATTATCTTTAGAAACATTTTCAGTCATTTAATGTTCTTATCAAAGCATTCAGTTTGAAGTTTCAAACGAGCGATTCCACTCCCAGTCTAAGCATGAAGTAAAATTTCGAGTTTAGAAAAGCCCCGTGAAAATTTGTCGAGGGTCGCGCAGCGACCTGAGACAAATTTTCTGGGCTTTTCTAAACTCGAAATTTTACTTCATGCGCCACGCGTATAAAACTGTGATTAAACTAGAAATTTAAAAGCCACAAAAGACGTTTTTCGTGTTAATCCTCACAATTAATACGAATTATTTTTGACGATTTAAATCCCTTTGTAAGTATTCGAATCCTTTTATAAGGATTCGAATCACCCACAATTGGATTCGAATCCTTTTATACGGATTCAAATCACCCACAATTTGATTCGAATACGAATCCTCTTAAAAAAATGTAACGAATCCGGATCACGAATCTTGTTGAACTAAAGTATTCGAATGCCTCTTTTGAATCATCGAAAATGATTCGAATCTAGGATTGGAATCCTAAATCATTCGAATCCTGACCAGCTCTGTAATATAAGTGCATGTTTTGCATCAATTAACTTAATGGCTATAGTATATAATATTAAAATAATGATATATTAATTAACACGTTATAAAACATTGAAATAATTTAAAACTCACATATATGTTTTCAAATAAAACAGAGATACGGACGTTTACAATTTAAAATTCGTTATAAAATCAAAATAAATAATAGGTTTCTGATAACATGTATACGAAATTATTTCCTCCGAACACTAGCTATATTAAACTATTCATGTAAAAGACACAGAAGAAGTTCTAATGACACACGCCCTAATTCACAACTTTTTTTTCTGTTTGTTTCGGACTTTTTTTTATTATGTGCAATGTAGTATATTGCTAGTAATAAAAAAATATCCAAAAATAAACGTTTTACGAGCAGACAAATAGGCGCCGCGACGCCATCGATCTCTTAAGCGCTCGAGCGTCCCCCCAAATTGCGTTTGCAATTAATCTACTTGAGGAAATGAAAAAAAAAACGAAGCTAACTTGTATCCAGTTGTTCAATGCCTCTCTAATTATTATGTACGTGATTTTTTCCGACTACACACTAACAGTACCTAACACTGTTAGGCTAACAGTACTTATCAAACTTGGTGTAATTTTAAAATTGTTAATAAAAACTTTAAAAAGCGGGTGGATCGGTGAATCGCTAATAAGGGCCGCCATTTGTCCGATGTTATTTTTAAAACAACTTAAAACAAAAATTCAGGATGTGTACAGTACGATATGTGAAATACTTTTTCTTTTATTGACCTATCAAATTAGCAAGTTTCCCTGCCGCTCCCTGTATAACAAACTGTATATACGAGGTGTGGAAATTAAGTGATGAGACTGATTTTTAAAATTAGTTTTATTCGAATAAAATTACAATTGAATGTTGTCTCCTTCAAAGTAATTCCCTTGGGAAGACACACACCGTTGGAGACGTTTCTTCCACTTCTCATAGCAGTACTGGAACTCGGATACTGGGATAGCCTTCAGCTGGTCGGTTACAGCCGTTTTAATGTTTTCGAGTGTCCCAGAATGACGTCCCTTCAGATGAATTTTCAATTTAGGGAAAAGGAAAAAGTCAGCAGGACTCAAGTCAGGTGAGTAAGGAGGCTGAGGAGCCACAGGAATATTTTTATTGGTCAAAAACTGGTTTATTGATATTGCTGTGTGACACGGCGCATTGTCATGATGCAGGATCCAATTGTTCTTGATGTGTGATCTCACACGAATGATCCTTTTTCGGAGTCTTTCAAGAACCTCGCGGTAAAAGTGTTGATTTACTGTTTGGCCTTGAGGCACAAACTCTTTGTGGACGATTCCCTGGCTATCAAAGAAACAAATCAGCATGCATTTAATTTTTGATTTGCTAATTCTTGCTTTTTTGGGCCTTGGAGAGCCTGGTGTGCACCATTGCATGCTCTGGCGTTTTGTTTCCGGGTCGTATTCAAACACCCAACTCTCGTCACCAGTGATGACATGTTCCAAAAAATGTGGATCATTTTCAATCGATTCCAAAAAGTCAAGGCACCTTTCCCTTCTAATGTCCTTTTGTTCCTGCGAAAGGTTTTTTGGAACCATTTTCGCGCAGATCTTTCTCATCCCCAATTCATTGGTCAAAACGTGATGAACGGTGGTGTGACTCAAATTCAACTGTTCCCCCATCATTCTGATCTTTAACCGACGATCTGAACGCACAAGTTCCCGGATTCTGTCGACATTTTCATCGGTTCTTGCTGTTGCAGGCCTTCCGCTGCGTGATTCATCTTCCATCGACTCTCTTCCTTCTGAAAATGCCTTAAACCATCGAGAAACCTGGGCTCTTGACAAAACACTGTCTCCGTAGGCCTGCTGAAGTTTTGCAAAAGTTTCTGTTGCACTGTACCCAAGTCTCAAGCAAAACCTGATAGCACACCGTTGCTCGAAATTAATATCACTCATTTTTAGAACGCACTTCAAAATACGGTTTCACGAGAACAATGACTACGCACAGCGTAATGACTCGATCAAGTTCAAACTTGCACTGAACGCCTATAGCATCTCCATCTGTCACCCCTCCAAGCCACGTGCTTCCAGTGTTGCCGTATCGAACGCTATGCTGCCAATCTCATCACTTAATTTCCACACCTCGTATTTGTAAACGGCGGGAAATTCTCTAATTAATGACGTCACCGAATCTACAATACGATGACAACTGTCAAGGAAGCGATTGTCAACTTTTTTTTCTCAAATGACACCATACCTATTTTTTTGTTTAATTCAGATAGAGATCACTATCCTGCATCCAAATATCTATCACAACTATACTTAGATAACAAAAAAAATTTGATAAAATCGGTTTATTCTATGAAAAAATCATATGGGTATAGAATAGAAATATAGGGATTTACCAAAATATACACTTTTTTATCTTCATTTGTGGCTATTTTTCTTGTAAAAGAATGTTTTAATTTCTTAAATGACCCACCTTCAAGAATTAAACACTTAATGACATAGTTTGTTTATTTTTATATAATTTTCGTAGCCACATATGTTTTTTTTTATAAAATAAACCGATTTAAACATTTTTTGTTATAAGACAATTAACTTTGTTTGTATAATTGAAGATTTTATTGTGACTATAGTTTCGACAACTTTAACTTGTCATTATCAAACATAAAGTGGGTACTTTATGTTTGATAATGACATATTTTAGTTGTCGAAACTATAGTCACAATAAAATCCTCAGTTATACAAACAAAGTAAATTGTCTTATTTGTGTAAATAATGATGTATAACGAAGTAGAAGCCTCCACAGTGAATATTTTTTGTTATATTCGAATGCAGGAAAGTTCCCTCTATCCAAATTAAACAAAAAATAATTATGGTGTCATTTGAAAAAAAAAGTTGACTAGTTACTTTGACAGTTGTCATCGTATTGTCAACTCGGTGACACCATTAAATATAGAATTTTTTGCCGTTTACAAATATTTATGA
Source organism: Philonthus cognatus (assembly GCA_932526585.2). Taxonomy (NCBI): domain Eukaryota; kingdom Metazoa; phylum Arthropoda; class Insecta; order Coleoptera; family Staphylinidae; genus Philonthus; species Philonthus cognatus. Next base: position 12,923,609 of record OW052250.1, on the reverse strand, counting down.
TTTGTTGTACTTTACTCTCAAAATAATACAGTTAGAAGGGGGTGGAATACCAAACTGAATCACCCTGTATATTCACAAAAAAACATCTCTGGCAATTAAAATTATAAAAACGAATATATTTCCATTTCAGGAAACTTGTTAAATACAACTTGTGTCGTAATTGTGCTTTTGAGTATAAATATAACACTGCTATATTTTGAGAGTGACGTTAATGTTAATGTTAATGTTAGTGTTAATGTTAATCGTAGTGTTAATCCTAATTCGTTTTATCGCACATACTTTTACTTTTACTTTTACTTTTACTTTTAAAAAAGTACTTTTTCTTAATTAAATATATTCTTATTCTTAATTAAATATTATTTGTATGAACCATTTATGCAATAATCTGTTAATATTCTTCAGGTTAAGTGGAAGAACAGTTAATAGTCATTAGGCTAACTGAACTTCGCCTATTACTTTTACTAGACATTTTGTAAAATATTTTTTCTATAATAAATAAAGACGTATTATTATTATTATTATTATTATTATATTTTTCACGGATAAACGCTCATTATCCAGTTTCGGTATCTGAAAATCCTATCAATAATTCCAACTATTGAATTGATTTTCCTCCTGGAAAAGTGGGTAATTGGGGCACAGCCCCGCTTCCACACAACTATATTATTCAAAGTGTCCACTTTGTGGATACATAAATAGCAACTATGCACAGAGAGAAACCGAGAGAGGGCTTGCGTTCTGAAAATTTAAATTCAATTATAAACACAATTGTTAGTTTTAAACAAACACCTCTTGTGTTTGAACAAACACGGATTTTTACAATATTAAGATTTTTGTAAATAATCTGCAAACAATAGACAACTTTTATTCCACTTTATTGAAATTAATTCATTCAAGGCGAAGAATTATAGAGAGTGATTCCTTTTTTTTGATAGTCTATAAAAGTGTTTATAATCTGTTTAATAACTAGGAGGAGCGTTTCAAATTTCACGCGCCAAAACCTACAACTCTGATTGGCCGAGAGCGCGCCCATTTTACACTATGCTAATTACGTCATTATTAGACGCAACAGCTGACATAACCTTAATTCGAAGCGTTAGCGAGTTGCAAGTTTGTCTGTTTCGTAATAACCTTTTGTGCGGTGTTTTTTTAGCATGGTTAAAAATTAGTTTTGTTTATATACACTTACGTGCAAAAAAAAACGGCCCACCCATTATTTATTTTTTATTATTTTACTCTTGCAATACTGCAAATAAAACTTTTGGTATTTTACGATAAAATAGACTATCATGGTATAGAAGAAAAGAACATATAGTATTTATCAGTTTATTTAATGAACAATAATCATCACAAATGAAATTTAAAGATATTCTGTTCTTTCGACAATATGCATAAAGTATCAAAATGTCTACGTTTTTCCAATGTTTTTGCTTTTTTGTTTTGATCTTCAGTGGATGTGGGAATTAACCCACTGAAGATTGCTATGAGTATCATGGTTTTAAGTGCTGTAAATTGTGTAAAAGCTGTAGCTATTTTTGGAAGATTGACGAAGCCAATGGTACGTGGTCGGAGTGTTTAATGTTAGGCGTTCTACTATACAATGTCTATTTGATAGTCTATTTTATCGTGAAACACCAAATGTTTTATTCGTAGTATTGCAACAGTGATTTTATTATAAAACATAAAAAAGAATTGGTGGGCCGATTTCTATCAAGTGCATAGAAATCGGCCCACCAATTCTTTTTTATGTTTTATAATAAAATCACTGTGTAGTTGTGATGGATTATGAACCCAGTACAAGCTCGGTGATAATATCACCTTCACCTCCAAAAAAGTGTAAGAAGTTGGATTTGGGTCATTTATATCTGTCTGAAAAACAGTGCATAATAAATATGTATAAGCAGATGATAACAGATAATCCACATATGAAAATGACTGCTGTTGTATCAATTTGAATATAATTCCATGATTTTTCTCTGACTTTTCCGGTTTTAATGATATACAGTGAATTTTTTATTTACGTAAATTTCAGGCATTAGTCGATTTTATAATTTGAAGTTATGAACGAGTGTTTCCACTCCCAGGCTAAGCATGAAGTAAAATTTCGAGTTTAGAAAAGCCCCGCGTAGAAAATTTGTCGAGGGTCGCGCAGCGACCCGAGACACATTTTCACGGGGCTTTTCTAAACTCGAAATTTTACTTCATGCGCCACGCGTACAAAACACTGATTTGAAGTGGAGTTTAGAAACACACAAATTCATCTTTAACCAGAGTAACAGGGAGTTATTTTATTATATATTTAGTCTGTTATCAACGATGTTCAGTGGTAATAATAAATAATTAGGTTTTCAATATTTTTGCTAAAACAACTGGTAACGATGTTTATATATTAATAGTTGCAAAAAAATAATATAATATATATAAAGGATTTATATTCGTGATTCGAAAAAACAGGATTCGCATCATATTTATCTCTTACGAATCCTATATTCGAGTAGTCATGATTCGAATCATATTAGGTGATTCGGATTCGTGATTCGAATTCTTTTTACGAGGATTCGTCCCAGCTCTGATAGAGTTTTATTTCATGAATATATGGCGAGATGCCGTATAAGCATTTTAATTAAACTGACGATATCGTACGATGGAAAAGAAAATACTTAACCACAATTAAGAAGTACAAAATGGATATTTGATTTTATTTAAAGAGTAATTATGAAATTATTTAAAATTGCCGCCAAATTTATCTAGTGATATATTTGGCAACTTTTTATAGTGTAAATTGGGCTTTGGCACTTACTCCTTCTAGTTTTTAAACAGACTATAGTTTCTGTGTGACTTTTAATGTTCTAAAACAAGTCAGCTGAGCCTATTTCCAAAAACCCCTAAATCCATTATTTTCAAATGGATTTAGAGGTTTTTGGAAAATAGGCGACTCAGCTATCCAACGTATATTTAACTATAAATAATTTAGCAAACTGTAAAAAGCGTCAGCTTATTTTCTCGAATTCAAATAGTTTTGAATTTGAATTTATCTTGTTTGAATATTTTTGTTAAAACAACTGGCAACGATATTTATATGTTAATAGTTGCTAAAAAAAGAATAAAATCAAATTTATTCTTAAAGAATTTGTATTCGTGATTCGAAAAAACAGGATTCGAATCTTTGATTCGAATCATATTCATCTCTTACGAATCCTTTATTCGAGTATTCGTTATTCGAATCATATTAGGTGATTCGGATTAGTGATTCGAATCCTTTTTACGAGGATTCGTCTTAGCTCTGTTATGTTAATAGATAAATAAATATAGTTATGAACATTGTCCAACAGATAATTTATCCTAATAACAAGACAATGTTAAAAATAAAATAAATTAAATGATTTATGAACAAAACTGTTTTTTGTAGAGTTAGTTTTTTACACGATTGGTTCATGGAATGAAATTATTTCTTGCATGTGTCACAAAGAAGGTTACGAAAATTAGTCATTGTCTTTTGATTTTTCCTTTTATTAATGATTTTAGTAAAAAGTCCAATATTTTTTAGTCACCTCTTAAAAAATATTAAAGTTTTGAACGTTATATATTTTAACTTTACTGTAAATCAGTGGTTTATACGCGTGGCGCATGAAGTAAAATTTCGAGTTTAGAAAAGCCCCGTGAAAATTTGTCTCGGGTCGCTGCGCGACCCTCGACAAATTTTCTACGCGGGGCTTTTCTAAACTCGAAATTTTACTTCATGCTTAGTCTGGGAGTGGAAAACACTCGTTAGTTTAAAATACATCACAATTGGTAAAGCAAATTATGGGTCTTAGTAGTTGTCAAATAAGTGAGTTACCCAACTGTTTCCAAGGGAATCTTTACGAAAACAAAAGATTAACATTTTACGTATAAAATGTACAAGGTGAGAAACTCGATGTCTCAGCTCTATTAAAAGGGAAGGAAAACTGATAATTTATCCTAATAACAAGACAATCTTAAAAATAAAATAAATTAAAAGATTTATGAACAAAACTGTTTTTTGTAGAGTTAGTTTTTTACACGATTAGTTCATGGAATGAAATTATTTCTTGCATGTGTCACAAAGAAGGTTACGAAAATTAGTCATTGTCTTTTGATTTTTCCTTTTATTAATGATTTTAGTAAAAAGTCCAATATTTTTTAGTCACCTCTTAAAAAGTATTTAAGTTGTTTCGAAGGAGGTTTAAATGGGATAGAATGCAGGGACGGCTCACAGCCTAACTTCAAGGTAGGCCAGAGACCCAAGGTAATATGTATCCGTTATTGAAATGTGACTTTGTTGTGCAATTCTTTGTATTTATAAAGCGCGATCCCAACCTCAAATTTCGCGTGCCTTGGCGCTGTGGCCTACCCTGAAGTTAGGCTGCTAGCCGTCGCTGATAGAATGCAAGGTAACATTTTCTTAATTAATACAAAATGTATCACAAAGTGAAAATGTCTACAATCAGTTTTCTTCCTTGTAATTTCTCTTGTAAGTATAAAGGAGTGTTAATCTATTGATTGTAGTCACTTCGTGTCCGAAATGTACATTTAGTAATTTAAATAAAAGTGTGAAGAAAGGTTATTAGTGCTTTATTAGCGAATTGAAGTATTTCGAGATTAAAAAACTTTGTACTTTCATGTTTTTCCGACGCGACAATATTGAAACTCCAACACTATTTAATTACAATTCGGCTTACTTCTGCGATGCAATTTTCTGAAAATTGCAACGCTAATTTCCAATAAACCCACCCTTTAATCAGCAACAGGCCCAATCACCAATTTACGAGCAATTTTCCAGCAGTTGCCGGAGACCTAAACCGAAACGATCCCGTGGGATGCGTCCTGGGTCATTATTCACACAACAGGACGCCTTTCAATTAATCCGTGATAAGTTGAATACAACACGATACGTGTTAATTAACCAGGTAAACGAACACCCTCTGTGATCAATTTTTGGACTGACGCAAACACCGAATTCAGTGATAATAATATGCGGATTTAATAATATTTATATTATAAATCTGTTGCACTCCTGTTCATGACGCGAGCGGATCGACGTGCCCGTCATTTTCAAATTTACCCGTTTAAAGTGGGTTTTCTTGGAAAGTGCGCGCGCCCGGTTTTGCGTCATCTTTTTGTTTGCGTAATTAATTAATCGAGTTTTATAAGGGTGGAATTACTAAATTTGAATTTCTGGATTAGTTAAATTGATCCTAATTAATTATATTGTCGTTTAAAAGAAACAAAAAATATACTTAATACATTATTATTTTGTTTGGTGTTGTAGGCGTTCACTTTGTGGTACATCTTAGATACACTTGTAAATAAAACACTTTTTACTTTGTTTAACCACTGGATCTTACATTTAATTGTGTGACTAGTTTCGACTATCTAGTAGTCATTCTCAAACTAAAGTAAATACAAATTACACGTTAAAAACTATTTATACGGCTTCGAAGAGAGGGGTGTACATTAGGTCAACCTGGTCATTAAGAAGGGAAATTCCGGGATTAATTCGGGCCTTGTGTATTTCTAGTGCTTCCAGTAAATCCATTTTACGACCTTTTTCGGCAAAATGGATTACTGAAAGTACATCCTCGCCAAAAGTGTGATTCTCTTCTAAAAGATGGTTAGCATAGGTAGAACTATTATGTTTTAATCTAAAGGCTCGCTCGTGTTCTTTCAACCTTATTTCGATTCTACGACCAGATTGTCCAATGTACACACCTTTACAATTTTCGCAGTTCAATTTATAAATGCCTGATCTAACTAGGGGATTAAGTTTTGTTTTTGGGTTGAAAATTATATTATTAAGTTTATGGGGCGTTTTTAATATTACATTGTTACATTTTTAAGGATGTTTTTAATTTTACAACTTATTGTACCTAATGTACACCCCTCTCTTCGAAGCCGTATAAATAGTTTTTAACGTGTAATTTGTATTTACTTTAGTTTGAGAATGACTACTAGATAGTCGAAACTAGTCACACAATTAAATGTAAGATCCAGTGGTTAAACAAAGTAAAAAGTGTTTTATTTACAAGTGCATTATTATTTTGTTCGAAAATAATCAACAACATTTTACTTTAGGGTTGGTTTTGTGTTATTGTTAAGATAAAGGTTTTTATTTAGGCTTTTCTAAACTCTTGATAGAATAATAGGCTCGACTTTACTTTATACCCCGTGGAATAACATGCATTATAATATAGATTCACACCAGTGACGGCTCGCAGCCTAACTTCAGAGTCGGCCAGAGACCCAAGGTAATATGTATCCGTTATTGAAAGGTGACTTTGTTGTGCAATTCCTTGTATTTATAAAGCGCGATCCCATCCTAAAATTTTGTGTGCCTTGGCGTTGTGGCCGACCCTGAAGTTGGGCTGCGAGCCGTCGCTGATTTACACTGTATTGACATATATCACCAATTAAAATCAATAAATGCACTACGGATGTGATAAAAGTTCACTTTTTTCTACTTTGAAATTTTGACTAGAAACTTCTATAAAACTATATCACCAATTAAAATCAATAAATTCACTACGGAAATGTCAGTCATCAGGACAAGTAGTGACAATAACCACCTCACGGACAAGGGACATCCAATCGGACGAATCATCAGCCGACGAGGATTCTGGAGACCAGGATGGACCCGACCAGCCGGAGATGCCAGTGATGTGGAACCGCCGTCGTCTCATTCAAGCCGCAGGGACCAAGGGAGACGCAATTTCATTCGCCACATCAATTGGTTTGCTTCCAAAGGAGAGGAAATGCCCAAAATGCAAGGACCTAATGATCTTCTACCCGGACCGAAAAGGATCCGATGCATCAAAACCAAGTACCAGAAAGAAATTGCCGTGGCCAAGCAGACTTTCTTCTAGAAGGCGCATCTGGAACCACAGCAAGTGCTTGGAACCACCTATAGCTTTGCTTTCTACAACAGCTACGCCGACTGTGCCAGAGAGAATCTGCTTCTGGATCAAAATGGGCATAATCCTGGAACTGTGCTTTTATCAAGAATCATCTGTGATTGCTATAATTCTCTGAGGATGGACGTTTGTGAACAATTGGGCGACATTCAAGAATTAGAAGGACTGATTGGAGAATCTGGAATCATCGTTCAAATAGATGAAGCTAAATTTGGGCAGCGCAAATACAATAGAGACAGGAAGATTAAAGGTTATTGGGTACTTGGAATGGTGGATGAGACAGACAAAGTCAGAATGGTGATAATTCCGAACAACAAGCGTGATAGATCAACACTCGAATCCATCATTATCCAGCATGTGGCTTCTGGATCAATCATTTGGACTGATTTTTGGCGCGGATATTTAGGGCTTTCTGCACATGGTTATGTTCATGAGAGAATGAATCATTCGGACGATAGATTGAGATTCGTTAGTCCCGAAGGTGTCCATACTAAACGGATTGAGTCTAATTGGCGTCCTGCTAAAGCATATCTTCGTAAACGTCAGGTTCCTAGGAAGCATTTTGCAATGCATTTATGTGAATATCTTTGGCGTGAACATTGTAAAATAAATAATTTGGATCCATTTAAGCAAATATTGAAATGTATGAAATTTCCTTATGATAAAACTACATAATTTGATAAAATGACTCAATATTTTCAAAATTTTCAAACTAAATTTTTTTATTGAATATTCCTCATACTTCTAGGTTAGGTTAGGCAAGGAGAAAGGTTTGCAATAGAATCATTTGTAAATCTCTTTGCGCACGATGATTATTTTACATACTGATAGGACTCAATATTTTCAAAATTTTCAAACTATTTTTTTATTTATTTAACATTTCCGGTCGAAATCAATTGCATATCTAGATAGTACTCGTCAAGTACTTTCGAATAATATCATTTTTATCTATAATACCCACGGGGTGTAAAGTAAATTCGTGCCGAATAATATTGAAATTTAATAATAATAATTTTTTTTTTTTAGTTTATTATTTATTCCATTACAATACAAATACAAAAAACCTTAATATAATTATAACACTAATATAATTAATAATATCAATAATATTTTCTTTTCACAACTGAAGGAGATTTGAATCTAAGTAGTCGCTAAGCCAGTGGCTTGTCAGCGACATTACGTTAATTTCTTTCGATTTTCAATTTCCAATTTATTTCATGTTAATTTTTAAATGTTGATATTGTTCTTTTTTGATAAGTGGCGATGTTATTTTTTAAGTATTTTTCTGACACTTGTTTTAAATGCACTGATGTTTGTCAGAACACTTATTTCACTGGGTAGTGAGTTTAATTGTTTAGGTAATTGCACTTTCACTGTTCTTAAACTATATTTGTTGTTGTGGGTGAGTACGTAGAATTTTCCAGCTGTTTTACTCCTAGTTTGGTGTTTATGTGGGATAATCTCAAGGTCCTTAATTTTGGTAAAGTTGTTAACCAAATATCTGTATGCGAATAGTTCTTTGAAGGATAAAATTCGTAAGGCCTTGAGGTTGTGTTCACTACGTTCAATGATGTTTGTTTGGCTTAGGTGTTTAATTATGCTGTCTTGGAGTTTTGCAATTTGTTTGGTCAAGTGATTAGATGCAAGTCCCCATATAGTTAAACCGTAACTGATGATGGACTGAACCAATGCATAATATATCGTTATTAGTGTATGATTTGGTAACATTTCTTTAAGGTAATAAAATGTATACGACATATATTTCAGTTTCTTGGATAGAGAAGTTATGTGTTCGGACCATGAGAATTTGTGATCTATAATGATTCCTAACTATTTTTGTGCTGTTGTAATGTTAATTAATGCACAATCACATTTATTTTTGTCTGCTATTCTGTGTATGCAGTAACTGCAGGCAAATTTAATTGTTTTATCCGGTACTCGTACTCTGTTGGGTGAAGTTATATGCATTAATGTAGTTTTTTCTTCATTTATAACCAGTTGCTTATCGTGAACCCATTTCTGTAAATTGTGAAAATCTTGTTCAAGTTTTTAATAATAGTAATAATAATAATAATAATAGCCTTTATTGTCCAACAGGATTTCCTACTTACAGGACAATATAATAGAAGGTACAATGCAAATAAACTTGAGTATAACAAGAAAAAAAAATACAGATAATTACAAGTATTAAGAGTAGAAACAAATAATAATATATACAAGGATTTTTTCTTTAAAGTATACCTACATATCATGATGTGCACTTTGTACATTTCTAGGTATTTCTAGGTATGTATATGAAAATCTTTCAGTTTAAAGCTTATAACGAATGTTTTCACTCTTTGATTAAGCATGAAGTGAAATTTCGAGTTTAGAAAAGCCTAAGCCGATATTAATTTTAATTCGGTTTAATATTTTGTATTTGTATTATTGTATTACTTCATGACCTAGGCGTGCAAAACACTGATTTAACACAAAGTTCAAAATATACTGGTTTGGCATACTGGTATTCAAATATTTCAATTATTACTCATTTTAAAGTGTATTTCTAACTTCACAATATTTCAGTGTTTAATACGCGTGGCGCATGAAGTAAAATTTCGAGTTTAGAAAAGCCCAGAAAATTTGTCTCGGGTCTGTATTATTGTATTACTTCATGACCTAGGCGTGCAAATCACTGATTTAACAAAAAGTTCAAAATATACTGGTTTGGCATACTGGTATTTAAATATTTCAATTATTACTCATTTTAAAGTGTATTTCTAACTTCACAATATTTCAGTGTTTAATGCGCGTGGCGCATGAAGTAAAATTTCGAGTTTAGAAAAGCCCAGAAAATTTGTCTCGGGTCTGTATTATTGTATTACTTCATGACCTAGGCGTGCAAAACACTGATTTAACACAAGTTCAAAATATACTGGTTTAGCATACTGGTATTCAAATATTTCAATTATTACTCATTTTAAAGTGTATTTCTAACTTCACAATATTTCAGTGTTTAATACGCGTGGCGCATGAAGTAAAATTTCGAGTTTAGAAAAGCCCAGAAAATTTGTCTCGGGTCTGTATTATTGTATTACTTCATGACCTAGGCGTGCAAAACACTGATTTTACAAAAAGTTCAAAATATACTGGTTTGGCATACTGGTATTTAAATATTTCAATTATTACTCATTTTAAAGTGTATTTCTAACTTCACAATATTTCAGTGTTTAATGCGCGTGGCGCATGAAGTAAAATTTCGAGTTTAGAAAAGCCCAGAAAATTTGTCTCGGGTCGCTGCGCGACCCTCGACAAATTTTCACGGGGCTTTTCTAAACTCGAAATTTTACTTCATGCTTAGTCTAGGAGTGGAACACTCGTTTAAACTTTAAATTAAACTCTTTTATAAAATCGACGAATGCCTGAAAATTTACAGCGTATACATTTATTGCCGATAAGTCATATGTGCCGAAATGCCAATAAGCATTTTCGCGGCATATTTATTGGTGTATATATGTAAATAAAAGTTATTAGATTACAAAAAATAATAATGATAATAATAAATTAAACTTAAAGATAAATCACAAAATATAACATTGCACAAAAAAAAAAACTCGGGTAGCAGATTCTAGTTTTACCGGGTACGGTTTTAACTTGAATCTGCTACCCGAGTTTTTTTTTTGTGCAATGTTATATTTTGTGATTTATCTTTAAGTTTAATTCATTATTATTTTTTGTAATCTAATAACTTTTATTTAAAAAATGCGTGTCACTGACGATGCCACTATGAAGCATTAGATGGCGTTAGCTATCGAAATCAGTAATAACTTTTATTTACATATTTGTATAGGCGTGCAAAACACTGATTTAACACAAAGTTCAAAATGTACTGGTTTGGCATACTGTATTATCGGTATATTTTGAGCTTCACTTAAAATCAGTATGAAATTATGAATACTTAATGAAATGTACAGTTATGAAAATAATATAAGTGTGTTTCATGTTGATATTATTATTTTCTCTTAAAACTATTCAAACAAATTCCTTTGCCTACATAAACAAACATTACTCACAACGCAAATTTAAAAACATTTGTAAACACGTTCCTTTTCCTACCAATCCAAAACGTAATTTTCCATCTCCGTCTCTCTTTTTTCTCAATTTTCTCTCTTGCCTAAAGTGGCTATTTATAATCGCCTATATCCCTGGCATTGGTGCCAAAAATCGCGCTGACACTGTGTATTAAGCGCAAGTTTTAACGAAAATAAACTGTGCTTTATGTAATTGAAATTGTTCACCATTGTAAAGCCAAATTGAGTGCAATAATTTATATCAATCACTTGGATTTATGGTGGATGCGCCGGGACAAAGATTCTAATAATTAATAATATGCGGAGGATTTTATTGAAATCCAACAAACATGTAATTATTTCAAGGATTAGATAAATCGTTATTCTGTTATGAATTATAAACACATAATTTCCTGTTTCAAATTAGCATATTTACAGTAGTGGAAAAATATAGAGCAACTTTAATATATTGCTAAAATAAAATTTCTGATGTTACCTTTGGACATAATTTGTCTGTAGATAAAAACATACGATATTTATAAATAGTTTGCTGATAAAAAATCTCCATTCTTCTTTCGTTGTTTCATTGGATATAAAAAAGAATATTTTAGAATGGAAATAAATAAAGCAACTTTTTCAATAACCTGATAAATTTGCAATGTATTTAGTTTAGTATAAGTTTAAATTCATCAGTTTAACGTATTTCACTTGTCAACATGCCCAGAGGCAAACATTTATCCGCTGATATTAAAAATCGGATTGTTGATTTATACAATAGTGGTCAAAAACAGATTACCATTGCAAACATGTTTATGTTAAATAAATCTATTGTGTCGCGAATAATTAAGCAATATCGTGTAAAGGGAGATACATCTGTCAAAAAAAGACCTAGAAAAACCACTCACTTTACGGAGAAACAAATTATAAAAGTTGCCAAAACCGAGCCTTTTCTCAGATCTAACATGATAAAGCACCGTATATTTGAAGAACTTGGAGTAAATGTGACCTCTAGGACAGTGAGAAACAGACTACTAGAAGCTAAATTATTTGCTAGAAGACCAGCAAAAAAACCCATGTTGTCTAAGAAAAACAGACGATCCCGTTTAAGTTTTGCCAAAACGCATCAACACTGGACTGAGAATGACTGGAAAAAGGTTATCTGGAGCGATGAATCTAAGTTTTCTTTAAAAGTGATGGTATTGTGTATGTAAGACGTCCTGCCAATGAACGACTCAACCCTAAGTATACGTGACCAACTTTAAAACATGGTGGTGGATCGGTAATGGTTTGGGGCTGTTTTTCGGGATATGGTATGGGGCCCCTTTATAAAATAGAAGGTATTATGGACCGATTTAAATATAAGGACATATTAGAGAACCAAATGGTCCCATACGCCGACGAGATTATGCCTTTAAGACATTTATTTCAACAGGACAATGATCCTAAGCATACTTCTCGGTTCGTAAAAGAATGGTTCAGAAAGGAAAACATCACTGTTATGGAATGGCCTTCACAGTCCCCAGATCTCAATCCAATTGAGAATCTGTGGGACATTTTGGATTCCAAAATCAGAGGAAAATTCTATCGCAATCACCAAGAATTGTTTGAAGCCTTGAACGAAGCATGGGTCAATATGGATACTGCGATTATTTCTAAACTGATAAAATCGATGCCAAAACGTTGTCAACATGTTATTAAGAATAACGGGTTCTTTACAAAATATTAATTAATATTTTTGTTTAACTATTTGTATTTAAAAAAAAACAATTTTGAAGCAAAGTTGCTCTATTTTTTTCCACCCAAAAATTATCTTTAAATATAAATATACTTCATATAAAAAATATTTATTTTTTCCCCCAAAATAAATTGCTTTTGTAGTTGTGGATTATTATAAAAAAAATATGGCTATGTCATACATTACTGATTACAGAAATAAACGATTTTAAAAAGTTGCTCTACTTTTTTCCACTACTGTATGTATGTGTACCAGAAATTGTACCATGTGTACCTGAAATTGGGAGAATATTGATTAAAAAAACTTGATTTAAATATTTTTTAATCATTATTCTCCCAATTTCCGGTGACAAAATGTATTAGTCAGTATTGATAACAGGACTTGACTTCAAACATGATGGTAAAATTCGGAAAGATGTATAAATGATATGTTTACAGTTTGCGGATTGCAATTTAACAAATATGTCGGTATCTTAAATAGGTTTCTTATTTTTCACGTGGTAAAACATATACAGAGAGTTTTATGTAACACCGAACATTTTCATCCAATACAATTAGACACCTTTAATTATCAAGTTGTGTAAATTGGATTGCCTATATGCCTATTACAAATTGTAGACAATCAATCGCAATTAACGCCTTAAGTTGTACATACAGGGAGTTTTTTTTTCAAGTATACATGTTAAAATTACAGGGTATATGCCGTAAATCTTTAGATAACCGTTGTTTTTTTTTAAATACGTTTAATTTTTCCTTTAAGTAAACATAAACATACGTTGTACATTTGCTGACGCTCGGTTTATTAAAAGAATTTAACTTGAAGCATTAAAGAGTGTTTTCCACTCCCAGGCTGAGCATGAAGTAAAATTTCGAGTTTAGAAAAGCCTGAAAATTTGGTTTGGTCGCGTAGCGCGAAGCGCGGAGCGGCCAAACCAAATTTTCAGGCTTTTCTAAACTCGAAATTTTACTTCATGCGCCACCGGTACAAAACACTGATTTAATGTAAAGTTCAGCGGTCTGTTTCAAACTTCGTAATATGTCAGTGTTTTGTACCGGTGGCGCATGAAGTAAAATTTCGAGTTTAGAAAAGCCTGAAAATTAGGTTTGGCCGCTCCGCGCTTCGCGCTACGCGACCAAACCAAATTTTCAGGCTTTTCTAAACTCGAAATTTTACTTCATGCTTAGCCGGGGAGTGGAAAACACTCGTTTAAGCTTAATATTAAATTCTTTTAACAAACTGAGCGTCGGCAAATCTACAACGTATGTTTATGTATACTTGAAAGAAAAATTCTCGTTATAAACATGTTCGGTGTTACATAAAACTCTCTGTATATCTATAATTTTAAAAAAGAAAACACTTGGTTTAATTTCACTAATATAATTTTTGTTTCGACTTTGAGTCATTCTCTAGGAATACAGAAAATTACATTTTACAAACATTATATACAGTTTTATGTAACACCGAACGAGAATTTTTCTTTTAAGTATATATAAGTATACGTTGTACATTTGCCGACGCTCGGCTTATTCAAAGAATTTAATTTGAAGCTTCGAACGAGTGTTTTTCACTCCCAGGCTAAGCATGAAGTAAAATTTCGAGTTTAGAAAAGCCTGAAAATTTGGATTTGCCGTCACGAGCGAAGCGAGTGACGGCAAATCCAAATTTTCAGGCTTTTCTAAACTCGAAATTTTACTTCATGCGCCACGCGTATTAAACACTGATGCAATGTAAAGTTTAGCGGTGTGTTTTAAACTTCGTAATATATCAGTGTTTTGTACCGGTGGCGCATGAAGTAAAATTTCGAGTTTAGAAAAGCCTGAAAATTTGGTTTGGCCGCTCCGCGCTTCGCGCTACGCGTCCAAACCAAATTTTCAGGCTTTTCTAAACTCGAAATTTTACTTCATGCTTAGTCTGGGAGTGGAACACACTCATTTTAAGTTTCAAATTAAACTCTTTTGAAAAACACAACGAATATCTAAAGATTTACGGCATATACGCTGTAAGTGGGACATGTATACCTTAAATAAAAATCCCTGTATGTACAAGTTTAAGCATTAATTGCAATTGATTGGCTACAAGTTTTAAATTGTCCGATAGGCAACCCAATTTACACATAACTTAAAAATTAAAGGTGTCAAATTGTATTGGATGAAAATGTTCGGTGTTACAGAAAACTCTCTGTATAAGAGAAGAGGCTAATTTTAATTTTATAGTTCAGGGCAATAAGGGCTATCATAATGGGTGAACTCCACAGATTTTCAATGTCATTCACTATTGACTTTCCTTGTTTTATTTCTTTCTGGATTTCCAGTACCTCATGATAATTTAGATGACGTCTTTTATTGCCTAAGTATAATATTTGCAACTTTTTATTATAAAAATGATTGGTCGAAACTAGTGGGAATAAAAAAAAACAAAATTTTTAGTGCAATTTAACCAATTATTTTATTTTCTTTTTGCAACATGTAATTATTTTAACGATTAGTTAAGTTGTTGTTTTGTTGTGAATTTTAAATATATACATTTTTTTGTGTCAAATTATCTTATCATATATAGTTGAGGCACTTAATTTTTGAAAATCTATGATTACTTAAATAAAACACTTAATGATTTTCAACTAATTACATTTGCCGACGCTCGGTTTATTCAAAGAATATAATTTGAAGCTTCAAACGAGTGTCTTCCCTTCCCAGGCTAAGCATGAAGTAAAATTTCGAGTTTAGAAAAGCCTGAAAATTTGGATTTGCCGTCACGAGCGAAGCGAGTGACGGCAAATCCAAATTTTCAGGCTTTTCTAAACTCAAAATTTTACTTCATGCGCCACGCGTATTAAACACTGATGCAATGTAAAGTTTAATTATAAATATATACATTTTTTTGTTTCAAATTATCTTATCGTAGATAGTTGAGGCACTTAATTTTTGAAAATCTATGATCACTTAAAACACTTAATGATTTTCAACTAATTACATTTGCCGACGCTCGGTTTATTCAAAGAATTTAATTTGCAGCTTCAAACGAGTGTTTTTCCTTCCCAGTTGAAGCATGAAGTAAAATTTCGAGTTTAGAAAAGCCTAAAAATTTGGATTTGCCGTCACGAGCGAAGCGAGTGACGGCAAATCCAAATTTTCAGGCTTTTCTAAACTCGAAATTTTACTTCATGCGCCACGCGTATTAAACACTGATGCAATGTAAAGTTAAATTATAAATATATACATTTTTTTGTGTCAAATTATCTTATCGTAGATAGTTGAGGCACTTAATTTTTGAAAATCCATGATCACTTAAATAAAACACTTAATGATTTTCAACTAACTGTATATTTCACAACAATTGTTTCGCAACATTGTTGCTTCTTCAGGTGAGGATCTTATAAGTTCTTCACCTGAAGAAGCAACAACGTTGCGAAACAATTGTCGTGAAATACACAATTAGTTGAAAATCTTTAAGTGTTTTATTCAAGTCAAATTATCTTATTCATGTACTTGTTAATTCAAGTTTTTCTAAGCATTATTCTTTCAATTTCTGGTGATAAAGTGTAATAAAATTGATAACAGGATAGAAAATAGGCTGATATATATAAGTCGCGGAAAATACTTGAAACATGATCGTAAAACTCGGAGAAATGTATAAAAGGTTTACGTCCTGCTCGATTTTTATTATTAACGAGTTCGATACGATTTTGCGTGATGATGCGCAATAGTCTGTAAATGCCACTCCGAGGCAGGCCCACGCAGAATGAGAATCGAAATAGAATTTCATGCAATATTCAACTTTCTTTTCTTTATGTAAGCTCGATAATCCTAACGAAATATTTACAATATTCATGTAACTTTCATGTTGGTTAAAGTCATGTTAGATTTCAGTGTTATCTAATACATTTTAAAATATCTTATCTAAAAGAATTGTGTATCTATTATGTTTCGCACTCTTGGTTAATAATTCAATTTTATTTATCTATATAATTATTTAATTTAGATTTGCTTTCCAAGCTATTTGAAATTCAACATCTTATTCAATATAAAATAAAATGTTGAATTTCGAATAGGTTTGAATAGGTAAAGCTAAACACTTGTATTGTTCCATGGACGTGTGTAAAACTGTATTGTTATAAGACACAAATAAATATTATTATTATGGAACAATACGTGTTAACTATACCCGTGTTAACAGGCAGCTTGGTGGTGTAGTGGTTAGAGTGTTGGACTGCTACGCCACGGGCCGGGGTTCAAATACCGGCCTAACAAGTTGTCTGCATTTATATAGGTTAGGATAAAAATGCCAAACACTCCGTCTTCTCGGATATGACGTTAAATGCATGTAGGACCCGTGTACTGCCTGGATGTTGCGTGCACGTTAAAGATCCCTACCGGTGGGTAGGGAACCCAAAACCCAAAACAAAACAAAACAATACTCAAAGTTGCCTGCTTTCTCAGTTTTATGTTCTAGGTGCTTGGACCAGTTTAGATTCCAAACTAAACTGGTCAAAGAACCTAGAACATAAAACTGAGAAAGCAGGCAAAGCTTTCTGGCAATGCAGAAGAGCCATAGGTAATACCTGGGGACTATCCCCAAAGATAGCGCTGTGGATGTACTATTAGACCAGCACTCGAATATGGAGCCTTAGTCTGGTGGGAGCGGAGTTATCAACAAGGACAATACAAAAACTAAACCACCTACAGAGGCTGGCCTGCTCATGCACAACAGGAGTCTTCAGAACAACACCCACTGCCGCTATGGAAACAATAATATGTCTTCCACCCCTTGATATTTACATCAAGAGTGTAGCAAGACTAACAGCAGAAATACTGAAGGCCATGAACACATAGTCAAATCAAATTTCAACCGAAGAACACGGAAACATACCCAAATGGGACCTTCCCTATTGAGAAACAAAACAGGTCAGAAGATTCCCCAGTACATCTTCGAAAAGAAATTCATCATGAACCCAAACCAGCAGACACTATCGAAAGACTGTGTAGTGTTCACAGATGGATCAAAGACAAAGACAGGCTGTTGGGCGGGTATATACTCTGAAGACCTGGCTATCCGGAAACACATTCCGATAGTAGCACACGCCATTGCAACACAGACCGAAATCTACGCGATTTTAGAAAGCGCCAAAGTAATTGTTCGGTGCAAATCGGGTTGCGGGCTCTCCAACCCAATCATCCCGTTTTATCGCCACCATATCTTTCGGTTTTACCCCCTCCTAAATAACTATATAGTGTAACTCTTGCATCGGGCGAGAGAAGACGGCCTCCGCGCCTCAACAGTTTTTAAATAGTTTTGCCTCCGGCTTTTGTACCTGCCTCCGGCTTTAGTAACTGCCCCCGGCTATAGACTTGCCTCCGGCTTTAATAGTGCAACCCCAAAGGAAGTAGAAGACTAGAAGAGAGCCGCCAGTCCTCTTCAAGACCGTACGAGGCTTAAGGTTAGTTCCTTTTTTCCACAATTAATCCTCCCGGATTGGAGAGGCCACCCCCCCTGGTACGCTATTACAAAGCTACCAAACAGTAATAATAGACAGGAAAATCAATGAACGAAACATAACCATCGTCACTGACAGCAAAGCGGCACTAGCAGCATTAGAAAAGTTCAAAATAACATCAAAACTTATACATAAATGCGTTGAAACGCTAAACGACGCAGCAGAACTCAACCGCATAACAATGACGTGAACAAAAGGACACAGCAACAGAGAGGGCAACAACAAAGCAGATGAACTAGCACGTGAAGCATTCAAAATAACTACAAATCAGGCGAAGATAGGACCATCCCCTTGGTTCTTAGCCAATCACATGCTAGAGTTTAACACTGCGAAACATAGGGAAAGGTGGGAGAACCTCACAACATGCAGTCAAACGAAGACATAATTGTAGACATAGTATTGTTTCCACGGCGGCAGTGGCTGTTATTCTGAAGACTCCTGTTGTCCATGAGCAGGCCAGCCTTTGTATGTGGTTTAGTTTTTGTATTGCTTCTTGTTGATTAGTCCGCATCCACCAGACTAAGGCTCCATGTTCAAGTGCCGGTCTGATAGTACCTGTGTATATCACAGCGCTCTTCTGCATTGCCAGAAAGCTTTGCCTGCTTTCTCAGTTTTATGTTCTAGGTTCTTTGACCAGTTTAATTTCTAATCTAAACTGGTCAAAGGCACCTGATTGCCAAAAAGAAAGTTTCTAAAACTCACAAAACAGAAACTTCGTACTCTAACCGGCTACATTACTGGACACTACAGCTTCCAGCATCATCTCGCCAAAATGGGAATCGCCACCGATGACCTTTGTCGAGGATGCAATGAAGAAATAGAAACAGCAAGACATACTTCACGAGTGTCCAGCGCTGTCAAAGATAAGGAAGGTACTAAGAGAAGAAACCCCAAATCGTAAAGGACTCGGATGGCAATGGTCACCCGCACAAATTATGGCAATTGCCAGTGTGGACAGGGTCTAACCATAAGGGGGAAGGAACTACAACGGGCCCGACTGTCGCCTAGGTAGGTGCGGCTGATGCTGCTCTCCCGCCAAATAATCCTTAATCCATTAATACCCAATGTGAAAATCTGATTCCATCAAGAAAGTAGCAGAACAAGTATTTTATTTTGTGCTTAATCAAGGAGTGGAACTAGCACTGACTGGAAGTGTAAATAAAATCTAAATAACACAATAGCCAAATTAGATGATTAACATCATTTCTATCAGCTAAGTATTGTGAATTTTCCTGATTTCTTACAATTTTTAACATTAATATACAATCATATTCATAGTGTTGTAAATAACATTTTAATTTTTTATATCTATCCTAATTATTATTAATCGACTGTATTTTGGACTAATTTAATGACAATAATACATCTTTATTGGCGGGATTAGTAAGTGGAGTCTTATTCTGTTTAAGTTAAGTGTACCTAATAAATCATTTCGTTTTAGCATAAATAATGAATTTGTGCCTTTGAACTGCCGTCTTTAATTTTAAATGTCATATACTGGTTATTCAAAGCAACTACCATTTTGATAATTTTGTATGTATATTTTTAAGCGATAATTCGACTAAAGCTAAATAAAAAACGAAAAAACTGCTTGTAATATATTGTTAAAATAAGAAAATGATTTTAATTTGATTCTGATTATTTAAATAATAGTGATAGAAATACAAATTAAAAAATTACAGATCATTGGTAATTCCCAGTGATATATCTTGAAACGAGACACACGGTATAATAAAAGTTAAACGTTTTCTTTACTTTCAAATAAACGTTACTAAACACGTCTTGATTACAACATTAACCAAAATAATTTTCTATAATCCTTTTAACTCCTATTTAACTTCTAAATTTAATTACATAAAATTTCCACCCGCGCAAATTCTTTTATATTTTCAACCTCTCTTTGCCCTCTTTACATCACTCACAAAATTCAGAGAAAGATTTAAATTTAAAAAGCAATACGCGATCCTCTTTTTCACTTTTTTTCCCGGTACATTTTCCTGTCGTTAAATGCCCTAGAAATTATTTTTTCGTTTACAATCTGCGCTTTGAAAAGGGTCGACGTTTTCTGGATAAGACCGTTTTCGAGGCTTTTAATTAATTCAAAGCTAGACCGAAATAACGAGATCAAGTCACTATTATCTCTCCGAGGACAAAACCCCAGCGACAGGCCTCAAGAGAGTTAATTTAATTGTCAAGATCAGATTTCGACGACATATGTTGTGACAAGAATTAAATAACCACCATAATTCCTTTATAGTATCTCTCATTGATCAGTTAATAAAACATAAATAAAATATATGTAAATTAATTTGGAAAAATTAATAAAAAATGTTGTAGTTGAACTTCTTCTGTTTTGGGTTTTTAGTTTAAAGCAAATGAAACAAACACTTTTAGAGCGTAATGTAGTCTGTTTTTATTTTAGCATTACACATATATTTATATGAAAACAATATCAGTTTACAAATAATGATAATTTGGATGGTCGATGCAAAGTACAAAAGGGTGATAAGGGAAAACGGAGATTGAGAACGGAGCGCGAAGGATAGATATGGAATGCGGCGTGTAAATAGTGATTATCGGGTGATACACGAGAATAACTATTAACAATGAAAAAATATACAATAATTACCTATATAAAACAGAATAAAATAATATGGGTATACAACAGTTAAAGAAACCTCGGGAATGATAATGAGGATATATGGCATTCCCCGATTAAACACAAAAATATTGTATATAATTTGTAAAATCTGTACATTTCTTGAAAATTACTGTTAGTCGAAACTAGTTGGAATAAATAAATAAAAAAAACAAACCTCGTGATTTCCCTTTCTATTAATTTTTACAAATTAATTTACATATATCCTTTATAATAGTTATTTAATTAATCCAATGCAATAATCAGCCCAGTCCAGTTTTATAAAGTGTTGAGGAGAGACAAAAAACCGTTTACGTGCATGAATAAAAAAACATAATGATTATTATGCATGCAACTAACAATGCACTGCAAATTTAAACCAGATTATTGCATGCTATAACATAGAATTTTAAACTTTATAAGAATATTGAATACTTAACCCATCTTCTCATAAAAATGAACTTGGCTGATTATTGCATTGGACCCCTCAACTCTTGTAGAATTCAGTTATTTGTATTTTAAAGTTCAATAGTGTCTTGAATTTGCATGTGCTTAACCTGTAAATTTCCTGATATTCATTGTTGTTTAAAAGAGTTTGATTTGAAGGTTTAAACGAGTGTTTTCCACTTCCAGATTAAGCACGAAGTACAATTAGTGTATGCAAATCAATACTTAAAAGAAAAATTCCCTGTATATGAACTACGAGTTTACTCTGACTGATTTTTTTCTTTAAGTCGGAGTAAATTCTACGCAACTTTTTCTAAAAATCAAGTTTAGAATTGCGAAGTGAATAAAGACGTTTGATGTCTTTCCTATCGACGTTCCGTTGTTTATTTTTAGAGCTCGCAGCGTTGTTCTTATCTAAATGGTAATATTGAATCAACCGTTATTGATTGAAATTTTAATGGAATATTTTTACTAGGATATTTTTGCAGAACTCCATTTCAATTATTCATGCATTCGTTTAAATTATTTATTTGTTTTGCCTGTGTTTAGACGCATTATTGCACCAACAATAGGAACGATGAAAGATAAATAATCTATAGAAAACAAAATAATAGAAATAAAATAGAAAATACTACTAATAATGGTTATAATACACTTTTTTAAACTAATAAAGTTATAAAAGGAAATCAGTTTTAAATTATTACGATTGAAAATATAATTAAGCTAAAAAATAGTGATGTCTCCATCATAGCAGTTTTCCCGTTTAAGATATAATGATTTAAATATCAACAATATGAAAAAGTTGCACAAACTGAGTTTATTCTACTTTTATTATTATTTTTAGAAAACTATTCACAAGAAAAATAATTCTTGTATTTTTTCGCTACATATTGATCACCATCACATCCAAGCGTTATATTTTTTCAACCGTTCTGTAAAATAGTGTTTTATACGCGTGGCGCATGAAGTAAAATTTCGAGTTTAGAAAAGCCCCGTGAAAATTTGTCTCGGGTCGCTGCGCGACCCTCGACAAATTTTCTACGCGGGGCTTTTCTAAACTCGAAATTTTACTTCATGCTTAGTCTGGGAGTGGAAGACACTCGTTACTTTATAATATGTCACAAGTGTAAAAATGACTTCGTGATCTCATTACAGTTCAATTCAAACTCGTGTCAAGTTAGCACGATTGGTTAAATGTCGCTTGCGCCGACTTATGTCAACTGTTTTATAGTTTAAATGTCGACTTATGTTAACTGTTATTATAGTCCAAATGTCGGCTAGCGCCAACTTATGTCAACTATCGTTATAGTCCAAATGTCAAGTTCACAAAATGAACTAAATATCGGCTGGCGCCAACTGTTAACTGTTATTATAGTCCAAATGTCGGCTGACGCCGACTTATATCAACTGTCACTATAGTCCAAATATCGGCTGACGTCAACGTATGTCAAGTTGACACGATCGACTAAATCTCGGTTGGCGCCGACTTATGTCAACTGTCATTATAGTTCAAATGTCGGCTGCCGCCGACTTATGTCAACTGTTATTATAGTCCATATGTCGGCTAGCGCCAACTTATGTCAACTATCGTTATAGTCCAAATGTCGACTGACGCCGGCGTATGTCAAGTTCACAAAATGAAGTAAATATCGGCTGGCACCAACTTATGTTAAGCTGAAACGATAGACTAATGATTTATAGTCACAAATTCACATGTTGACTATTGCGACTAGTGATGGGAATAATCGAGATATTTTAATAATCGATCATTTTGGACCGAGATATTTTAGTAATCGAATTTTACATCGATTAATATTACTACTACTTTTAGTGGTACCGAATACTATCGGTATCGATTTAAAAATCAATTATTCCACGTATGCTAGTAATGGTATAATTAGAATGAAAATCATCGATTGTTTCTATTATAAAATAATCGAATATTTTGAGATTGCTCGAATAATTTGATTATTCGCTCTATAAATAATAAACGAAATAAAGGTTAGACTACTCGGATTAAATAGTAAAGGGTGTTTTCTAAGAGCTTGAGAACTTTAAATAATAATACAAGACAGAAATATTGTTGGAATTATTAATTTCTTTTTTTTTAATTTGGATTCGACGATCCTGGCATAGGTTCTCACCACAGCCATATCTCATTGTAGTTTTAAATATATTAATATTTATTCGGACGCCACGACACATTCACACAACACTAAAGTACACGACGAGTTATTATTTTTAAATAACAACTCCCCGTGCACGGGAATCGAACCCGGTCTGAGGCTTGCCGAGCGATATACCTGTCCGGCGACGTTACCGCTCGGCCACCACGTGCCCGAATTATTAATTATTATTATAATCTGGTAGATAATATCATCGCATTTATTTTTTAAATATGATTTCCGGCATATGTCCGCCGCGGCTATGAGTTTCCAATAAATCTGGCCGTATGGCGTCAATGGTAGCTGGAATATTGGCTTCCAATGCTTCAAAAGTTGCTGGTTTGTTGGCATAAACTAGTGGTCTCCAAACTACGGCCCGCGACTTGCATGAATCCGGCCCGCGATTGTTTGTATTTTTTTTTGTAAATGTCATATTTTGAAATATTGTAACAATTGTTCCTTAAATTTTTCATAATTTTATAAAATTAATCGGATCTTGGCCGACTTTATTATGTAGAATTGTATTTGTGGCCCGCGAAGAAGATAGTTTGGAGACCCAGGGCATAAACCAATGACTTAACATAGCCCCATAAAAAGTAATAGGGAGGCGTTAAGTTTCACGAACGAGGGGGCCAGTTAACAGGACCACTTCTGGAAATAAATTTGTCACCAAATTGATTTTGCAATAAATTGATGGTTAAGCGCGCTGTATGGCAAGTTGCGCCGTCTTGTTGCAACCAAATGTTGTCGATGTTTAGCTGATTAATTTTTGGAAGCAAAGAATCAGTCAGCGCTCGCCATTCACCGTAACGGCAGCTCCTTCCTCACTGCGAAAGAAATAAGGACCGATTTTGCCGCCAGCGTGTAAACCGAACCAAACAGTGAATTTTATTGGATGTAACAGTGCTTTGTTAATGGCTTGAGGATTGTCTCGCTCTATATACGGCAATTTTGCTTATTGATGAAGCTGTTTAACCAGAAATGAGCTTCATCACTAAACACAATTCTTCGATAAAAATGCTCATCTTCGGCCAGTTTCAAATTAGCCCAATCAGCAAAAATGCGACGTAAACGACGGTCATTTGGCTTTAATTGTTGCACGCGCTGTATTTTATCAGCGCGTGCAACAATTAAAGCCAAATGACCATCGTTTACGTCGCATTTTTGCTGATTGGGCTAATTTGAAACTGGCCGAAGATGAGCATTTTTATCGAAGAATTGTGTTTAGTGATGAAGCTCATTTCTGGTTAAACGGCTTCATCAATAAGCCAAATGACCATCGTTTACGTCGCATTTTTGCACGTAATCCAAGATCTTTACGTAAAATACCACGTAGTCGAAGGACAAAGGCCAACAAGTTGAGAATGGCGACGAATCGACATTTCGGCGTCTTCTTCAGCACTTCGCGCTACGGCCGCAATATTCTGTTCGATACGCACATTTCTTTGTCTTGTTGATGGTTTTGAATCGAGAAGAGTAAAATTAGTGCGAAAACAATCAATTACTGGACGAATTGCTTGCTCACTAGGCCGATTATGTTGACCATAAAATGGACGAAGTGCTCTATGAACTTCGCGAACAGATTTATTTTTTTGAAAGAAAATTTTCACAATTTGGAAAAGTTGTTGTGGCGTTAAACGATTTATGATGAATTGCCTAACATTAGTGAACAGAACTGTCAACACAGTTTGACATTCTCATTGAGTACAGATAGACAACTACCATTGAAACTTCTTATGCAGCTAAAAAAACACCCTTTAGTTTATTGTAACGAAAGATTAAACGTAAAATCAACCTGAATCGAATGTGAATCTTAAACATATAGATAGATAGATAGATTTATTCATGTTAATACCATACATAGTTTACACTTGTCAGAATATATGATAATGATACAATATAATAATAGTAATAGTACAAAAAAAAGTTTAAAAATAGTTATGTAAACAAGCAGAACTCTAAGGCTCGTTAATGAAATCGTCCATTGTATAGAACGCTTTATCGATGAGATATTTTTTCATGTACACCTTAAAGTTTTTGTATGGCAGGCATTTAATCATAACAGGTAGTTTGTTGAAGCAATTCAGTCTCCAATATCTTGGACCATTTCTTGATTTTGTGAGTCTGTTATTTTGTATGTAAATGTCATCTCTTTTTCTAGTGTTTTGATTATGTATAGAGTTAGTTATGGTGTAATCATTAATATTTTTATTTACGTACAATAAACAGTGATATATATTATATAAATATATATATATTATATATATATATATATATATATATATATATACCAGATAAGAAATAACAGCGCATTAGGTCATGATGTAAAAGTTATTTTTTTTTTTTCATCAAGTGAGTGTGCAAGGAGGACAGAAGACGACGACGATCGTTTCGCTCTTTTTATGAGCTCCTCAGGCCGCCACATCCATCTTTCCATACACACTCACTTGATATTTAGAAGTTGTATATATACTGATTTCGCTAACCATAAGCCGGTATTGACGTCAGTATTTATAATTGCTACTGCATTGATAAGGGCATTGATCTCATTTTGCTTCTACAGTTAGTTTCGGTTTTTAGTTTAAACCATCGACTAGCATCGGAGCGGCGAGAAACCCGAACCAATGCGATGATAATATTCAGAGCGCCGAATTAAATTAAATAAATTAGAATTAACGACCTGCTTTTTAGTACCAGATAAGAAATAACAGCGCATTAGGTCATGATGTAAAAGTTATTTTTTCATCAAGTGAGTGTGCAAGGAGGACAGAAGACGACGACGATCGTTTCGCTCTTTTTATGAGCTCCTCAGGCCGCCACATCCATCTTTCCATACACACTCACTTGATATTTAGAAGTTGTATATATACTGATTTCGCTAACCATAAGCCGGTATTGACGTCAGTATTTATAATTGCTACTGCATTGATAAGGGCATTGATCTCATTTTGCTTCTACAGTTAGTTTCGGTTTTTAGTTTAAACCATCGACTAGCATCGGAGCGGCGAGAAACCCGAACCAATGCGATGATAATATTCAGAGCGCCGAATTAAATTAAATAAATTAGAATTAACGACCTGCTTTTTAGTACCAGATAAGAAATAACAGCGCATTAGGTCATGATGTAAAAGTTATTTTTTCATCAAGTGAGTGTGCAAGGAGGACAGAAGACGACGACGATCGTTTCGCTCTTTTTATGAGCTCCTCAGGCCGCCACATCCATCTTTCCATACACACTCACTTGATATTTAGAAGTTGTATATATACTGATTTCGCTAACCATAAGCCGGTATTGACGTCAGTATTTATAATTGCTACTGCATTGATAAGGGCATTGATCTCATTTTGCTTCTACAGTTAGTTTCGGTTTTTAGTTTAAACCATCGACTAGCATCGGAGCGGCGAGAAACCCGAACCAATGCGATGATAATATTCAGAGCGCCGAATTAAATTAAATAAATTAGAATTAACGACCTGCTTTTTAGTACCAGATAAGAAATAACAGCGCATTAGGTCATGATGTAAAAGTTATTTTTTCATCAAGTGAGTGTGCAAGGAGGACAGAAGACGACGACGATCGTTTCGCTCTTTTTATGAGCTCCTCAGGCCGCCACATCCATCTTTCCATACACACTCACTTGATATTTAGAAGTTGTATATATACTGATTTCGCTAACCATAAGCCGGTATTGACGTCAGTATTTATAATTGCTACTGCATTGATAAGGGCATTGATCTCATTTTGCTTCTACAGTTAGTTTCGGTTTTTAGTTTAAACCATCGACTAGCATCGGAGCGGCGAGAAACCCGAACCAATGCGATGATAATATTCAGAGCGCCGAATTAAATTAAATAAATTAGAATTAGCAGGTCGTTAATTCTAATTTATTTAATTTAATTCGGCGCTCTGAATATTATCATCGCATTGGTTCGGGTTTCTCGCCGCTCCGATGCTAGTCGATGGTTTAAACTAAAAACCGAAACTAACTGTAGAAGCAAAATGAGATCAATGCCCTTATCAATGCAGTAGCAATTATAAATACTGACGTCAATACCGGCTTATGGTTAGCGAAATCAGTATATATACAACTTCTAAATATCAAGTGAGTGTGTATGGAAAGATGGATGTGGCGGCCTGAGGAGCTCATAAAAAGAGCGAAACGATCGTCGTCGTCTTCTGTCCTCCTTGCACACTCACTTGATGAAAAAATAACTTTTACATCATGACCTAATGCGCTGTTATTTCTTATCTGGTACTAAAAAGCAGGTCGTTAATTCTAATTTATTTAATTTAATTCGGCGCTCTGAATATTATCATCGCATTGGTTCGGGTTTCTCGCCGCTCCGATGCTAGTCGATGGTTTAAACTAAAAACCGAAACTAACTGTAGAAGCAAAATGAGATCAATGCCCTTATCAATGCAGTAGCAATTATAAATACTGACGTCAATACCGGCTTATGGTTAGCGAAATCAGTATATATACAACTTCTAAATATCAAGTGAGTGTGTATGGAAAGATGGATGTGGCGGCCTGAGGAGCTCATAAAAAGAGCGAAACGATCGTCGTCGTCTTCTGTCCTCCTTGCACACTCACTTGATGAAAAAATAACTTTTACATCATGACCTAATGCGCTGTTATTTCTTATCTGGTACTAAAAAGCAGGTCGTTAATTCTAATTTATTTAATTTAATTCGGCGCTCTGAATATTATCATCGCATTGGTTCGGGTTTCTCGCCGCTCCGATGCTAGTCGATGGTTTAAACTAAAAACCGAAACTAACTGTAGAAGCAAAATGAGATCAATGCCCTTATCAATGCAGTAGCAATTATAAATACTGACGTCAATACCGGCTTATGGTTAGCGAAATCAGTATATATACAACTTCTAAATATCAAGTGAGTGTGTATGGAAAGATGGATGTGGCGGCCTGAGGAGCTCATAAAAAGAGCGAAACGATCGTCGTCGTCTTCTGTCCTCCTTGCACACTCACTTGATGAAAAAATAACTTTTACATCATGACCTAATGCGCTGTTATTTCTTATCTGGTACTAAAAAGCAGGTCGTTAATTCTAATTTATTTAATTTAATTCGGCGCTCTGAATATTATCATCGCATTGGTTCGGGTTTCTCGCCGCTCCGATGCTAGTCGATGGTTTAAACTAAAAACCGAAACTAACTGTAGAAGCAAAATGAGATCAATGCCCTTATCAATGCAGTAGCAATTATAAATACTGACGTCAATACCGGCTTATGGTTAGCGAAATCAGTATATATACAACTTCTAAATATCAAGTGAGTGTGTATGGAAAGATGGATGTGGCGGCCTGAGGAGCTCATAAAAAGAGCGAAACGATCGTCGTCGTCTTCTGTCCTCCTTGCACACTCACTTGATGAAAAAATAACTTTTACATCATGACCTAATGCGCTGTTATTTCTTATCTGGTACTAAAAAGCAGGTCGTTAATTCTAATTTATATATATATATATATTATATATATATATATATATATATATTATATATATACATATATATATATATAAATATATATATATATGTATATATATATGCTGAGAGTTTTTTAAAACACCAAACATTTTCATAACGAGAATTTTTCTTTTAAGTATGCATACGTTGTACATTTTCCGACGCTCGGTTTTTTTAAAGAATTCAATTGGAAGCTATAAGAGAGTGTTTTCCACTCCCAGGCTAAGCATGAAGTAAAATTTCGAGTTTAGAAAAGCCTGAAAATTTGGTTTGGTCGCGTAGCGCGAAGCGCGGAGCGGTCAAACCAAATTTTCAGGCTTTTCTAAACTCGAAATTTTACTTCATGCGCCACCGGTACAAAACACTGATTCAATGTAAAGTTTAGCGGTGTGTTTTAAACTTCGTAATATGTCAGTGTTTAATACGCGTGG
The DNA here is from genome assembly GCA_932526585.2 of Philonthus cognatus. Classification (NCBI taxonomy): domain Eukaryota; kingdom Metazoa; phylum Arthropoda; class Insecta; order Coleoptera; family Staphylinidae; genus Philonthus; species Philonthus cognatus. The sequence continues at coordinate 12,894,237 of OW052250.1, read as the reverse complement.
CGCATGAAGTAAAATTTCGAGTTTAGAAAAGCCTGAAAATTTGGTTTGGCCGCTCCGCGCTTCGCGCTACGCGACCACACCAAATTTTCAGGCTTTTCTAAACTCGAAATTTTACTTCATGCTTAGTCTGGGAGTGGAACACACTCGTTTTAAGTTTCAAATTGAACTCTATAAAAAAAAACAACGATTATCTAAAGATTTACCGCATATACGCTGTAATTGGGACATGTGTACTTGGAGGAAAAACTCCCTGTGTTTACAAGTTGAGGCATTAATTGCGATTGATTGGCTACAATTTGTAATGGTCATATAGGCAACCCAATTTACACATAACCTAAACATTAAAGGTGTCAAATTGTATTGGATGCGTTGGTTTGATAATTAGAATATACGAAAATGAACACTGAAAATGTTCGGTGTTACATAAAACTCTCTGTATATATATATATATATATATATATATATATATATATATATATATATAAATATATATGCTGATGGTAGTGTCATAATTCGGAGATTAAGAAATAATGGTTTTCAATCATCCCTGTACTGAGCTCTGGAGACAATTCGAACCACCCGTCTCTGTAAACCAAAGATTCTACCACAAATGGCAGAATGACCCCAAGCCACAAGACAATATGTCATATTGGAATGGCATGTTGCGTAGTAACTCGCCAGTAGAACTCGCCAGTGAAACACAATGAGCAAGATTTCGAAGTAAGAATATATTGCGGCATAGTTTTTTTAGATTTCACATCGCCCTGAATTCCCCAAGTTAATGCAGTGTCTAGATGAACTCCCAAAAAACAGGTCGAACCCACATATTCGAATTCGGTTTTTTTAGTGTAAACATGACGTTAACTGTTTTGGATGTATTTAAGTGTAATTTTTTGGCATTGAACCAATGTTCGGATTTCATTTAAGCAACTAGATTAAGTTCCAAGGCTTGATCATAATGTTGATGGGTATTCAAGATATTTGTATCATCTACGACTTCGATCAAAACGCCACCGAGTTAATTGAATCGTATCTTTCGGAAAGATTCCGACGTTCCTTGGTTAATGGGATAACAGCGAAAATGTTACCTACTTATAATGGTGTTCCTTAAGAATCTATTTTAGGACCACTGTTATTTATCATCTATTTAAACAATTTTAGCAAATATATACCTAATATACCAAATATATACCTATGTCATCAACAATTATATAATTGTTGATGACATAGGTATATATTTGCTAAAATCGTTTATATAGATGATAAATAACAGTGGTCCTAGAATAGATTCTTGGGAAACACCATTATGAGTAGGTAACATTTTTGCTGTTATCCCATTAACCAAGGAACGTTGGAATCTTTCCGAAAGATACGATTCAATTAATTCGGTGGCGTTTTAATCGAAGCCGTAGCATTTTAACTTGCGAATAAGGATATCACAATTTAAGCAATCGAACGCTTTTTTTTTGGCTTTTGCCTGGCCTTAGTTGCTTTGACTATTGGCCAACATCAATTATTTATTTTTAACCTATATTATTTAATTTATAACTTATTTCATAAGTTGTATTAACATATATTGGACGTCACAACACATTCACACCACACCCAGGGACACGACGAGTTATTTTTTTATTTTTAAATAACAACTACCCGTGCATGGGAATCGAACCCAGTCTGTGGCTCGCCGAGAGATTTACCGTCCGGCGACGTTACCGCTCGGCCACCACCTGCCCCAATCGAACGCTTTCGAAAGATCCAAAAAGCTGGTCATGCGAAACGAACGATTTTCCAGAGATTGCAGTATATATTCGATGAGACAGAGAATTGCATCTGCTGTAGATATTTTGCTTCTAAATCCAAACTGATGTAATGTAATTAGTATACAGGAAATTTTTCTTTCGAGAGTTAAATTTTATGCTGACGCGGCCAAACCGTGCTTTTAGATTTCACACTAAATCAGTGTTTCGTACGCGTGGCGCATGAAGTAAAATTTCGAGTTTAGAAGAGCCTGAAAATTTGCTTTTGGCCGCTCCGCGCTTCGCGCTACGCGACCAAACCAATTTTTCAGGCTTTTCTAAACTCGAAATTTTACTTCATGCGCCACCGGTGAGAAACACTGATGCAATGTAAAGTTTAGCGGTGTGTTTTAAACTTCGTAATATGTTAGTGTTTTGTACCGGTGGCGCATGAAGTAAAATTTTGAGTTTAGAAAAGCCTGAAAATTTGGTTTGGCCACTCCAAACCAAATTTTACGGCTTTTCTAAACTCGAAATTTTACTTCATGCTTAATCTGGGAGTGAACACCCTCGTTCGAATTTTAAATTTAACTCTTATAAAATCGAGGAATACGTGAAAATGTTTGTATTGTATTATTTGCATTTTATACGAACATTGTTGTAATTATATATATTATGTTGAGCTTACGCTTCTGTTAGTTTAAAATACTTTAAACATAATATATAAAATGATGATAATGTTCGTATCAACTGCAAACATTACGTCTTAACCTAATAATCGCCATTGATGCATAAACGCAACATTATTATTTTTTTGTTAATTAAACTACTAAATAAGTTAATTTATTATATTATATTATTTGACTTGACTTGAAAATGTATAAAGAAAAATGTAAATATTTTGTTATTTAAATTTTTCAATTTTTACCCATTATAAAAAAAAGAAATGTCAGTGTATTTCTAACTTCGGAATATTTCAGTGTTGTATACGCGTGGCGCATGAAGTAAAATTTCGAGTTTAGAAAAGCCTGAAAGTTTGGTTTGGTCGCTCCGCGAAGCGGAGCGGCCAAACCAAACTTTCAGGCTTTTCTAAACTCGAAATTTTACTTCATGCTTAGTCTGGGAGTGGAAACACTCGTTCTAAACTTCATATTGCACGTTTTTATATAAAATCGACGAACGCCTGAAATTTTACAGCGTATACAGTATATACAGAGAGTTTTATGTAACACCGAACATACTAAAATGTACTCAATGTTAATTTTCCTATGTTCGATGTGTACTGGGACGCATCAAAGCATTGAGTGCGATGTGATTGGCTATGAGTTCTAACTGTAATATAGTCAACCCAATTTACACTCTTCCCTTCAAAAATAAATGAAATCTGTCAGTTATCTCAAGCAAGTGATATTTGCTATTCTAGCACCTGAAGCAGACGTAGACGTAGAACGGAGAGATCAATAATGTATACAAAGGAGGACAAGATATTTCTGGTAAACTTATACCATGGAGAAAACAGTTCAAGAAATTTCTATGATTTATTTTCTGAAAAAATTTCTGTTCAATCAGACTACTATTTATAACAACCATTTCGAACCTTCTAGAACAGTTTTAACGATAACATTTTTGTAAAATTGTATTTAATATGTTAAATTAAAACGAAAAATTGTGTTTACTGATAAAGCGTTTATATCTTCTTACCTTCTTTAACTAGTATTTTACTAATTAAAAATATAACAAAAGTTGATAACCATTCCGTTGTACTAAAATATTCATAATACAACATATTGTGGTTGACATAATAATTGACAAATTTAATTTATTTTTGTCGTGAAGAGTGTACATTGGGTTGACTATATTACCATTAGAAATTCTAGCCAATGACATCTTACTCAATGCTTTGATGCGTCCCAGTACACATCGAACATAGGAAAATTACCATTAAGTACATTTTAGTATATTCGGTGTTACATAAAACTCTCTGTATATTTTAAAGAAAACTTCCCAGTATGTATTACAATAAGTCATTCGTAGAAATCATAAAAAAAAATGCAGAATTTTACCTAAAATCAACTTTTAAAGTTAACTCTATAATTTCTCGGCCGTTAATGGGTTAATTAATAAAACTACTGAGACAATAAATGCTCTAAGTAGTTTAAAATAATATTAAAACACTTAACATTGTTTTACCACTTTAATTAACTTTTTACAGTGACTACAGTTTCGACTACAAGCTAGTCATTATCAAACTGAGTTTGATAATTACGAAAATGTTATTCGCGAAAATGCAAATTATAATATACTGATTATTAAAATTTAAATCATGAAATGATGAAGAAAACTCAATCAATAGATTATTAAAAAAAAAAGATGAAATAAATATATAATTAAATATGTATTTAATTTTATTTTATTTTTTGATTTATTTTAAATACTTATTATTCGCCTAATAAGCAAAATAATTTGTATTAAACATAATATATAAAACTACGATAATGTTCGTATAATCTGCAACAATACGTCTTAATTATTAAGACTAGTCTTAATAATTAAGACGTCTTGTTGCAGTTTATACGAACATTATCGTAGTTTTATATATTATGTCTTAATAATTAAGACGTATTGTTACAGTTTATACGAACATTATCGTAGTTTTATATATTATGTTTAATACAAATTATTTTGCTTATTAGGCGAATAATAAGTATTTAAAATAAATCAAAAAATTAAATTAAATTAAATACGATATTTGTTTTTGAGTTTCGTGAAGAGTATAATCATAAATAATTAACACTATTGTATCCTTTCTTCACACTTTATTTTCTAATGGTTAGATATATATTTCAAGTGCTAAGCACTCATTTTCAATAACAACTGTTGTTATTGAAAATGAGTGCTTAGCACTTGAAATATATATCTAACCATTAGATAATAAAGTGTGAAGAAAGGATACAACAGTGTTAATTATTTAAAATTAAATACATATTTAATTATATATTTATTTCATGACCTTTTTTTAATAATCTATTGATTGAGTTTTCTTCATTATTTCATGATTTAAATTTTAATAATCAGTATATTATAATTTGCATTTTCGCGAATAACATTTTCGTAATTTTATATATTAAATTGTAAATATGTATACACACAAAATATTAATGTTATTAGTGTTGATTTCTGTGAATACATGTTAATTTGCTTATTAGGCAAATAATAGGTATAATATTGAAAGATAAATTAAAAACACTTGGTTTGTTTCACTATTTCTCACAAATAGTGAAACAAGCCAAGTGTTTTTAATTTATCCTTCAATATTATTTCAAAATGTTTCACCAAGTGATAAATGAGAAAGTTATTAAAAAAAATAGGTATTTAAAAATAAATCAAGAAATAAAATCAAATTAAATACTTATTTAGTTATCTGGATTTATTTCATGACATTCTTTTTAACAATCTTGCGTTTGGGGTTAATTAATGTTCTTAATTTTTTTATGATTATAATTTACATAATCATTATATTATAATGATGTGCACACACAAAAAATAGTGTTATTAGTGTCGATTTCTGTAATGATTAGACGCCCCTTTTCTGTACACGAAAGCATCTCGCCTTTCACGCTGGCATCCACAGGGTATTTCAAGCGCTAAAATGCAAAGTAAGTCCCCAGTAAAGTGCTGTAAAGCTCCTGGGAGAGGCGTTGAATAGAAATATGTATATTTCAGTATAAGGGAAATAGTATACTTGGATGTATATACGTGTAAGATAAAATGAATAGAATATTTTAAAAACCTAAAATTAAACACTTGCATATTCAAATGTTCACTTTTATTTATTTTCTCTATGTGAAAATAAAAAGTAGGGGTTTCCATTTACAATTCCAAAGATGAACCTCATCCACCCAACACCTAAGTGGGCGAGGAGCAGCAATGATTATAACAAGTTAATTTGTCCCCCGAAAACTCAGGTGACTTCAAAATGGACATATATATATTTCAAAAGCCTTAAAGGCAAGTAAAAATGTGTGATTACCCAATAAAACCAAAAACTCGAAACTGTATATATTCCCAAACAAATCCATTTGTACATCATTCTTGATAATGGCATTAAGCCGAAACTAGTAGAAAATAAAATACATATAAGTGAAACAAAACCAAGTGAATTTAATTTACAAACCATTATATATATAATACACTAAATTCTCTAATTTAGAAATGTTTACAGAAACGACACTTTCTTTTTATATACAGAGAGTTTTATGTAACACCAAACATTGTCATAACGAGAATTATTCTTTGAAGTATACGTATGCATACGTTGCACATTTTTCGATGCTTAGTTTATTAAAAGAATTTAATTTGAAGCTTTAAGCGAGTGTTTTCCACTCCCAGGCTAAGCATGAAGTAAAATTTCGAGTTTAGAAAAGCCTGAAAATTTGGTTTGGTCGCGTAGCGCGAAGCGCGAAGCGGCCAAACCAAATTTTCAGGCTTTTCTAAACTCGAAATTTTACTTCATGCGCCACCGGTACAAAACACTGACATATTACGAAGTTTAAAACATACCGCTAAACTTTACATTGAATCAATGTTTTGTACCGGTGGCGCATGAAGTAAAATTTCGAGTTTAGAAAAGCCTGAAAATTTGGTTTGGCCGCTCCGCGCTTCGCGCTACGCGACCAAACCAAATTTTCAGACTTTTCTAAACTCGAAATTTTACTTCATGCTTAGCCTGGGAGTGGAAAACACTCGCTTAAAGCTTCAAATTGGATTCTTGTAATAAACCGAGCATCGGAGAATGTGCCACGTATGCATATGGATACTTTTAAGAAAGATTCTCGTTATGATAATGTTCGGTGTTACATAAAACTCTCTGTATATTTTATACAGGGAAGGTAAAAAACGAAACTTTCTTTTCGTAAAGGACGTTTTATATATTAAATTTTAAATTTCAACAAAGACGAAATCATGGCACACTAGAGATTCTTTTTATTGAATATACGATACTTTCCGTGTAACCGGAAACCGCAATCTTATCTACACAGGAAGTCCTTATCTTATCTAGTCCGGAAGTGTTTATCTTATCTACTTCCGGGAGCAGGAGTATTCCTATGTATGTCCATTCGTCATCTAAGATGAATAAGACCATTTTTTCTTCTTCTAAAGTGAACAAACGTTTATTTATAAAGGGCATTTTTATTTAAGATTTAAATAAAGGATTTAATATAAATATATACTGCTCACTTCGCTCGCGCGTCCCTGCAATTCCAAATGTTCAGGCTTTTCTAAACTCGAAATTTTACTTCATGCCTAGCCTGGAAATGGAAACATTCCTGTGTATGTCCATTTGTCACCTAAGATGAATAAGACCATTTTTTCTTCTTCTAAAGTGAACGAACGTTTATTTATAAAGGGCATTTTTATTTAAGATTTAAATAAAGGATTTAATATAAATATATACTGCTCGCTTCGCTCGCGCGCCCCTGCAATTCCAAATTTTCAGGCTTTTCTAAACTCGAAATTTGACTTTATGCCTAGCCTGGAAGTGGAAACATAATACTCGTTTAAAGCTTCAAATTGAGCGCTTATAAAAAGAAAAACGAAATTTTGTAAATTAACAGCGTATGTAGGTATAAGTAAAAGAAAATGTCCCTAAGTTCAAATATAAAATTCAGTGTGAAATTAATTAGATTACTTCTTAAAGTTATCGATTTTTATTTGTTCTAAAGTACACAAGGATATTTCATTATGTGAGTTAATTACGCTGGCTCGAGAAAGTAAACTTCATTAAACAGAAATCTCCATCTAGGCATATTGATGAAATTAAGGAGTTTTTTTTTCCAGCTCGCATATACATACTAGTATGTGTGTTTTAGGAAATGTTATCAATCCCACGTAAACTATTACGGAAGACTGAATTTAAAAATGCATAAGGCAAATATATCTTGATGGATTTTCTAGACATATGTTTTAGATGGATGTTGTTTTAAAAGCTTATTTTTCATGGGTATGAGACAATATACAGCGTGTAAACGAACTACTGTACAGGCTCTCTACCACATAAAGGGCAGCGTTTAAATAAACAATACCTGCATTTGAAATTACCATACCTTTAGTAGATTAAAGTAGCCGCTGACCTTTTATTTTGTTGTCGTAATATACTGCTGGCTGCCGAAAAAATTATCTCTGAAGGATTTTCTTCAATCATCGCGCTGACTTTTCTTCTCTTTGTTCTCTCACTGATTTGAATGAATTCGCCTAAAGTTGAAGGCCCTGGTGTAGGTTCCATATTTTCAATATTTTCTGCGATTGAATGTGTTTCAGCCTCAACATTATCTTCAATAAAGATTTTATTTAACCATTGTTCATTTTTCTTATTGAAATTAGGTAAAGAATACTGTGCACATTTTCATTTAGTTCTTGCACTTCGACAAAAATTACCAAGCTTTATATTAGTTCTGTCTAAATCACTTATAGCATATCCCTGTTCTATAATTTCTTGTTGTAAGAGAACAACAGACTCTTCAGGGGATAATTTAGAGTAAAGTAAAAAGTGTTCTATTTGTAATAGTCACCATGATTTCGAATCACTAACACGAACACAAAGCGAAGAATAATAATACTAATATATAAACTATTGTCACTAACTAGAAATTAAATTAAGAATATCACAAACACTATTAATAACAAATAAGTTCAGTTCAAGAACGAAAACACATTTGCACTGGGCGAAATCGTTTTAACTTCTGAAAAAGTTTTCAGTTCTTCAGAAAACTATTTTATGATCATATTAGGAACATCTGTTTTCAAAATTCTAGAAAACGCGTTCAAGAATGTGAAGAAAGGACTCAATGACCCGCATCATAAATCAGCATCGAGATAACAAGTGGAGTGTCACCCTTGAGTTTTATTATTTCCAGAATCGAATGAATGTTTACTTGTAAAGGTTACATTGGAGATAAATCTACCCTTTGTATTTGTAAAATAGTTATTTAATTTAAAAAATAATAATACTGCATATTCATTTACTGATTAATTAATTAAACTAATAGCCGATAGCAATTATTAAGTTCACGGGAAGGTGACGACGATGGCTAGGCGCGTTGTATTTATCCTGCCCGCGTATGTAGCGCGCTCCAAATTGTATAAACATGTAATCCTTCGGTGGAAAAAAAAATCATAACTTCGGCGGATGGATCGACTTAAAAAAAGGTTCACATGGTTAGATAGATAGATAATTACAGAATATCATGATCTAAGCAGTATTACATTCCTATTTGATTAAAAGGACTGCGAGTCCAACAAAGTTGTAATTTCATTTTTAAAATTGATCATTTTTAAAAATTCATATCTAAGTTATTTTACTTCTTCTTGATAAAATTTCTGTTCTATTGAAAAGTGCCTTACTCATATTATATTCAGAAAATAAAACAACTATTTGGAAATTATTTGTAAGGCTTTAGTATTGAAATTATTAGAACGCTTATTTCTTACCAAACTCATTAGCATAAATTGTTCAACTTTGAGAATTATTTTTGAGATAACTACTTGCGTAAATGAATTCAAATTCCATATTTCTATGTTTTAAAGTATGCCAAATGTAGATATACTAACAGAAATGCAAAATTTTAAGTTTTATTTTAACACCCCCGCGGGGGGGCTGGCCGCACCGATGCGAATCGACGATAGTGTGCGGCATGAATATCGGACTTTTAGGATAATGATCAATTTGTGTACAAATTGATCCAGTTTCATGAATTTTGGTAATAAATGATCTAGAATTCACCGTCTTAGTAAAAATAATTTGAGATTATGAAGGCTTTGTATATAATTTGGATAAATTATTATAATTCAAATTATTTTATAAGGATTCGAATCATCTATGTTTAGATTTGAATACGGATCGCGAATCATTTCTCATCGAAGTATTTGAATAACCCTTTTGAATCCTCTAAAAGGATTCGAACCATCTTGCCCAGCTCTGGTTGAATATAACATCAAGCAACGTGCGCCTATTTGTGTTGTCATAGTTACACAACTAACAAGTCAAAATTTTAGTAAACCAAAATTCTCAGTGATTCAGAAAAGAAGAATGGGCGCACCGCCACCGAGGCGCCGAAAGACGATAGCCGCGCCAGCCGCCAAACGCCGACCCACCGAGTACCGTAGGAATCCGTTCTTAAACTTCTTGAAAACCTTCAGAGTGAAACACCCGATGCAGCCGGAGCTGAAGATTGCCGTGCAAGCGGCGCGGACCTGGCAAGCACTGCCCGATAAAGAGAGGAGGAGGTTCGCTAGGTGTTTTCCCGGGGAGGAGAACCACGGAGTTGTTCTGAAGGGGCCGGAGCCCGATGTGAATCAGGCGTGCGGGTTCAACAAGGCCAGAAAGATGGCGGCGCGGAAAGGTTGCGGTAGCGGTAGGAAGCGGAGATCTAGTCGTAAAAGGACGCGCGCTTCCGCGCCTAAACGCAAGGGGAGGAGTAGGAGCAGGAGTAGAAGTAAGAAGAGGAGTAAGAGCAGGAGCAGGAGTGGGAGTTGCAAGTCAAAGGGTAGGAAGCGCAGCAGGAGCGGGCACTCGAAACGCAGACGCTCTCGCAGCCGTAGCGGATCCTGCGCTAAGAAGCGGCGCACTAAAAGCCGCAGCAAGAGCCGATCCAGGAGCAGGAGTAAAAGCAGGTGCAAATCAAAATCTCGTTCGCGCTCCCGCTCTCGCTCTAGGTCCCGCAAAAGGCACTCCAGGAGCTGCAGTAGGTCTCGCAGGAAACACTGCGCGCCGAAAAGGAGGCACAAGGCGAGGAAGTGCGGGGGGCCGAAGAGGAAAGTTTGCCCGGCGAGGAGGACAAAGCGCAAACAACATTCACGTGTTTCAGTGTCGTCGGGCAAACAGCCGATGATGATCAGCGATCGGTCGGTGAGGATGTTGAAGAGGCTGCACGACCGGTGCAAGACGCCGCAAAGGAAGGCGCGGATCAACTGCGTCCTCAACAAGTACAAGAAGTTCAAGAAAAAATAGGTGTGGGAGTCATTTTCTGATTTTTTTTCGATGCTGTACATTTGTTCTTTTGGTGATTAATAAAAAACTACTCTTGTGTATACAGTTTTCACTGCGTTTTTACCTACGGCCTATTGACACGTATGACTGACATTACGTACACATTGACGTAATAGCTCTGACAAGTACATTACGTGTTGACAGCTGAACAGCTGATTGCTGACCGTACAACCAAATGACATTTCTTTGATGTACAGGGTGGCCCAAATTGGATGTTACTATAGGGAATCTCTGTTATTAGAAGAGATAGAAAAAAATCGATGGCGCAACCTCGAGCTCTTTTTTCGAGACAAACTCAATGCCGAAAACAGAAATTAGCTATCGCCTTTTGTTTTCAAGTTATAGCCAAAAATTCAATATTTTCCATTTTCGATTTTTATTAATATCTCAGTCATTTATTATTTTATCAAGATAAGAATTGTATGTTCTACAGGTACATTTTCGAGGAGAATCGAATGCAATATACAGCTTATTTCTATCTTCATTAATAAAAGAGATACAGCCCAAAGGTATATTTTTTAAAATAGAAGTCATAGTTGGCTGTGCTATTAAAAAAAATGTTATTTTTTCCCTTTTCATTGATATACAACATGTTGATGTTTTATTTGAAATTTATTGATATATATATATTATATTTTATTAAATTTTAATTGCTGGAATTTGAGTAGGCTTATATTAGGATGTGATAATAATTACAATTATTTTGAAATAATTAAATGAAAATAAATAGATATCATACCTGGGTTTTGTTTATTGACCAACCAGATTTCAGATTTATTTTTCTTAGGTTTTTTGATTATTTGTCATGACATTGATATATGAATGCCATGTTGCCATTGATTAATTATTTGACAAAAAGGGATTAATAAATGAAACCTGTTCCGCCGCGAAATTAATCTTTACATGACCTCAAATTTATTTTGAAGACAAAAGTCACAATTACAACCAGAGTATCCAACTTTATTAAAAAATAACCAAATCTTGTTATTCAATACAAAAAAAAGAACGATTATACTAAAGGTTGACAGAAAAATTACAATAAATGCTCAAATTGATTGCCATTGTTCAAAATGCATGAGTTACATCTATTTATGACACTTCTACATGCATTATGAATATGAGATATATAATTTACAATATTAATGAAATTTTGTAGTAAAATATTGATATTGTTGTTATTTAATTTGTATAGACTGTCCTTTATATGTATAAAAGGGATTTATATATTTGCAGGGACAAATGCAAGGGATCCAAAGCTTTAAAATACGGAAAATATTGTTTACTTTCCCTTTGTTTTGCATATGGAGGAAAGTAAAAACAACAGTGTATACTTTAAATTGAAAAATCCCGGTACATATTTATTAATACATAATAATATGTTGTATGTATGTATACATCTATTATTACATAATCGAATAACTTAAAGCCACTATATTGTTCCAGATAAATGCAATTTCCGATTAATTAAAAGCTTTTCGGATCAATTAGTTCCCTTCTTGTTCGATTCAATTTTAGACCCGGTTAATTCCAGACAAAGCAAATTTCCCTTCATTTACCAAAGCAAGGAAATCTACTCATAATACAGTCAAGATAATACTTTCTCCGTGCATTGTTTTGACTATTTAGAATAACAATCCAATTGTAGTTTAAATAAATAAAGACAACACTCTGAATATAATTGAAATAAAAATCAGACGAAACTATAAAAGATCTGAATTCTAAATGTCTTTTTATGGCTTCTTCAAATTAATTATTTTCCTGTTTACTTTACAGGAATTTTACTGCTTTATCGTGAATTAATATTTACAATAGATTTTATGTTTACTACTTGAAATAGCCATCTATAATTGAATATTGATTTTTCGCGATGGAATATTTCAAATGATTTTATTACCCAATAATTCTTACTTCAAAATGTTATTATAAACTGCATGTACACTTCTGTGCAATAAAATTAAGCACAAGTCTTATAACTATTTTTACAATATTATTATTATTATAATATTATTAAAATACTAAAACTATGACCTTTTAAAAAAAACGTTTGTAATATATAAAATTAAACCGAAATAGAAAAACCATTTTCTATTTAAGTTTGAATTCGAACTTTGGATTTGTTGTCTAAATGATGCAGCATTTTGACATTAAGGAAATTTGAAATAAAAACAACGCAGTTGGGAGGGTTTCACTTTTTATTGTTGAACACTGCAACATGTTTCACCACACAGTGGCTTCATCATGCAGATGAAGCCACTGTGTGGTGGCAGATGAAGCCACTGTGTGGTGAAACATGTTGCAGTGTTCAACAATAAAAAGTGAAACCCTCCCAACTGCGTTGCTTTTATTTCAAATAGTATTATGGAGTTTCTTCATGTATCCGCCTCATCAATTAAATATTAAGGGAATTGACATATTTACATATTCTTTTAACCAGGAGACTCATCACGTCCGTTTTATACTATAACATATTTTGTGTGCTTAATTTTATTGCACAGAAGTGTACATTTCTGTGCAATAAAATTAAGCACACAAAATATGTTGTTAGTTTATAATTAACATAATGAGTTTCTTAGTTAAGAAAATATGTGAACATGTCAGTTTCTTTAATGTCAAAATGCTACGTCATTTGGACAACAATTCAAAACTTCGAATTTTAACTAAAATAGAAGATGGTTTTTCTATTTCGACTTTGCTGTATTTATTACGAGTGTTTATTTTAAAAAGTCTTAGTTTTGGTTTTTTAATGAAGGTGTTATTTTTAAGTTATGGTGTTTTATCATTTATTGAAACTGCTGCTAGGCAATTAACACAGACCCGAATTATGCAACTAGAATACTGTGAAAAATAGTTCAGAGGCTTGTACTTAATTTTATTGCACAGAAGTGTACATTTCAGGGATAAGGTTATCAATAGTGAAATGATATTATTAGTTAATTAACTGTGTCACTCAAACAAAAATATTAGGCTGAGGATTATTTAAGTGGAGACATTTAGTAAGTTGTCTTTATTTCTAAACATATAAGCTTCTAATTCTAACATATCAAATTAATAAAGAAATAATAATTTGTTCACTGTGAAGGCTTCTACTTCGTTATACATCATTATTTACACAAATAAGACAATTAACTTTGTTTGTATAACTGAGGATTTTATTGTGACTGTAGTATCGACAACTTTAACTTGTCATTATCAAACATAAAGTACTTTATGTTTGATAATGACAAGTTAAAGTTGTCGAAACTATAGTCACAATAAAATCCTCAGTTATACAAACAAAGTTAATTGTCTTATTTGTGTAAATAATAATTTGTTAATAATTTAATATTATTCTTAGTTATGATTTTTGCAATATTCATTTTCATAAAAATGTTAATTTTCCACTATATTTTACGGCCTTAGCAATCTAATATATAAATGTGAATAAAACGTGAGTCGAATTCTGTGCTGAACAAATTGATTAAAACAGTGATTATAAGCAACTCAATAACTTTAACGTATATTGGGTTGTCTATACTCGTTGTTGTATGTGTGTGTTTTTTGAACTTCACTGTAAATCAGTGTTTGTAAGCGTGGCGCATGAAGTAAAATTTCGAGTTTAGAAAAGCCTAATTTGGATTGGCCGCTCCGCTTCGCTACGCGGCCAATCCAAATTCTTAGGCTTTTCTAAACTCGAAATTTTACTTCATGCTTAGCCTGGGAGTGAAAAACACTCGTTAAAAGCCTCAAACTAACTGTTCTGAATTGATATTTAATTTCCACGCCAAATTCATTGAAGACAATTCAAATAATTTATTTAATAAATTCTAATTTTATTCCTCCACAAAAAAATACAATTTCAATAAAAATATTAAACGGCTTTATTATTTTCGCATCCTTCACTGTGTTAGTGTTGAGGTTGGAAAGACGAAAAGAGGGGATTATTAGGTAGATGCAAATGTAATTTTAGACTAGGAGAATGAAAAATGTTAAATCCTTTTTTTGTCATTTTTCACTCTCTTTTAGTCTAAAATTACATTTGCATCTATCTAATAATCCTCTTTTTCATCTCACCCTAACCTTAACACTAACACTCGATGAAGAGTAGAGGATGCGAAAATAATAAAGACGTTTAATTCCGTCTTTTCCATTCGCCTTCCACCTTTCGTTCCATTTCGCGGGGCTTCCGGAACCGGAAGTGGCCTTCTTTGTCCCGTCCCGCCCTCCCCCCTGCTCCATCTATCTCTATTACGGCCCTTCCTTCTGTCGAAGAGCCATTAACTTTCGGTCGTTAATAATCAGCAGAAGATAAAATTATACATCGTGCGTTCGTCGGTCGGAATATTTTCATTTTCCGAGGGTTTCTAATTTTCTAAATTGCTCCAGAATTTTTACTATGGGCAATTCGTCGATTTAAAGGTGAAAGTAATTTGGTACAAAGGAAATTAATTGTACTTAATAGGTTTTACTTTTAAACCGACAATTAATATTTGTCTCAATAGAGTATCATAAATACAGTGACCCATAGTATGATCAAATGAAATAGAAAAAAAAAGATATCCGATGATTTAGTTATTTATTTATTTAACGGTGGTCTACCATAGAATATTACATCAATATTACAATTAATAATACATTAAACATTAGAGATAAAATATGAACAATATAATATAAAAACACATCCATTTAAAACAACAAAATGTATATATATATATATATATATAAATTAGAATTAACGACCTGCTTATAAGTACCAAATAAGAAATAACAGCGCATTAGGTCATGATGTATAAGTAATATTTTATCAAGTGAGTGTGCAAGGAGGACAGAAGACGACGACGATCGTTTCGCTCTTTTTATGAGCTCCTCAGGCCGTCACATCCATCATCCCATACACACTCACTTGATATGTAGAAGTTGTATATATACTGACTTCTCTAACCATAAGCCGGTATTGACGTCATTATTTATAAATGCTACTGCATTGATAAGGGCATTGATCTCATTTTGCTTCTACAGTTAGTGTCGGTTTTTAGTTTAAACCATCGACTAGCATCGGAGCGGCGAGAAACCCGAACCAATGCGATGATAACATTCAGAACGCCGAATTAAATTAAATAAATTAGAATTAACGACCTGCTTATAAGTACCAAAAAATTTAATTCGGCGTTCTGAATATTATCATCGCATTGGTTCGGGTTTCTCGCCGCTCCGATGCTAGTCGATGGTTTAAACTAAAAACCGACACTAACTGTAGAAGCAAAATGCAAAATGAGAATGAGAAGCATGAAGTAAAAAAAAATTTATATATATATATATATATATATATATATATATATATATATATATATATATATATATAGTTTTATGTAACACCGAACATTTTCATAACAAGACTTTTCCTTTTAAGTATCCATATGCATACCTTACACATTTTCCGATGCTCGGTTCATTAAATGAATTCAATTTGAAGTTTTAAGCGAGTGTTTTCCACTCCCAGGCTAAGCATGAAGTAAAATTTCGAGTTTAGAAAAGCCTGAAAATTTGGTTTGGTCGCGTAGCGCGAAGCGCGGAGCGACCAAACCAAATTTTCAGGCTTTTCTAAACTCGAAATTTTACTTCATGCGCCACCGGTACAAAACACTGATTAAATATAAAGCTTAGCGGTGTGTTTAAAACTTCGTAATATGTCAGTGTTTTATATCGGTGGCGCATGAAGTAAAATTTCGAGTTTAGGAAAGCCTGAAAATTTGGTTTGGCCGCGCCGCGCTTCGCGCTACGCGACCAAACCAAAATTTAAGGCTTTCCTAAACTCGAAATTTTACTTCATGCTTAGTCTGGGAGTGGAACACACTCATCTTAGGTTTCGAATTGAACTCTTTTAAAAAAAAAACAACGATTATCTAAAAATGTACGGCATATAATTGGGACATGTCTACTGGAAAGAAAAACCTCCTGTATTTGCAAGTCCAGGCATTAAATGCGATTGATTGGCTACAATTTGCAATGGTCATATAGGCAACCCAATTTGCACATAACCTAAAAAATCAAAGGTGTGAAATCGTGCTTTGGTTTGATAAATAGAATATACGAAAATGAACACTGATAATGTTCGGTGTTACATATGTCATTTCTATAAAAGTGTAAGTGTAAGCAAAAAAGTTAAAATGACTGCCTATCGTATTCGCGTGTCTTAGCACTCGCGTGGCTGCAGAGTTCTGTGCGTAGTCCGTCTTCCTGAAGGGGACATAAAAAAACTGCACTTTCTCGTAACGTTCGAGGGGGTACGTAGATCCCTAAAAGAGCGAGCAAGTCAGGGCAGTCTATAAGGCCATTAAATAGTTTGTAGACCAAGATAACATCTGCGTTGAGACGTCTTATATCAAGCGTCGCAGAATCAAGCGCAGAGAGAATTTCGGTATAGCTACCGGTTAGATTAACCTTGAATGAAATGAACCTTATAAACTTTTCCAGTACTTGCTCTATCTTATATTTGTCGACCGCCGTGTAAGGTGACCATACGCTCGAACAATACTCGAGGTGCGGGCGAACCAAAGAATTGTAAAGGGTACTTACCGAATTCGCTTGCATTTCTTTTTAAGAACCCTAGCATCTGGAAGGCTTTAGATCAGTGGTTCCAAAACTCTTTTAGCTCACGGACCCCTCCTCATACTCAAAACTTGTCCACGGACCCCTGAGTGTAAAAACTAGATAAATGCATAATAGAAAAATTACAAATATATCTTTGATGTCTGGAATGGTAAAAATATATTAAAAATAAAATATAAATAAAACTGTTTGTTGAAGAGTACTTATTGAAATTATAACTTGTTTTAACATACAAAAAAAATTAATGACTTGGATGAACCTTTGTGAGTAGTAACAGCAAGTCCTCACGAGTTCTAATTTCTAGTCGGTTTCTTTTTTTTGTGATGAGACTCATAACGGCACTGAATCCACGTTCTACCAAATATGAAAACGGAAAAGCAATCAACAGCTTCTATACAATAACCCATAATGCTGGATATATATATATATATATATATATATATATATATATATATATATATAGATATATATATAGATATATATATATATATATATATATATATATAGATATATATATATATATATATATATATATATATATATATCTGTTTTTGTATCCAGAAGTTGTCGTATTCTTGTTTAAACAATGGTTTCAGCTCCTCATTTGTGGATAATTCAATAAGTTGCTCCTGTATTAGTATGTCTTCATCTGTATTTGTGCTCTCAGTTTGACTACTTGCAAAAGGGTTCAACACCTAGTCGGAAATATTCAAGTGAAGAATGTCTTCAAATCGTTGGTAAAGGTCCGAATGAAGCGCTGTTAAGTGTTGACAATAAAGAAACAAATCTTCATCTCTATTTTACAATTTTGAAAGATTTGGAAACTGAGAGCATTCTCCTCTTCCCAAGTTTTGTTTGTACAGCAAAAGTTTTGCAACAAACGCAAATATTACACTTTTAGTTTTGAATAAATTTAATGTGTCACCTTATAGTTTCATATTAGTCTTGTTAAATCTGGCATATAAGTTTTTTTTATTATTATTATTTGCAAAACACTTAGTTGTATTTTACTATAATTACAATCTAATCACAAATGGATCAATGAGTAATATTTAGCTAACTTAATTTACTAAAGGTTTAATACTAAGGGTTTACTCATTAGTATCCCTTAGATTTTAATAATAAATCATATAAGTGATGTCATTTTTTGCGATAATTAAATTGTGCCGCAAATCACTATCTTTACTCTCCAGGAATTCCAACACTGAACCAGAGAGGGAATAAAAGCGAATTCTAGAGGGTGCATGCTGGAACCAGTTGCGGCCGGTGGCCAACTTCATATGAAACAAAAATGCCAAGGTAATGTATACCGGCATTAAAAGATGAGCTCGTCGCTCTGCTAAATGTGTGTATTGATAACGCAATTCTGTGGCGTGAGGAGCATTTATGAACGATATGCATACGTAGTGCTTTCAACCTCATTTTTTGTATCTTGGGTTTGAGCCTCACATGAAGTTAGTCTGCGAGCCGCTAGTGGTTGGAACCTGTCTATATTTATATTTTATAGGACGTAAAAATCGCTAATAATTTATTAATTAGTATACATGAAATTGCCAATTCTTGGTTGCAGAATACTTCAAACATTAAAAGTGCGATTCTTTTCGCAATCTACAACATGTTAGTCTTACAAAGTCTATATCAAACACTCATTGAAACAACTACTTCCCGGGCCAATACCCCGACGGACATTGAATTATACAACAAGTGTTTGCTGTTACATACAGTAACCTACTGCAAATGTAACAATTTGGGTCAAATTATTCAGGCCATCTATAGACGCGTTTCGAGATTTATCTCTCCTCAGTATAGCTTTGCCAATTGCCAATTGTTTAGAGGGAATGGCAAAGCTATACTCAGTATCTGAGATAACTTCACCATTACATGCAAGTGTTGATCGCATTTCGTGTGTTTGGCGCTTCGATTTAACGTAGTTCCAAAAAGACTTAGGGTTACATTGAATGGAACTTTCAACCTTATTAATATAGTTTTTATAGCACTCTTTAGCTTTACTCTTACATTCAGATCGAATTTGGCTAAAATTTAAGTAATCAGATGATGATCGAGACAAAATGTATTTTTTATGTAATCTCTTCTTTAAAAATACAAGTTCTTTAAGTTGGGAAGAAAACCATTTAGGATGATATTCGTTAATAAATTATTATTATTATATGAAATAAAAATTAGCGATAACAGAATACATATCACTTTCTGAAAAGTCTGATGTTTCCGAATCTGGTTTGTTTACATTTTTGCAGCAACCCATTGTTCTGCAATTGATTCCTAAACTAATGTGCAAGTTTCATGTGTGCAGAGCTCGAAAAATGCATATGTTTTAACAGTATATTACTAAAGTGCTTTAATACATACTATTAGGTGCTTTAATAAACAATATAGGGTTGTATACCTAGTTTGGGGTTATACAATTTTGAGCAAATTTAACGAAGTATCTAAATGTTTTGGAATTTTTGGGTGGCGCAATTTCTAATAGATGATGATAATAATAATAGATGTACAAGGTGCGGCAGGGAAACTTGCTGATTTGAATTGGGCGCCAATGAGCCAGACATGGTCAGAAAGGGGTAGGGAGGGTCTCTAAATGTTTTGAAATTTTTGGGTGGCACAATTTCTAATAGATGATGATAATAATAATAGATGTACACGGTGCGGCAGGGAAACTTGCTGATTTGAATTGGCCGCCAATGAGCCAGACGTGGTCAGAAAGGGGTAGGGAGGGTCTCTTTCGATAGAGGGGTTCTTGAAGTTTTGTTACCGCTCAAGCCAGTTGTCGTCATGGGTTGGACAAAGGAGGAGTGTGCGTTCGCCGTCGAGGCCTACTTTTCGAATGGCCGTTCGGTGGTTGCCACCCAACGTGCCTTCCGAACTCGGTTCAATATTCATCCTACGGGTCCCGTTCCTGACCGGCAATCAATCGTTTCGTGGGTGGACGCATTCAGGGAAAGTGGCAGTGTGGCAAAAAAGGGGCCTGGAGGCCAACGGACTTCCAGAACCTAACTTTTTTGAGGAAGAAGGACACACTGTTACTGTGAATGCAGTTCACCACAGAGAAATAATTGAGGCATTTTTTCTCCCAAAACTTGAATAAATAGAACTTGGGGACGTATGGTTTTAGCAGGACAGAGCCACGACACACACAGCGAGAACTTAAATGGAATTTTTGAGGTAACACTTCCACGAGCGCCTAATCTCCTTGAGGGGTGACGTGCTGTGGCCGGCGCGCTCCCCTGATTTGGCTCCCTGTGACTTCTTTTTATGGGGATATCTGAAATCCATTGTTTACAATGACAAACCACGGACCCTGCAACACTTGAAGGACAACAATCGTCAAGCCATCACCAACATTCCCGTCGATATGCTCGAAAGAGTGCGGCGAAACTTCAAAAAGCGGGTGGATCAGTGTATCGCTAATGAGGGCCGCCATTTGTCCGATGTCATTTTTAAAACCACTTGAAACCAAAATTCAAGATGTGTACAATACGATACAAAAAGAATTAAATCGATATGTGAAATACTTTTTCTTTGATTGACCTTTCAAATCAGCAAGTTTCCCTGCCGCACCCTGTACTTTGTGATTTAACATCTTCAACTGACAAAATAAAATACATGGAATTTTCCTTTTAAGTATGTTTTCACATATTCCATATAAACATTTGTAAAATTAATAAACTTCACTTGAAATCAGTGTTTTATACGCGTGGCGCATGAAGTAAAATTTCGAGTTTAGAAAAGCCTGAAAATTTGGTTTGGCCGCTCCGCTTCGCGGAGCGGCCAAACCAAATTTTCAGGCCTTTCTAAACTCGAAATTTTACTTCATGCTTAGTCTGGGATTGTAAACACTCGTTTGAGGTTTTCAATAAAAAATCTTAATAAAACAACGATTGTCTCAAAAATCGTGATATGTATACCTAAAAGAAAAATTACCAGTACATGTATTAAAATATGTATACTGTAAATTTTCAAGCATTTGTGATTTTCAAAAGCGTTCAATTTGACGAGAGTTTTCCACTCCTGGATTAAGCATGAAGTAAAATTTCGAGTTTAGAAAAGCCTTAATATTTTTAAAAATCACAAATACATATTTCAATACATGTACTGGGAATTTTTCTTTTAGGTATACATATCACGATTTTTCTATGTAATTTTTCAGACATTCATTGTTTTATTAAAAACATTTATTTGAAACCTCAAACGAGTGTTTACAATCCCAGACTAAGCATGAAGTAAAATTTCGAGTTTAGAAAAGCCTGAAAATTTGGTTTGGTCGCGTAGCGCGTAGCGCTACGCGACCAAACCAAATTTTCAGGCTTTTCTAAACTCGAAATTTTACTTCATGCGCCACGCGTATAAAACACTGATTTCAAGTGAAGTTTATTAATTTTACAAATATTTATATGGAATATGTGAAAACATACTTAAAAGGAAAATTCCATGTATTTTATTTTGTCAGTTGAAGATGTTAAATCACAAAGTACAGGGTGCGGCAGGGAAACTTTTCAGGCTTTTCTAAACTCGAAATTTTACTTCATGCGCCACGCGTACAAAACACTGATTTATTCAAAAGCTCAAAACATATTGATTATGTATGTACATTTACAAATCATAGCATAAATAAATATATTTGATCGATTTTCAGCGTACTGTAATGAATAATTGAGAAAACAGAATTCCAGGGGGGATAAGTGCGCCCCTCTTGCCCATGCTGCTTACATAAAAGTTTGTCCAAATTAATATTCTTAGACAAACTTCTCACCAACTAATTCAACACGGAAGAAATTATTATTGGTATATTCTAAGAAATCTTTGCGGTTTATACGAATTTTCTTGTAATTTAAATTTCATATTTAATGTTCTGCAAATTAAAAACTTTAACAAATTTTCTTCGAACTAAAGATAGCTTTGAATTGGAAATGAGGACCCTAGAAGCCAAGGGATACAAGTGCATATAACTTGATTTTTAGAAAATGTATTTCAAGCTTGATAAAAAATAGTAATTTAAGAAACATTTTCACTCAATGTTTTATGCTCAATTAATATTACCTATTATTTTTCAATATCCGTAATATCGTGTTTACAATCCTAGAAGCCAAGGGATAAAACTGGATTTACAAGTATTGATATTGGTTTTAGATACATTAACTCATGTATCTAAAACCAATATCAATACTTGTAAATCCAATTTTATAAATGTTGCACTTATATCCCTTGGCTTGTAGGGTCCTCAAATATACTTATGCAAAATAGTTTTAAAATAGGGATAAATAAGATATTTTTGTTGTAGGAAGTTAATTTGGGAACTTACAATATTCAATATTTATAAATAAGATATTTTTGTTTTAGGAAGTTAATTTGGGAACTTACAATATTCAATATTTATAAATAAGATATTTTTGTTTTAGGAAGTTAATTTGGGAACTTACAATATTCAATATTTATAACTTTCCTTATATCTCTCAAACTGACAGATAATATAGCATGTAAGTGATTTTATTTCACTCACTGAAAGAGTTTTCAAATAATGCTTTCAAATTTCACCTTACACCTCGGAAAATGCGCACAGATAAATAATAATCCACTGCACGAGTTAAAATTCTCGAAAACGTTACAAAACCACCAATCGAGATGTTTATTGTTTGATTTACGAGCAGTCTTCGCTCTTGAAGTGATTAACTGGTGTATTTTTCGCGAACGTGATGGACGGTGGTGTGATGCAACTCGCCGCTGTAATTTTAAAATATATCGAAGGCCTGCCAAAAAATCAAAGAGCTCTTAATGGGTTCAATTTGGGCCAAATCTTCGATTGATTTTTTTTTTCCTTTCGTTCTCCAGACACAGAATGGATTTCCGTTTTGACGGACAAATCCCGGCCAAGGCCGTAGCACGTGCCATCAACAGATTGCCCCGTGTCAGTTTACCGAGAAGAGTGAGTGACTTGACTGAGTGACGGCCTAAATGGAAAATTGAATAGAGATCAAGTGCACGAATTTATTCCTCTAAAAAAAAATATGCAAAATGCTCCATTTTAAGTATAATATTTGGTAAATTGTGAGAATTTCAAGTAAAATATTAATAATTATTGTACTAATTCCTTTCTTTACTAATTAATGTTTAACGTTTCTTTTAAATATACATTATCCGATACAGTAGAAATTTTCATGCATGCATTGATTATATAAAAACCGTTCAATTTGAAGCTTCTAACGAGCATTTTCCACTCCCAGAATAAGCATGAAGTAAACCTGTCCATAATGCCTTGAACGTGATTTTATGTATGGGTCCAAGCCTGGGAAAGTAACCCCAAACCATAATAGATCCACCTCAATGTTTGATTGTGAGTAAAGTAAACTTAGGGGCTAAACTTTTATTAACAGGGCCTCTAACATAACGTGTGCTATCAGATCCAAACGTATTAAATTTAAACTCGTCGCTAAAACATTTCATTTTCCAGAAATTTAAAGTCCACTACACATAACGGTGGGCAAGCTACTACCATCTGTCGGGGTATTAGTTCGAGAAGTAGTTGTTTCAATGAATATTTGGAGACTTGTCTCAATGAATTGAACAAAAAATAGATATGGTGTCATTTGAGAAAAAAGTTGACTATCGCTACATTGACGGTTGTCAACGTATTGTCAATTCGGCGACGCCATTAATTAGAGAATTTCCTGGGGTTAACAAATACAGGGTGTGGCAGGGAAACTTGCTGATTTGAAAGGTTAATCAAAGAAAAAGTATTTCACATATCGATTTAATTCCTTTTTTATCGTATTGTACACATCCTGAATTTTTGTTTCAAGTGGTTTTATAAATGACATCGGACAAATGGCGGCCCTCATTAGCGATACACTGATCCACCCGCTTTTTAAAGTTTCGCTCCACTCTTTCGAGCATATTGACGGGAATGTTGGCGATGGCTTGGCGAATGTTGTCCTTCAGGTGTTGCAGGGTCCGTGGTTTGTCATTGTAAAGAATGGATTTGAGATATCCCCATAAAAAGAAGTCACAGGAAGCCAAATCGGGGGAGCGCGCCGGCCACAATACGTCACCCCTCAAGGAGATTAGGCGCTCGTGAAAGTGTTCCCTCAAAAGATCCATTGAAGTTCTCGCTGTGTGTGCCGTGGCTCCGTCCTGCTAGAACCATACTGGAACCACTTGCCTATTTGCGCGCCGAACTCCGGGGAGAGCGCAAAAACGACAGCCTCACCCTCTCGACGTTTTCTGGTGTTCTGGAAGTCCGTTGACCTCCAGGTCCTTTTTTTGCCACACTGCCACTTTCCCTGAATGCGTCCACCCACAAAACGATTGATTGCCGGCCAGGAACGGCACCCGTGGGATGAATATTGAACCGAGTTCGGAAGGCACGTTGCGTGGCAACCACCGAACAGCCATTGGAAAAGTAGGCCTCGACGGCGAACGCACGCTCCTCCTTTGTCCAACGCATGACAACTGGCTTGAGCGGTAACAAAACTTCAAGACCCCCTCTATCGAATGGGACCCTCCCCACCCCTTTCTGACCACGTCTCGCTCATTGGCGCCCAATTCAAATCAGCAAGTTTTCCTGCCGTACCTTGTATACAGAAAGTTTTATGTAACACCGAACATTTTCATAACGAGAATTTTTGTTTGAAGTATTCATAATGCATACGTTGCACATTTTTTGATGCTTGGTTTATCAAAAGAATTGAATTTAAAGCTTTAAGCGAGTGTTTTACCCTCCCAGGCTAAGCATGAAGTAAAATTTCGAGTTTAAAAAAGCCTGAAAATTTGGTTTGGTCGCGTAGCGCGAACAGAAGAGTTCAAAACGAGTATTATGTGGAAGCTATCGTCGCCGACGTTGCGTCAAAACCTCAGCATCGTGCAAACCTTCGTCGACCTGGCATCAACATCGCCAACAGAAGAGCCGTCTAGCAAAACAAAAAACGTCGAGTCCAACGCCACGTTTTCCAATAGAAATACTGTACACCAGCAGCAACGCCAATCTTTACCACCACGCAACTACTACGGATAAAACGGCCAGCACAATAAACGCTACACCTACAGCAACCAGGTAAATCAAAATAATAATCGCCAACAGTACCAAACAAAAGGGCGGCCAATTTCACCCAGACATACTACGGTTCAGCACACCACAGAGAGCTAGAAATACGCACCACAGCAAGGGACTCAAATTTCAACTAACGAACAACAGAGTCAAAATCCAGAACGGAGAACCACCCAATATAGGAATTACAAAGAGCCATCGCTATGTAAAATTTGGAAAAGAGGGAACCATTGGCACCGGGAGTGCCCGAACAACCAAGGAAATAACCAACGGAGGCAGAATTGGAGGTACCCAAACAACCAGGAAAACGAGCAACAGCGGTAGGATTGGAGATAAACGCCATAACTTCCCCTGCCGCCACCGTAAACCGAAAAACGTCGAAATCACAGCGACGAATCGGTACAAAGCACTGACATATTACGATGTTTAAAACACACCGCCAAACTTTACATTGAATCAGTGTTTTGTACCGGTGGCGCATGAAGTAAAATTTCCAGTTTAGAAAAGCCTGAAAATTTGGTTTGGCCGCTCCGCGCTTCGCGCTACGCGACCAAACCAAATTTTCAGGCTTTTCTAAACTCGAAATTTTACTTCATGCTTAGCCTGGGAGTGGAAAACACTCGCTTAAAGCTTCAAATTAAATTCTTTTAATAAACCGAGTATCGAAAAATTTGCAACGTACGCATATGGATACTTAAAACAAAAATTATCGTTATGAAAATGTTCGCTGTTACATAAAACTCTCTGTATATAGTTTGTTATACTTTACTATCAAAATAAAAAGGTTAGAAGGGGGTGAACCACCAAACTGAATCACCCTGTGTATTTTTGTCAAAACATAAATTATGTTTTTGTTTTCATCTCTTTGTACGTAGTTGCTGAATGTCAAACATACATCTAATTACACAATGAAACACTTTTAACTTTGTTTGTATAACACGTTTTATTTAATGTGACTGCAGTTTCGACAAATTTAGCTTGTCATTATCAAACATGGAGTCCATGTTTGATAATGACAAGCTAAATTTGTCGAAACTGCAGTCACATTAAATAAAACGTGTTATACAAACAAAGTTAAAAGTGTTTCATTGTGTAATTAACATGTATAACGAAGTAGAAGCCTCCACAATACAGAATACATCTAATTATTACCATTTATTGGTGTAGAGTTATTGACAATTCAATGAATAATTTAATAAAATTATAACAAACTTTAGAAATGTTTAATTGTTTGTCTATATAATTTTGTCCTTAACTGTACATGAAAGAAATAAAATCCCGTTGTAATTAAAGCTCATTAAAATAATCCTTCTACTACGAGTTTTAATTGTAAGTGCTTCATTTTTGTAGCAAAGGAAGTTCCCATTTTAATTATTTATTTACGATTTACTTATCCCTTTGGAAAAACTTTCCCTTTCACAATAAGAAGAAAAAAACCTCGGTCGCATCATTGATTAATAAGTTTTAATTAGAAGGAGCGCTTTTGCCTATTACTTACTTTTTCGTGTGCCGTTTTTTTTTTTCGCTGTTCGCCTGATGTTTGATAAGTCGCTAGGGGCGTTCGAGTTGAAACGTCGGGTAATTTTTAATCGAGTTCGCAAAGGGAGTGGAAGTTTGCGTAAAGTTTGCGGGACTAGAGATAAAAGGAAGAAATTTGAATGGATAATTAGGATTGGATTTGTGTGTGTCTTTATTCCATTTGTTTCTGCTGCGGGTAATTTAATTGTTTTGAGTGAATTTTATGAATTGAAATTACAGACATGGCTTTAATGTTATATTATAAAAACATAGAACTGTCATAACTTAAAAAATGGGACACCCTGTATAAAATCTGCCAATTATTGTATTTCCAAAGACTCATTTAAGTTATGTACTAAATCTTAAATTAGCTACTTTTTAACTAATCAAGTTATAGTCATTTGACGAATAAAAGCACTAATAACCTTTCTTTACACGTTTATTTAAATTACCAAATGCAGTGGCGTAGCCAGGAAGGGGTTACGCGCTATATACTAAAAAAAACACAAGAAATTACGATATAAAGCTTTTTTATTATACTTATTTGAAAATACTTCGTTTCCATATGCCTCTAGAATAATGAAAACGTCGCTTTTTTAAGCCACCGCACGGAAAGTGTTTGTGCGCTCAATTTTTTTTTTTTTTTTTATTATTTGCAAAACACTTAGTTGTCTTTTACTATAATTACAATCTGATCACAAATGGATCAATGAGTAACTTAATTTACTAAAGGTTTAATACTAAGGGTTTAGTCATTAGTATCCCTTAGATTTTAATAACTTAATTACACTAATTAATGTGTACACTAGCACTATGCTCTGCTTTTGCACTAACACAATATTAAACTAACTCGAACGGTTTAGTCCGCTGTAGTCTTCTGGTCAAATTCGTGTTATCGAGGAGCTGGATGGCTTCGATGTTGACGCGTTGAAGAAGTCGCTGTTCATGACTCTTGGCAAATTTGTGTATTGTCTCATTAACAGTATCCATTTCCAAGTCCCTGTGGAGGTCACTGTTTCGGAAATACCAAGGAGCACTGACAATACTCCTCAGTACTTTATTTTGGTATCGCTGGATTATTTCTATATTGCTCTTTTTGGCACAACCCCACAGCTGGATGCCATATGTCCATACGGGCTTAAGAATTTGTTTATACAGCAGTCATTTATTGTAGATTGACAGGGTGGAGTTCCGACCAAGCAGCCAATACATTTTTCGAAATTTGATGTCCAGTTCTTTTTTTTTCTTTTTGACATGAGCTCTCCAGCGTAGCTTAGCGTCCAGTGTAAAACCCAAATATTTTGCTGTATCAGCATATGGTACCTGGATATCATTCATATTAACAGGGATATGTTGATTTCTTTTATTTGTGAAATTGACGTGGACCGATTTAGTCTCATTCAATTTGATTCGCCATTGCTTAGTCCAGATGTTAATTTTATTTATCGAGGTTTGCAGATTTACTGCTGCTTCTTCGTGATCTTTGCCTACAGCCAATATAGCAGTGTCGTCGGCAAATGTGGCTATCGTATCATGGTCTAATTCAGGTATATCGCTCAATTATGTATTTTTCACTGACGTTTTGTTTTCCGTCAGTGAAATACCTAAGTTTGGTTGAAATGTACGCAGACTTCGAAGAAATTGATTTTGTAGATGATATTTTGGATATTTTAACCCAAGCGGCACAAGTAAGCGTAGAATTCCTACTAGTAAAATCCAGATATAGATACGAACACAGGCGGAACGGGAACTATGAAAAACACAAAAATTGTGAGTGACGTTGTATAACTTCTATTTTATTTTTCTGAAAAGGCCAAATTCGTAAAATCGTTCACTTTATGGTATTGATTCGCCACGTTAAAAAGATGTTTGGCTTTAAAAAAAGCGCTAACCATATCAAATTTCGAATTTCTGGTATTCAACTTCATTTTCTTTCGAATTAGTTGTATTTTTTCACTACCATGGATATTACTGGTTTGAAAATAAAAATATTATTTAAGTTTTCAGATAAGTATAATGTTTTCAGATAAGTATAACAAAAAATAGCGTTCATTACACGTCCAGAAATGGATTTTTCTGTGCTTGCATGACTTCCCGTGTTCGGCTTCGCCTCACTCGAGAAATGTCACGCGCGCACGGAAAAATCCCGTTTTCTGGACTCCTAATGAAATATACTATTCTAAAAGAAAGAACACTAATATATTATATTGTGATGTAACGTCAAAATTTGATACAACTAGGAAAAATTGTTGCAGATACAACTGTCAGAGACATACTCTCTAAAAAATTTGAACCACACATTCTACATCAATGAGTCATAAGACATCTCTCCCGAATTCCACTATATTTTATTTGAAAGAAATTAATTTTAAATATTTTAATATACATACATATTAAGGTATAACCTAAAATATTCCCCGAAATTATGTAAAATAGCATCAAACAAATTAATTTAAAAATAAATTATTACAGGTAAGTTTATTTTTCACTGATTTAAGTTTATTTTTCACCAACTGCATATTTTCTATATGATTTGTTTATCTTTCTCTAACCGACATTGACATTTGGCGCAGTTATTGAATAATTAAGAACAAAAACCGACAGGATCGGGTCCAACGATCGGGGCAGCGAGCATGCGGCTATTTTCGAATTATGAATATTGAATGACTCTGAGGAAATGTGCACGTCCGAGCGTTCGGATTTTCCCCCGATTTAACTATTTATAGTACGATGCGATTTATCCTCAATGGAGTAATAATGTTCCGTGTTTATTCAGAAAAAGGCAACACTCACTCCAATGAATATTAAATCGGAAAATCGAAACCGATAAAAATGCAAGAGCGGAAGTATTTTATATACAGGGTGTCCCAGAGCACCCGTATCAGCGTTTTTTTGAGAAAACGACTAGTCCTAGAGAGTTGGGACTCTGAAATAATGGGCAATTGGAACTTGCCAATTATTTCAAAGTGTTTTTCCTTTCCTCACTCAATCATTATCTTTTACGAAATTTTAACTTTGATTTAATATTTTGGAAAATCCAGTTGAAATATTTAAATTTCAATTTAAACTTCAACTTTATGAAATATTGAAATTGTAGTATCTATTTTACCCATTATTTTTTTTAACGGATTGAAGCAATTAGGAAAACTGTGATATGAAGAATTCTCAAAGGTTAAGGTTGCTAAAATAACTAAAATAAAATACAAGCAATGATTATTTATTTTATCGTTGGATCGTCATTTTTTCGTTGTTTATAATAAAGTTTGCAATTGTCCGTAAGCATTTCGCAATTTCCGCGTAACAAATTCGACAACTTTGGTCCTCGTGTCCATTTTGATGTGACCCAAAACGACGTTTCGAATATCATTAGCCAACCAACTCAAAGATCCAAGGCCCGAAATATCGGTCTCTATATCACTAAACATAAAAAAATAAATCATTGCAGAAAATAAAACTTTTAAGCAGTGTTATACCTAAACCATTAGTAGCAAACAGAAATATAAAAATGTCATTAAACAGTATTTTGGTGACAAGAAATAATATATATTGATAATAATACTCAACTCTTTGTTGTTTTATTTCTAAATCAATCGATTTGGAATTAAAATAGCTTTTATTTGAGATATAAACAATGTTCAAGACTTGACTCAATTGCGTTCTTGTTATTTTTAAAAGCGGAAAAAAATTGGCCCAAACATTTTTTCTTTGAGAAAACAATAAACTCACATTATTTC
This sequence comes from Philonthus cognatus, assembly GCA_932526585.2. Lineage (NCBI taxonomy): Eukaryota > Metazoa > Arthropoda > Insecta > Coleoptera > Staphylinidae > Philonthus > Philonthus cognatus. The sequence goes on along the minus strand of OW052250.1, from coordinate 12,863,562 downwards.
TAGCATTAGTAAGAATGTCAGTGATTTTTGATATTTTTTTTATATATTTTTTTTGTGTATATAACGATTTTCCCTTAGAATAAATTGCGAATTTTCGATCAACATTTTTATTTTTTAAAACATCTAAAAAACTCACAGATGTTTTTTTTTGGGCCAATTTTGTTCCATTTACTGTAACGTGAAAAATAAATTGAACGGTAAAATAGATTACAAAATAGTTAACTTTCTACTTACATCTAGCAATAAGCCAGATTATTATTTGATTTACAACATAGTTAACATGTTTCTATCTTTCCTTGTAATTATCTTTCAACACCTAGACATGAAATCCCATTGCAATAACACTACGAAATGCAATTTCCTCTAGAGCGCACATACAGGGCAAGCTACATCGAATAAGGCCCTTAATATTTGAACAGCAAAAAGAAGAAATGAAAAGGCTTCGGCTTCGAAAACAGCAGAGAAAATTAATATCGATTCTAGTGCCGGCCACTAAAAATAAAAGCGACGTCCCCCCGATAAATCGATAATTACCGCTATTACAAACAAATAAAAACTAATGGAGAAAAACGCACGTATTAATCGAATATCAAACGTTGAATTATGAAAAGGAAAAGTGGAGAATGAGAGTCACTAAAAATAACACGGCAGCCTTTTAAGGGTCAATGCTAACACAAATATTTTTCCCGACGTTGAAAAAATGGGAAAGGGAGGGGGGAAACCTTGATGGATATCGCGTGCTCGGTCTTTACTTACGGAAACAAATGATAATTGGTTAAAAATACGTTATGTTTTTTTTTTCATCGTGCGCTTGTTTCAGTGTTAATGATCATATTTTCTTAATGTTGGGAATTGTTTATTCGACTTATTAGGTTAACTGAATGTTAAGGTTAGATTGTGATAGATTCGGTTACGTTAGTTTAGGTTAAGATACTAATATCTGGGAGTAGCTAGGATTTTAACGTGAGAGGGATATGAGACAAATATATACCGTGCGATCGTTTAAATTATGATTTAGAGTAGGCGGCATTTTTTTTGTGCGGTTTTCCAGAATCCTAATTGAATGATGGAATAAATTTGAGGTTATGGTAAACTATGTGTAAACAGTCAGTATTGCCAATCTAAATAAAAATTCAAAGCCTACTCTAAATCATGTTTTAAATGATGGCACGGTATCTCTAAATTTGTTTTAGTCTTAAGAAATGTGAATTATAGGCGTTTTATTTCGTTTTTAACATATGTTTCCACAAATATATTATTTATTTATTTATTTATTTATTAACGGAATCTCCATTTTATTACATAAGTGTACATATTAGTTTGTAAATTAAATTCACTTAGTTTTGTTTCACTTATAAGTGTCCGATATATATGTTTCAATTTCTTGTTTAAGTAAAATTTCAAGTTTTCAAGTTTTCTAAACTGGAAATTTTCCTTAATATATAGGACATTTTTTTTCTCAATAATTACTTGATAAAACATTTTCAAATACATTGCTTCTTGTAAATTAAATTCACTTGTTTGACCAAGTAAATTTAATTTACAAAAACCAATATATTTTTCTTAATGCTTAAGCAAGGAACTCGTATAGAACAATTGATTTGAAATTTGGAAAATTGGAGTTGCGTAATTTAGAGCCCAATAAATAATTTAAAAACAATTTTAAAATATCTTTTTTTGTTTTCCAGATATCAACAAAAAAAGCTGATTTTTTGAAAAATTGTTTTTATTTTTCTATTCAAAAACTACTGTATCTGGACATTTAGAACTTTGACAATATACAGGCACTTTTTAATGAGGAATCTAGAAGCAGTGAGTTCAGAAAAAAATATTCTTTCAAAAGATATGAAAATCCAAAATGGCGCTCATAAGAAAAACAAAAGTTGGCAATGGTCCCCGGGTAAATGTTATAGTTATCTTAGAAAAAATATGCTTCTAGATTCCTCATTAAAAAGTGCCTCTTTATTGTCAAAGTTCTAAATGTCCAGATTTAGTAGTTTTTGAATAAAAAAATAAAAACGATTTTTCAAAAAATCCGTTTTTTTGTTGATATCTGGAAAACAAAAAAAGATATTTTAAAATTGTTTTCAGATTATTGTTAGGCCCTATAATACGCAACTTTGCCCCAATTTAACCGACTCTCTATCTCTTCAAATAACTTAGATCCCTATACATTCTGTCGAAATACGGACACCCTGTATGCTTAAATAATTACAAGGATAGAAAGAAACAAAGTTACGAACTTTTTCATAAGTCAGATCAAGCAGAGACGGTGAATATGCTTCAAATTTTGTTAAGAAATGAAACGCTCACCTTAATTCATAGACATCTAATTTAATATCAGGAACTGTTTCACCTTTGGCAATCTGCAATTTGACAGCGAATCTATTTTTGTAAACCGTGGCCTTAATTTTCCCTTCCATTGCGGTTTCCATATATTCAGTCGTGTAATTGTAAGTATACTAAAAAAAAACAAATTGCAAGTGAAAATGTAAACATTTTCATACCAAGTAATACTAAAAAGGGCTATTCTTTTTATAATTTACTACAAAATTCTCTTATAAAAACTAAACAAACAGAAAAAAAAAACTAAGCAATCATCCATTGAAATTACTACTATATTTGAAACTTCTTCTACTACTTTTTTGATGGAATCAAATTTTCAAATTAGGTAAAGTAAAGCCATAGAGTAAATATTACGTACTCAGTGGTAAAACCCTTGTTCTGTTCCAAATATTTATTTTCAGTTGCCTGACACGAGTTTCGATCCGTTACGATCATTTTCAAAGTTACTACTAGAGTAGTTTTAACTTTGAAAATGATCGTAGTGGAACGAAACACCTATCAGGCAACTGAAAATAAAAATATGGAACAAAACAAAGGTTTTACTTTATCCATTTTGAAATGACTAGTTTCCTGTAGTAGTAGTAGTAAATTGTAATAACATATCACTTGAAATATTTCTTAAAATATTATACAATTTTTCTATTTTCATTTTTACCTTGTAATCTTTTATGCTGATATATCCATAATATATATTCTCAGTCCCATTTTGGCAATAGTTCCAATCGCTAGGACGCGTAATTCCGGAAAACCCGGCAATCGTTCCTTTTGCTGTTAAATTGCTCCTTTTGCAAGAAGCGCCTTGTTTATACGAAACAAGCAATTTCGTGCCAATTTCAACGTTTTTGAATAAAAACATGTTCTGAGCTTGATTTATTAAATTATCGATCAGACGATTCGCTTCCAGAGATCTTTGGTGAAGATAATGTTTATACGCACTGAAAATAATAAGAAAAAAAAAAAAACATGAGAGAAAAAATGAGGATATTGAATGAACAGTACAATTTTTAAAAGATATTTCAAAGGAGATATTCAGATAAGTAAAGTAAGTAAATTTAGTCCAAAATTCAAATTGCTTTTTGTATGAAGTGGATCAAAATCACAGTAAACACATTTTTAGAACTTTCTTTTAAGCGCCATTACTGCAATAACGGAACATTATTAATTTTAACATAAAGAAAATTTAACATTAAGAAAAATTGAGTTTGTCAATAGTTTGCAGAATATTTAAAAAATATAATATAATATATTTATTGTATAATTCAATATCTGTCGGGGTATTAGCTCGAGAAGTAGTTGTTTTTGTGAATATTTGGAGACTTGTCTCAATGAGATAAAATTTTTGCAGAAAGTCGATAATAATTTTAATTCGTTTTTATTATTATTTTCTCTTAGTTAAATTACTAAATATCTTAATTTCATACAATTTTATATAAAGAAGAAAACACTTAACTTTTTTATACCACTTTTATTTTACCTACGTGTTACCATTGTCAAACTACACTTAGTTTGACAATGATTACCGTGTAATTAAAACTTGTCACAAAAGTAAAACAAAAGTGGTATAAAAAAGTTGAGCTTTATATCAAATTGATAATGTACCATGAAGTGAACGCCTTCAAGATTCAAGAATTAATTTCATACATTTGTAAATATTTTGTTATTTAAATATTGTGATTTGGGCAGGTGGTGGCCGAGCGGTAACGTCGCCGGGCTGTATCGCTCGGCGTTGTAGCACGCCGAGCGATCGGGTTCGATTCCGGTGCACGGGGAGATTTTAATTAAAAAATCATGTCTCGTCGTGACCCTGGATGTGGTATGAGTGTGTGTGTTTGTTCGAATGAAAAGTAGAATTCTACAAATTGTTAATTATATAAAGATAATACAAAATATATAGATTGATGATGGCTAATGAACATGTTTCCAAGGCCAGGCAACAGCCACCAAAAAAAAAAAAAAATATCGTGATTATTACTCATTTTAAAATAGTATTTTTAAGTGTATTTATAATTTTATAATCTTTCAGTGTTTTAGACGCGTGGCGCATGAAGTAAAATTTCGAGTTTAGAAAAGCCTGAAAATTTGGTTTGGCCGCGTAGCGCTACGCGCTACGCGTCCAAACCAAAATTTCAGGCTTTTCTAAACTCGAAATTTTACTTCATGCTTAGTCTGGGAGTGGAAACACTCGTTCGAAACTTCAATTTGAACGATTTTCTAAAAACGACGAACGCCTGAAGATTTACAGCGTACACATTATTTATATTCTAAATAAAAATTCTCAGTACGTAATATAATAAGTCATTCATAGAAACCATAAAAATAAGTGCAGAATTTTACCTAAAATATACTTTTAGAGTTAACTCTATAATTACTCGGGCGTTAATGGGTTAATAAATATAAATTGTGCGATTGAAATAATTGAAATATTCTACAACTAAGAACCAAGGCAAAGGAGTGTATTTTTTTTATCGGAGTACATACGATGTTTTATTAATTACAATGAGATCTAAGAGCATTTATTGATAGCCGCAGCATATTTGTTAAGTTCCATTTAAGCGCACTGCTACTTTGTTTAGTAGAATTTAATATAAAGAACGTTTAAACTGGATCTATACAAACAATAATTACTTAAAATAAAACACTTTTAACCTTTTTTCACAAATTTATTCTTTACCCGATGTACATTTCGGACGCAAGGTGCCCATTGTCAATGGTTTGATCCTGTATCAAAACAATTGATAATGGTCACTTTGTATCCGAATGTACAGGGTGGCCCAAATTCGATGTTTTCATAGGGTATCTCGGTAACCTGAAGGGTTGAAGAAAAATTAATATAAACGTCATTACCTCTTTTTGCGTGACATTAATAATGGCGTAAATAGATCATGGCTAACTTAATTAGTTTGGAAGATATCAGGCGTTTTTCAATTGTTGGCTATTTTAAAATATGTCTTTATCTTGATAACTATAAGATATACAAAAAAAACACTTTAATAATTATTTATGTAGTTTTTAGCGTAGCCACTGCATTCTACGCTACATAAACTAATAATTATTAAATGATTTATGTAGTTATGTATGTAATTATTTTTTTATTCGGACTTTTAATTTCCGAGTTATGATATAAAGTTACATTTTTTTAAATGGAATACCCTATATATTTTTATGTTATTAAATAGCATATAAAATTAGGTTTCTAATTAATTTAATTTTTTAATTTTGTTGTTATTGAAAAATTGTGTTTTTAACTCTGAAGCTTTTAGATAAATATTTGATAATACATACTTTTATAATCACAGAGATATTAATATTATTTATTAATAAAGAAGTGATCTGTAGACTTAGTAATTGATCGCAAAAGTCTTCAAAAAATATAAAATTAATATTTATACTAACTTAGTTTTTGATATAATCGTTTTTTGCGTATTTGTACGAATTTTTGTTAAATATGTATATCAATGTAAAGCTAATTTAAAATGCTATTCATTAACATAAAAACATACAGGGTGTTACATTTTAAAAAATGCAACTTTGTGTCATAACTCTGAAATTAAAAGTTTAAACAAAAAAAATAAGTACGCCACTGAATTCTACGTTGAAAACTACACAAATAACTATTAAACTATTTATTTGTATATCTTATAGTTATTGAGAAAAAGACGTATTTAAAAATAGCCTACAATTAAAAATCGCCCGATATTTCGAAAACTAATCAAGCTAGCTATGATCTGTTAATGATATTGTTATTTTCTCTGAAAAAAAGGTCATGACATGCATATCAGATTTTGTCGAACTATTCGGGTTACTGAGATACCTTATAAAAACATCGAATTTCGGCCACCCTGTACATGGTGAAGAATACATTTGTGAAGATGGGTTAAAAGTGTTTTATTTCAAGTTATTATCATCTTCACGTAACTCACCCAAATTCATTTAAAACAATAATTGTTTGTATAAATCCAGCTCAATTATTATTATGCACTTAAACCCCTTTTTAAATGGCATATTCTTTTATTTTTTAACTCTCTTTCAATTTAATTCAATTACATTGTGAAAATCATTATCCTTTTAAAATATAATAAAAATGATTGCTTTCCAATTACAAAGCTAATTGCAAATCTTTGATACGTTCTAACAAACAAATATACAATTTACATCACAAGAAATAATTTTAGTGAACGTCCTCATACATTCTATTAATTAATTAACAAATTTCCGTGTTTGTAATTAAATTTTATGATGGCGTTGAAATATTTCTATTGAACGCACGAAATTAATAAAATTACGAAAGATTCCAATAATTGGTGAAAGTCCTAATCTGTTAATTTAATATAGCGTATTATATTATTACCTGATTTCATCTCGCTCGTCTAGAAGCAATTCGTTCACTGAATATTCCACAATCACTGCAGACAGCTGACGGTGCAATATTCCATTCAACTTTTCATATAAATCGCTCGAAAATACGTCAATTGGAGAATGCTCTAAAGAAAGTGACAAAAATTGCGTGTTCAAATAAAAGAAATAAACAATATAAGATTACTTTATAAGAAGTTAAAATTGTTTTATTTCTATATTGTGGAGGCTTTTACTTTGCTATACATGTTAATTTAACAATAAAACACATTACTTTGTTTGTATAACACTTTTTTATATAATGTGTCTGCAGTTTCAGCAAATTCAACAAGAAAGTAAAAAAATATGTACTAAAAACAGCAATAAATAATATAAAATGACTTAAACATAAATTGCTTTATTTCTGTATTGCAGAGGCTTCTACTCCTTGACACAATCTTGAAATTCATCATAGAGTCAAGATTGTGTCGACAATATTGTATCAACTTGATACAATATTATATCAACATGACACAATATTGCGTCAATATTGTATAATTATTTATTTTCAAGTTGTATTTTAATATTGCGTCAACCTAGTGTCGTGTTCACATCCCAATATTGCTACAAGATTGCAGAATTGAAATTCAATATTGTGTCAACATTGCTACAAAATATAATTTCTACTAGGGTTCATACAACACCTAATTTTTTAAAATCCACGATTACTTAAGTAATGCACTTAATGCTCTTTAACTATTTTTTGTGTATTTAACGACAACTGTTTCGCAACGTTGTTGCTTCTTCAGGTAAAGAACTTATAATAAAAATAATATAATAATTATAAGTTCTTCACCTGAAAAAGCAACATCGCTGTGAAATTGTGAAATATGATTAATAATATTGACAACTTGACTGCAAAAAAGGATGAATGTCTTTGTTAATTAACTCCCAAATTTTCAGTTGATTTGATTTTTATTATGCTTTAATACTGGGAACAAAGGAAAGACAATTAACGTCCACATTTCCACGCCACATACATTATTTCGTATTTAAAATGTAGGAATTCATATTACATGCCTTTTTTTACATTCCCATTTCACATAAAAGGTAAGTATTGTATTCGTAAAAATATTCAAAATAAAAATGTGACTGGAAATATCATCTATTAATTAACTAATTTAAAATCCTCTCAGTGTATTCCAACCCATTTTTTTTCAAATTTACATTTTAGCTGAAAAATCTAGTCAAATAGTAATAATAAGCTAAATGTATATAGGCTAAAAATATTTAAAATAAAAATGTGACGGGATATATCATCAGCCGTAATATAACGAGTTTCGACGACAAAATATCATCGATAATTAATCATATCACGAGTTATATTTAGTGAGAGAATATAACGAATAAATTAATGTGAGTCCCTTAAAATTATCGACAGGTGAGATATTGTTGTTTCCCTATTGATTGAGCATTTTTTAACCGTACAAAAGTTTGTAAACTGCCGCCACTGTGATTCTTTGTTCATGGCGGTTTTTTTTGGCGTCGCACTTTCACTTTTCTATTAATATATTAAAAATAAAAATATAATTAGAAATATCATCAATTTTAAAGTCACCTCAGTTCATTACAACCTTATTTTTTTCAAACTAACATTTAAGCTTAAAAATTAGTCAAGTAGTAACTGAATCTGTAAAGATAGATAGTATTTGTTTACCTTTAAAAGAAAAAGTGGATTTTTCTGTTCTAAAACATGATCCAGGAGTTGATTGTATTTCCTGCAAATAAAAATAAGAATTCGATATTTGAAAACTGACTAGATTTGAAGAATACATAATAATAATCAGTTGTCGTCTTCATGTTTGTATTTTTTTTTGTTTTTGTGAATTTCTTGATTACTCACTTCAATTTCAGCGCTGTCGAATTTGTACTGTACGAAATAATTCTTTGGCACGAACGAGTCTTCAACTGAGAAGAACCCAATGTATCCTTCGCACTCCAATTCTGAAATTGTAATTCTAAAATGTAAAGAAATATAAACATTAAAATGATTAGCATTCAATTATTTTTTTTTATAAATTGCACTTCTTTGAACTCATTTTGCATGCACAACTTTTACAACTGATTTTATTGGTTAGAAATTACTTAAGCTATATTGATAATTAAATAAAAGTCACTTAGTTTGGTTCACTTCTGTTTATATTCTCTCCGACTAGTTTCAACTTATCGCCATTCTCAAGGAGTACTTTTACTTAACACAATTGTCAGTTTTATAGTGTCAAAATTAAATTTGAATGTTATTTTGATATTTTAGAGCCGCTTTACAAACACAAGAATTCTCGAAGAAATTTGTTTGAGAATTTTATATAAAAGTTTCGCAATAATTTTATATATAAAAATATTTGTCCCTGTATTAATTACACAGAAAAGAATTATTTTCCAAAGTATAATGGAGTGTGATAGAGGAAAGTTTGAGCTATTTTTTGTTGGTAAGCCCTACCCTCCGCGGTTTGATAAAATTTATATAGGCCACTTAGAAGTTGAAATACAATAAATTAAAGTTGCTACGTTTAAATACTTATAACTATCGGTAAACATTATCAATTAATTAATACTTAGTGGTATATTATAGAGAAATGTATGTTTAATAAACGCTAAAAAGACTGTATTGATATATTAGGTGAGTGCGATGTAATCAATTATCAAAACTCATCCATTTTTCGCGTGTTGTTCGCGATCTGAAATTGATCAACTTTAAACATTAATTGCACAATAGGTGTGTGTCCAAAAAATTGCAAACTTGAAATTTTATGAGGTTCTGAGTATCTACAATATAATAGTATTTTCTTTATTCGTCAATTTTGACATTTATTTTTCCTTCCCAAACTACCACTGGTCCGTTCGCTCAGATTGTGCGCTGTGGCGAATATATTACAAAACGACAAAGCACACATTTAGTTGCAAATTGGTATTGATAAAAATACTTTACTACAGTTTCTAATAAAAGCTAGTAACCACTAATTTTTAGATTATGAATAGGCGCGTAGGCTGCATCTGTCAAAAATACTTTTCGGAATTATTTTGAACATGCCCAATATTTTTCTTGCGAGAATTCTTGCGAGGAAAATATTGTAAAAATTGCTATATTACACTTGCATAAACTTATAATATTTTTTTCCTTTTTAAATATATTACGAATTTCTGCGAGAAATCTTGTCTGTGTAAAACGGCTCTTATAGAATTTTCTAATAGTTTTACTTTTAGTGTCCAAATTTAATCTGTATGATTTTTTTTAGTAATGATTCGCTTACAGTATTTTGTTTTTGGAAACCATCGGCATGTTTGCGAACATCGTCTTATTGACCAGAAGCAATTCTGCTGTGAAATTCACCTGGCCCAATGTTAGCCTTACGTTGATTGTAGCGCATTCTAAATCCACATCAAAGCGTTTGACGCGGAATTCCGGGTATCCTATTAAACTCAAATTCTTAATCGACCTAACAAAAAGAAAAACAATATTTGTATGATTTTTGATTGTACAATAAATAATAATTATTTTTATAGGTAATAAATATAATAATAATAATAAATTAGGCTCAAGGACGATGCCACTATGGAGCATTACATGGCGTTAGTTATCGAATTCATTAATAGTTTTCACATATTGGCTTGATATAGTCAGAAATGTTCAGTATTCCTCAACACTGGGTCGGAACCACACTGACGAGAACCTTGAAGTCCGAAACGCGTGTGTGGGTATCTGATGCCGGAATACTGAACACAAATTCAATCTAATACTGGATGATTTAAATTAAATTTAAATTAAAACACTTGGTTTGTTTCACTTATTTATATTTTCTCCGACTAGTTTCGACCATTGGTCATCTTCAAGGAGGAAATTCAATTTTGATATTTGTTTTCTGGTTTCACAAACAAAGTATAGCTCGTTCGTGAACGAAACAGTGATTTGTATATGCAGTTTGTGCATTCGTATCATTGACGATGCCACTATGGAGCATTAGATGGCGTTAGCTATCAAATCCATTCATAGTTTTCGCATATTAGCTTGGTATAGTCAGAAATGTTCAGTATTCCTCGGCACTGGGTCGCCCAGCTTGTAGAGGATGTGAAATGGAAGACGATACTGCCAGGCACATCCTCAGCGAATGCCCGGCACTCTCCTCTACGAGAAGATCCATACTGGGTGAAAGATGGCCGACGATGGACATCGTCAGGGATTTGCCCACCTCAGTAATACTGGACTACCTAAACAAGGTGGGATGGTTGAGCTGAGGATGGGTGACCAGGGTGTTGATGATCTACTGTGGCGAGAGAACGACGACGATCTGCTCCGTCACTGGTAGTTTCGGTCTGACAGTTTGGATTGAATTTTCTCCAATTGCTTCGAAATTTCTGAAATCTGATTCTGAAGGAATTCGTTTGACGTATGGCTTGAGACAGATGTCGACTTTGACGCAGCGAAAACGGGTGGCATTGTGGAAAGGCTAGGGGCGGATTGAACTTCGACGATTTTGTCAGCAGTTGCCAATTTTCAAGTAACAGATCTGGTTGGGTACTCAGAATTGCTTGTACGTGAGTCGGTAAACGTTGCAACCATATGTTTTTTAATAGGGACTCCTGTACATTTTGTCCCGCTAGAAAGCGTAGGTGACGAAAGAATTGTGATGGTTTTCGATCACCTAATTCTTCTTCACTGATCAGTTGTTTCACCTTTTTCGCATCAGACATAGATAAACGGGTAATTAATTCTAACTTCAGTTTAGTGTAGGGGTTGTTCAATATGTCCTCGGCTTCATGGGCGAGCCTTTCTTCTAAATTAGCCATTACGTATTGTAGCTTCGTTGATAATGTTTGCAAGTTTGAATTGTGCCTCAATTTGCAGAAACCATAATGCCGGACGCTCAAACCAAAATTTGGTGACCCCGATGTGATCTTTAAATCGAAAAGATATGCAAGGAGAGCAATCAGAAAATCACACGCAAGGAATCCCAGAAATCAACCGCATATCAATTAAATTGATATGCGGTTGATTTCTGGGATTCCTTGCGTGTGATTTTCTGGTTGCTCTCCTTGCATATCTATTCGATTTAAAGATCACGTCGGGGTCACCAAATGTAAGGAGATCAATGAGATGAGTTATAATTCAAAACTTGTGTTGTATTTTTACTTCTAAAAAGAATAACTAATTTTTACATTTCTATGACGACGTTAATTTCCTAAAAACGCAGCCGCCATAGGTCTAATGAGGACTAAGTACAGTGCAGCAATGCGTACTCCCCCTTATACCAGATAACAGATACCAGCACTGGGTCGGGACCACACTAACGAGGTCCTTGAAGTACGAAACGCGTCTGTGGGTATCTGGTGCCGGAATACTGACCACAAATTCAATTTTGCAATATGTATGAGATTTATTTGTACAATAAATAATCAATAATTTGATTAACAAAAATATCCAATTCTCATAGGGATACATTAAAATACATATCAAATTGAAAATTAAAATAAAAATGAAAACACATACAATGCAAAATATATCAATACCACCACGAATATAATTTGCAAAAGCAAATTATTTCTGATCGACCACTCTGTGTAAATAACAAATACGTATTGACTTCACAAACAACAAATAAATAACACACGAAATTTAAATATACAATACATACAAATATATAATAAATAAATACTCGTATTTACATACATGATACATCAACGACACTGGAAAGAGCAATTTAAGGTAAATCGGCTATTTGGAAATTAAGACGTTAAGAATACAATAATAATCCGGTATTTTAATTATTTAATGTGTGCAGCATTATTTTTGTGTAGGCACATACAGGGAATTTTTCTTTTAGGTATACACACAGGGGTTTTTTTTTTAAAGTATAAGTATTCTAAATTCAGCTTATTTTCTTTAAATCTTCAGAGATTCGTTGTGTATTTTAAAGTGTTCAATTTCTAGCTTTAAACAGGCGTTTTCCACTCCCAGACTAAGCATGAAGTAAAATTTCGAGTTTAGAAAAGCCCCGTGAAAATTTGTCGAGGGTCGCGCAGCGACCCGAGACAAATTTTCTGGGCTTTTCTAAACTCGAAATTTTACTTCATGCGCCACGCGTGTAAAACACTAAAATATTGTGAAATTTATGTATATTTGAACCTCTGAAATAAGTGTTTTATACGCGTGGCGCATGAAGTAAAATTTCGAGTTTAGAAAAGCCCAGAAAATTTGTCTCGGGTCGCTGCGCGACCCTCGACAAATTTTCACGGGGCTTTTCTAAACTCGAAATTTTACTTCATGCTTAGTCTGGGAGTGAAAAACACTCGTTTAAAGCTTCAAATTTAACTCATTTAAAAATACAACGAATATCTAAAGATTTAAAGAAAATAGGCTGAATTTGGAGAACGTATTACTTTGAAGTAAAATTCCCTGTGTAATTACGACTACTTAACACCTTTATTAGCAAATAATTGTACATATCACTTATATAACTAAACATAGATTAATATGTTATATATTCCCATTGCTACTGGGCTATCGACCCGAGGTCTTTCTGCCCTGATTTTTTAATCATTTATTATAATGTATGAGTGATTAAGAATGAATGATAGTAAATGGTGATTAATTTGCGAGCGATTGCTGCAGGGTGAGGAGTGTTTCAAGGATATTGGTTTTAGAAGATTTGCGTTAGGGTAGGATTAAGGGATTTCTAGGTTGACAGTATATTTAAAGAATGCGGAGGTTTAATCTAGATTTAAGGAATGACTCAATCAGATATGGATAGCGTTCGTTTATTGGGATTATTTGTGTTCTCTCAAGTAGCATTTCATTGGAGGGGTTAAACAAGGGATTTAAGGGATGGCAGATTTTTGTTATTGTTCGAAGTGCACTGCGCTCGGTTACCAGGATGTTATTTAGGGTTCGAGGATGGGTGCGTGCGAGTAGGGTAAAACCGTAATGGAGAAGTGGTCAGCATATGCATTTATAGATTTTCACAGCTGTCTTGGTTGATATACCACGGTCTTATTACCGGGGATTATTTCTAATCTCCGGCAACAAGAATTATAAATCACCTTTCAATTCTTCCTCTGTTAAAAATGAGTTCGTACCCGGCAATTAACTAATCTCCCGTCGTTTGGGCAGTGCTCAGGCCCTCCCTATTTGTGACCAGTTGTTGTCCGTTTTTCGGAAAGAAGATCTGCATAATTCTTTTCATTGTCCTTTTCGGAAAACGGATATTATTTGCTCGAGATTCGTCGAATGTCATTAAGTTGGATTATGTCATTAGGCGAATCTCAGCCGGCTGGTCACATCGCCACGATAATCAACCCCACCCCACCATCATTTTCGTGGTATAAGTACCTGTGGGCGGCAAATCGTAAGTCAGTTGCAGTCTAAGATCCAACTTGTCAACAAGTGCAGTGCAGTCGTCAGTGCTCGAGACGTTACTTTTTTTTTGTTAGTGCCAGTGCACTAACTCGAGGTCCTGTTGCTGTTGCCAGTGCAACTGCCTGTCCTCTCGCTGCCAGAGCAGCCGCCGTCGGTGCCAGTGCATCGTCGCCGCCCCCTAATACTGCCACCGCAGTATTCGTCGCCGCAACGTAATCGCCATCTGCACGCTGCCACCTTGCTGCCGCCACCACCTCGACTTCGCCGCCCACCCCTTAACAGCCCAACCGCCCCCCCCCCCCCGTGCTCCATGTGTTTCACTGTGTTTTTTTTTTATTCCTTATTGTTTATTCGTAAAAATAAATCTGTTAAAACTGTCTCTGTGTTTTAGTTAGTTGCTCTTGCTCTCCATTAAATTCATTGAAAACCTGAGCTAGTTGGCAATCAGCGTGAGGTACCTTCCATCAGGTTGACAGTCTTTATATGTGAGACATCTAGTTACAATTTTAGCTTTAATTATTTGAGAGTGGAGTACAAAGGAGAGTTTGGAGTCAAATGTTATGCCAAGGTATATACATTTGGGGGATGGTGATATTTGTATGCCATTAAGGAGTATTGTGGGAGAGTTAGGAGATATTTTGTGGTATTGGATTGACATTTGGGTTTTATATGAATTAAGGGATATCCTTCAGTTAGAGAACCAAATTTCGGTTTGATTCAGCAGACTCTGTAAGGGAGATATAGCGGATTTGAGGGTTGGAGCGTGGGAGACTAGTGCCGTATCGTCGGCAAACTGGAAGATATGTTGTAAGGGATAAACAAATTTAGGATCTGGGTTGTATAGGGCGAAAGTATGTAAATTGAAAAGTAAAGGGGATATGGGAGAACCTTGTGGAATACCTTGGCTTGGGTAAAATGAATAGGATAATTGGTTTTTAAATTTGACTTGTAAGGATCTATTGGATAGGAACTGGTCAAGAATTCGTATAAAAAATGTGGGAAGATTCAGGACTTAACATTTATATAATAATCCCCGATGCCATACTTAGTGAAAAGCTTTTTCGACATCGAGGAATATTACGGCCGATCTTCTGCCTTCTAGGTCAGTGGTGGGGAAACTTTTTTTAAGACGGGCCATTTGTAATAACCAGACAATCGTAGCGGGCCAAAGAATAATGCTTAATCGTAGGTAGGTAGTTTTTATGCGGGCCGTCACATTACGAAGTAAGAACGCGTTCAACATTCTCACGACGGCACTCTTAAACGGGCCGGATTAAACCTTTCCGCGGGCCGGACTTGGCCCGCGGGCCGTAGTTTCCCCATCACTGTTCTAGGTGGTTAGTTTGGAGATTGGATGCCAGGATAGTCAGTGGAAGTTGTGTGGAACGTTTATACTGGAATCCGAATTAGTATTTAGGAATATACTTGGAAATACGGGAGTTTATTTAATCTTTAAGTAGGGATTCAAAGGTTTAACCAAGGATGGAAGTAAAGTGATAGGTCTATAACTGGATACAAGGGAAGGATCAGTATTAGGTTTGTGGATACATACAATCTGGCGCGTCTTCCAGGAGGAAGGGTAATAATTGTTAGATACTGTGTAATTAATTTATTAGATACTGTAAATGTTTCCTTGTACTTACATGTACACACCATTTTCCGAATAAGAAACGTTGTGTAGCGAAATGTTGTTGGATTTTTCTCTGTTAAGAAGTCGTGCACCTTCATTGTTGAAACCCTGAAAAAATAAATTAAAATACGGTTATCTAGGTACCCACATTCATTAGAAATAACTTTATACAAATTCAAAGACTGATATCTTTATTATTATTATTTTTTTTAATATTCTAAAATAATTATAAATATATGAAATTTTTGGAACATTGGAAATATTCTAAAACAATTTTAAGATATATCTAAAATTATTTAAATAAAAAACACTTGGTATTGTTTCACAAATTAAAACTTTATTCCGACTAGTTTCGGTTTGTTAGACCATTTTCAAAGGAATGTGAGTTGTAAGTGTGTAAGTTTTAATTTGTGAAACAATACCAAGTGTTTTTAATTTAAATAACTTTACATATTCTAATATGTTTCACCAAGTGCCAGATGAGAAATTAATTAAAAAAATTTAAGATATATATTTTTAAATTGTGTATGTTTGCTCTTTAGCTTACAGCAAATTTAAAAATGAAAATTTAAACTTCAAAAGATGAAAGCCATGCTTTATTTACTCTTCACCTATCGTCTTCTCCTAATAAAATTTAAGGTTGCGGTTTACTAGAGTGAGACAGACTCTGCCCAGCCATTTGCTAGAGCAAGATAGACCTATATTTCTATTTCGAGCATAAAAAGGTAAACGTAATATATCATAGACATTTTTTTAATGAATGTTGAGCTAATTGAATGCAAAATGTACGGAATTTCACGTAGTACAGGTTTATGTTGCCTAAAAACCTTCATTGTTGAAACCCTTCAAAATTAAATTAAAATGCGGTTATCTAGGTACCCACATTCTTTAAAAATAACTTAATACAAATTCAAAGACTGATATCTTTATTATTATTTTTTTTAATACTCTAAAATAATTATAAATATATGAAATTTTTGGAACATTGGAAATATTCTAAAACAATTTCAAGATATATATTTTAAAATTGTGTATGTTTGCTCTTTACCTTACAGCAAATAAAAAAATGAAAATTGAAAATTCATAAGATGTAAGCTATGCTTTCTTTGCTCTTCACCTGTTGTCTTCTCCTAATAAAATTTAAGTTTCGGGTTATTTTCTGGGCTTTTCTAAACTCGAAATTTTACTTCATGCGCCACGCGTCTAAAACTCTAAAATATTGTGAAATTTATGTATATTTGAACCTCTGAAATCAGTGTTTTATATGCGTGGCGCATGAAGTAAAATTTCGAGTTTAGAAAAGCCCAGAAAATTTGTCTCGGGTCGCTGCGCGACCCTCGACAAATTTTCACGGGGCTTTTCTAAACTCGAAATTTTACTTCATGCTTAGTCTGGGAGTGGAAAACACTCGTTTAAAGTTTCAAATATAACTTTTATGAAAAAACAACGAATATCTAAAGATTTAACGAAAATAGGTTACATTTGGAAAACGTATACTTTGAAGAAAAACTCCCTGTGTAATTACTACTACTTAACATCTTTATTAGCAAATGATTTACCAGAGTGAGACAGACTGCCCAGTCATTTGCTAGAGCTAGACAGACCTATATTTCTATTTCCACCATAAAAAGGTAAACGTAATATATCATGAACATTTTTTTAAATGAATTTTCAGCTAATTGAATGCGGATTGAACGGACACACAAATTTTACGTAGTACAAGTTTGTTTTTTACTCTAAATTGAGTAAATTTTTGTTTTTTACTCTAAATTGAGTAAATTTTTGTTTTTTACTCTAAATTGAGTAAATTTTTTTTTTTGGTTTGGCTTTTGCCTGGCCTTGGTCTAGTATGACCATTAGCCATCAATCATTTATTATTAATTCAATTTTTGTAATGTAACTAAATATTATTAATTGTTAACATATATTTGGACCTCACAACACATTCACACATATCCATGGAACCGGGGACGAATATTTTTCGTTAGAAAAATTACTCGCCCCCGCTGGGAATCGAACCCAGATCACCTCCGTGGCCGATTGGCGAAACCGGCGGCTCAATCGCTCGGCCACGGCGGGTCCAAAATGAGTAAATAAATGACACAAAAAATAGCTATTTTTATTATTATTTTACAAAAAACTAAATATCTTAATCGTTTTAAATTAGTGACATTAAAGTCCTCTAAGTTTTAGGATTATCTTGATGTATCAAGTAATATTGTCCTATAATCAGAACATGAATGGTGCTGGAACTAGTGACT
This sequence comes from Philonthus cognatus, assembly GCA_932526585.2. Taxonomy (NCBI): domain Eukaryota; kingdom Metazoa; phylum Arthropoda; class Insecta; order Coleoptera; family Staphylinidae; genus Philonthus; species Philonthus cognatus. The sequence goes on along the minus strand of OW052250.1, from coordinate 12,845,582 downwards.
ACCAAAAACGTTGGATTTTACCCATAATAAATCGCAACCTTAAGTGATGTGAACCATTTTTTACTTTTCACCTATCCTCATGTTCCAACTGAATATTTAAATAATTCGAATATTTGAATATGTTGAAAAATTCCCACCCTTACTTTTAATTTCGAAAGCGTAAATCCGCTCAACCCCCAAAGTTCTTCCAATAAATCAACATTTAAAATTCGCGTTTGTTTGCAGGCGCGATTACATGCTAAGACCTTAATCGATTCCGGAGGCCCAATTACCACCCAAGCCGCCCCCTCTATTAGGGGGGTGGTGGCGGGGAGAGCAATCGAATTAATCGGATGCCCATCAGATTATGTCAAGCCACTGGGGGATCCAATCTGAACCAATAGAATAATAATCGCACACAATAGAATTAAGAGGGCTTAATTTATACAACGACAGTACAGTGTTTCGACACGCGAACACGCGATAAGGTTAACGAACGAGATAGACGAGGAAATAAAATGTGTAGTTTAATTTTAAAAATTGGATAATTAAAAATAACGAAATTGTCTTCACTCGATTTCCGAAGGCGGTAACTCTGTTAGTTGGGTATGTTTGTTGATTATACTTGTGTATGTTTGGTTGCGTTGTTGATCAATTAATATAGGCAACACAATGTACATTACATTGTAAAATAATTAATCCACGCTTGAATTTCAGTGGTTTATTAGAGAGAATATAACTCATAGCCTACTAGAACGAATTTTAAACCAATGAGATGCAAGGAAAGCCGTAGGTACATGTCTATCACCGCGATGATAAAAAACAAAAGAAGTGGTGAGTAATAAGTTGTCCTGTCATTCGAAACGTCAAAATAGGTAAAGTTTCGTGCAGTGATATTAATGGAAAAGTGAAAATTGTGACGCCAAAAAACACTGTCATGAACAAAGAATCACGGTGGCGGCAGTTTACGAACTTTTGTGAGGTTAAAAAATTCTCAATCAATAGGGAAACAACAATATCTCAGCTGTCGATAATGTTAAGGGAGTCACATTATTTTATTCGTTATATTCTCTCACTAAATATAACTCGTGATATGATTAATTATCGATGATATTTTGTCGTTGAAACCGAAGCAGCACATTCAATTCGTGCTGCGCACTCGTTGAATCTGCAGCTCGGTTTCAACTCCAAAAGATCATCGATAATAATCATACCACTCGTTATATTACGGCTGAATATAACTCAAGCCTCACATGACTACATTTCCTCCAATCGGAATCGCTTATTTAAATAGATACATGTTATCACAGCGGTGATAGAATAACTCAACCCTCACATGACTACATTTCCTGTAATCAGAATCGCTTATTTCCATAGATACATGTTATCACAGCGGTGATAGAATCCTATCACCTTGATTTGGCCGTTGCTACGAAAATTATTTCTCAAATCTGACAGTCGATAATTAAAAATGTCAATCGGGCGATGGGGTGAGGTTTCCAAGACAGAAATATTGTGAAATTCGTTATATTCTCTCATCGAATATAACTCGTGGTGTAACTAATAATCGATAATATTCATTCGCGAAATCGGAGCAGCAAATTCAACTCGCCCTTCGGGCTTGTTAAATCTGCAGCTCGGTTTCACTCATTAATATTATCGATGATAATCATATGACTCATTATATTACAGCTAATTGTATACCGCGTAAGCATTTTTAATCCGGAACATATAATATAATTAAAGATGAGCATTTTCAATCTGGAACGTAATACAATACAATAAAAGTGGTAAAACAAAATTAAGTGTTTTAATTAAATTGTTATGAAGATGTACCACAAAGTGAACGCCAACCAAATTAAAGATTTAATACAATATGGTCAAAACCATCGTGATGTGTAATACAATATTAGAACTTATAGCAATAGACGAATTTAGTCATTAATGTAAATAGTGACTAAATTCGTCTATTGCTATAAGTTCTCAAACTTAATTTTCAAAATGAATATCAATTATACCAGTGGTGGGGAAACTTTTTTTAAAACGGGCCATTTGTAATAACCAGACAATCGTAGCGGGCCAAAGAATAATGCTTAATCGTAGGTAGGTAGTTTTTATGCGGGTCGTCACATTACGAAGTAAGAACGCGTTCAAACATTCTCACGACGGCACTCTTAAACGGGCCGGATTAAACCTTTCCGCGGGCCGGACTTGGCCCGCGGGCCGTAGTTTCCCCATCACTGCCCTAGACCATTGAGCCGTTCGTACTGCGAGTGAGGCGTTACTACCATTGTTTTTTTTGCCTAGATTTGCAGGAATTAATTAGTTTTCCTTCATTCTTTATCGCTGTGTAAGTTTTGAGTAGTCGGCACAATGACTAGCTCATTGAGCCATTTGTACTTTAAATGCAATAGTACCTTGTTTAGTACTACCAATGATATTTGAATACAGGTATTTTTGATATAAGATAATTTTGTTTAAAGGTCAAAATACGTAGATCTACATTTTTTGAACATCCTAAACATTTTTCTCTCTTATCTGTCTCATAACCTCCTCACCATCTTCAACAACATCCACAATATTAAACAGCGCCGCCATCTTAATCCCCTCCTCCACGGAACTCCGCGCCATATCAAAAACATTCAACTTCAAGTAAACCTTCCCCAACTTGACATAACACCTGGGCAAATCCGAACTGCCAATCCCTTTTCCCAGCATGACGGCGTTCTGCATATTCAACAGCGCCACGTCGTACTGCCCAAATTCCATATTCAAATCGGCCAGAGTGTACAAAATCACCATTTCCTGGTAGGGGCTCAGCCCTTTGATTTTGCTGGAGTAGTCGTAAATCCGCAATCTGCACTACATGAGCGCGAAGAAACTCCTCGACACTTTCTTCGCACTCGTGTAGTGCAGGTTGCGGATTTTGTGGATGCCGTACCAGAAGAGGACGTTCACGTAGAGCATGCCGGTATTTGTGCTCACGTCGCCGTCGATGATTTTCTGTTGCTGGGCTTGTAAGCAGGTTTTAAAGCCGAGTTCGGCCATGTCGTATTCGTGATAGCTACTATAGATACGTGCTAATCTCAATTTGAAATCTATAAACAAAAACAATAAGTTTTTCTGAAATTATGTTTTGTTTGTTTGTACTGCACTAAATTGAACTGAGTATAAGTCTGTGACGTCGCCAGTTCATCTCCTAGTGTCAATGTCAAGTTAAGTTCATTTGCACTAAACTTAACTTGACATTGACACTATGAGATCTCTGGTGCAAACAGTGCATGTTCAGTGGAGCTGTACTCATACAGTGCGGTTGATGTAACTAACAGATTCAATGCGAAAAGTGCTGCACTAGTTCATGTAACAAACAGACCTATTGCGAAGTTAAGAATGTACCGAAAGGTCCCTGTATACAATTTATGAACTTTATGCATTTTCAATGATTCCAGAGGGCTATGTAGCGAGTTTTGTATACAATTTTGAAAATGACTAAATTATACGTACTAATTATATGGTGATTGTCTTCAGATGCTCCACTTTTGGACATCTTCTCAATCCCCGTCACGAGCAACTGTTCAGCCTTTTCAATTTCCCCATTCGACAAAGCGATGGTCGCTAAAATATCATACAAAAAAGGCAAACCGAAAGAAATGTTCCTCTCAGAGCACAATTTGAGTCCCATTTGCAAGATAGCTTCTGCACGTTCTTTATCACCTTTTTCCAGTGCCAGTTTCGCTAGTATTATCAGATGTGTTATGTTGTCCTCCAAATCAGACTCCTCTTCCTCGTCGTCGTTTTCGTTCAAGGACTTTTTGACCCAGGCGATTCCGGGAAGGGTCAACGATGCGTAATCGTGGGCGGACATTTTAGTTTTGATTCTTGCTTTCACTGGATACGGGATTTTAAACTTTCTTAGGGGTGTTCTTCGTAAGTAGCGGATTGATCTCGAGAGGATATGCATGTGAGTAGAATAACCGGGATTTGGATGAAATCATGTACGTAAATTTTGAGTTATTGCGCGGTAATTTTTTTATGTCAACTGGTTTGACAAGGTACGTCTGAAATAATTTTATTTTAGGGATCAAATTTGACAAAGTCAAATAAACATTTTATTGTTTTAATTAAAGGAAAAGGCTACCAAGTTAGATCACCGAATTTAAATGATATTAGAAAATGTTCATTTTGACCATTGTTCAGAAATGAATTCACCCTTTGAAATACAGGGCATTTTCCAATATCACTGGTAACTCAAATTCATAGATGAAATGATTAACCCATTATGTGCCATTGATGCATATACGCAACATTATTAATTTTATGTTAATTAACTTATTAAATAACTTAATTTGATATATTATATTATTTGACTTGAATTGAAAATGTATAAAGAAAAACGTAAATATTTTGTTATTTAAATATCTCGATTATTAATCATTTAAATAAAATGTTTTCAGTGTATTTCTAACTTCACAATATTTCAATGTTTTATACGCGTGACGCATGAAGTAAAATTTCGAGTTTAGAAAAGCCCCGTGAAAATTTGTCACAGAATTTTCGAGCAATATCAGCTTGGCTCTGAATGCTTTGATTTGCTGGTAAATTTATTTCTATGTATGGCACTACCTATATGTGCGAACAAACTTTTTCCAGGATGAAGTATCTGAAATCTAAATATAGGGAAAACTTATCGGATGATCATTTGCAATCATTGCTAATAATTGGTGTTTCCGATTTGAATCCAAACTTTGAAGAAACTCTCCAGGAAAAAAACCCAGTTCCACCATTCCCATTAAAAATTGCATGAAATAATTTTATAATAATATAATTTAGACATGTTTGTTTAGTATTGTTATATCTGTAATTTACTATAAAAAAATAAAATTCAATGCTGCTTTACTTGTAATAAGGTTTTTTAATTCACATATTTACGATGCTTGGCCCCCGCTAATGAATTTAAATACCAAACTGGCCCTCGCAGCAATAAGTTTGGACGCCTATGCATTAGAGCCAGTTACACCAAACACGTTGAACTGGGTTAACTCTGAACTTGAGTTCAAAGTGACATTAGAACAATAGGAACTGCCATCTTGGACTTGAGTTCAGCTTGAAATGGAGTTTAACGTTGCTGGTGCAACTGGACCTTAACCCATTAACGGCCGAGCAATTATAGAGTTAACTCTTAAAGTGGATTTTAGGTAAAATTCTACACTTCTTCATATGATTTCTACGAATGACTTATTGTATTACATTCTGTGAATCTTTCTTTTAAATATAAATATTGTATACGTTGTAAATGCTAGGCATTCGTCGATTTTGTATAAAAACGTGCAATATGAAATATAGAACGCGTATTTCCACTCCCAGACTAAGCATGAAGTAAAATTTCGAGTTTAGAAAAGCCCCGCGTAGAAAATTTGTCGAGGGTCGCGCAGCGACCCGAGACAAATTTTCACGGGGCTTTTCTAAACTCGAAATTTTACTTCATGCGCCACGCGTATAAAACATTGAAATATTGTGAAGTTAGAAATACACTGAAAACATTTTATTTAAATGATTAATAATCGAGATATTTAAATAACAAAATATTTACGTTTTTCTTTATACATTTTCAAGTCAAGTCAAATAATATAATATATCAAATTAAGTTATTTAATAAGTTAATTAACATAAAATTAATAATGTTGCGTATATGCATCAATGGCACATAATGGGTTAATCATTTCATCTATGAATTTGAGTTACCAGTGATATTGGAAAATGCCCTGTATTTCAAAGGGTGAATTCATTTCTGAACAATGGTCAAAATGAACATTTTCTAATATCATTTAAATTCGGTGATCTAACTTGGTAGCCTTTTCCTTTAAACCAGTGGTCTCCAAACTACGGCCCGCGGGCCAAATCCGGCCCGCGACTTGCATGAATCCGACCCGCGATTGTTTATAATTTTATTTGTAAATGTCATATTTTGAAATATTGTAACAATTGTTCCTTACATTTTTCATAATTTTATAAAATTAATCGGATCTTGGCCGACTTTATTATGTAGAATTGTATTTGTGGCCCGCGAAGAAAAAAAAATGTACGTACATGATTCCATCCAAATCCCGGTTATTCTACTCACATGCATATCCTCTCGAGATCAATCCGCTACTTACGAAGAACACCCCTAAGAAAGTTTAAAATCCCGTATCCAGTGAAAGCAAGAATCAAAACTAACCTTCCCGGAATCGCCTGGGTCAAAAAGTCCTTGAACGAAAACGACGACGAGGAAGAGGAGTCTGATTTGGAGGACAACATAACACATCTAATAATCCTAGCGAAACTGGCACTAGAAAAAGGTGATAAAGAACGTGCAGAAGCCATCTTGCAAATGGGACTCAAATTGTGCTCTGAGAGGAACATTTCTTTCGGTTTGCCTTTTATGTATGATATTTTAGCGACCATCGCTTTGTCGAATGGGGAAATTGAAAAGGCTGAACAGTTGCTCGTGACGGGGATTGAGAAGATGTCCAAAAGTGGAGCATCTGAAGACAATCACCAGATAATTAGTTATACGTACTAATTATGTGGTGATTGTCTTCAGATGGGCTCAACCGGAATTTGAACCCGGGACCTCTTGCACCCGAAGCGAGAATCATATCCCTAGACCATTGAGCCGTTAGTACTGTGAGTGAGGCGGTACTGCTATTGTTTTTTTGCCTAAATTTGCAGGTATTAATCAGTTTGTCTTCTCTTTGTTAAAAAACTGGGCTCAACCGGGATTTGAACCCGGGACCTCTCGCACCCAAAGCGAGAATCATACCCCTAGACCAGTGGTGGGGAAACTTTTTTTAAGACGGGCCATTTGCAATAACCAGACAATCGTAGCGGGCCAAAGAATAATGCTTAATCGTAGGTAGGTAGTTTTTATGCGGGTCGTCACATTACGAAGTAAGAACGCGTTCAAACATTCTCACGACGGCACTCTTAAACGGGCCGGATTAAACCTTTCCGCGGGCCGGACTTGGCCCGCGGGCCGTAGTTTCCCCATCACTGAATTATACCATTAAAGAAAATGTGTTCATACTAAAAACGTTTTACACTAGAGGCAGCATAAGGAATGTGCTTGATTTATTTAGTTTTAGCACAAGAACGCAAATATCCTGAAAAAATCAAGTAGGCGGGAATTTTCAATAATATAATTATTAGAGCGTTTAAAATTATCGGAAATTTAAATTAGACATCATATTTAGAACTTTTAATAAACAATGTTGGTCTTGCAGTAGAAGGAGCGACACGTGACAATCAGGGGGTTTGGTTTCAACAAGATGGCTGCTCAGCGCGTTTTTTCAGTAGATGTTCGGGAATATTTAGAAAAAACCTTTCCAAATCGCTGGATTATTGGTCGTGGTGGAATAATTAACTGGCCCGCCAGATCTCTTGATTCAGCGCCATGTGATTATTTTCTGTGGTACCATATGAAATGCAAAATTTATCAAATACGCACTCAAAATATTGATTCGTTAAGCAATGCAATTTTTGAAGAATGTGCGCGTGAACGCTGAAACACTAACGAATGTGATTTATGGATTTTATAATAGGCTAGGGCAGGGGTCTCCAAACGTTTTCTTTTGCGGGCCGCATATAATAATAATAATAATAATAATATTTATTTATTACCCAACAGGAAAAATCCTAATTACAAGGCAATATGTACAATAATATAATAGAATAATATGATACTTAACAAATAATAATAAACAAAATAAATAGAGAAATTTGAGAAATTTACGTTGAACCCCTTCAACAAGCCGTATCTGCTGTTGATTCTACGGAAACCATATTAAGGACGTATATTCCAACTTAGACCGAACGTAAGCGTTAAATAACGCCTTTAAAGCATTAAGATCACATCACGTAAGTTGGCTGAGTTCCGATGTATAAAACCTAGTGCTCTAAATGCGCTCTTTGTAAGGGACTGTACATGGGGATTGAATGTGAAATTATTATCGAAGATAACACCTAAATCTTTAAAGAATTTGACTTGCTCGAGGGTTTTATTACTAGCTAGATACGAAAATACAATGGGTTTGGATTTTTTTGTGAAAGACATGAATTTACATTTATCACGATTTAAGTTCAGTTTATTAACAGTGCACCATTTCGAGATACTATCCAGTGAGTTCTGCAAGTGGAGGCAATCATCAAGGGTACCAATTGCTGAGTAAATGTTTAGATCGTCAGCATATAATAGATGTTTACATGTCAACAATTTCGAAAGATCATTTATAAATAAATTAAAAAGCAATGGACCCAAGATAGAGCCTTGCGGTACACCAGAACGTGGAAAGTATGAGTCGGATTTGAAACTATTTAGGGTAACATATGATTTGCGATTTTTAAGATAGGATGCACTTTTACCGAACCTAAAGGAATCAAGTTTAGCTAATAATAGTTCATGATCAACTCTGTCGAATGCCTTCGACATGTCCGTATAAATTACATCAATTTGACCCTTTTAGTCAAGACATTCCGCTATTTTATGTGTAATAATAGATAAATTAGTTACAGTGGATCGATTTGAAACGAAACCATGCTGTTGCTGTGATATATACCGAGACACATGAGCATTAATTTGATCATATATTGTTCTCTCAAATATTTTTGCAATATGGGATAGTATGGGAATAGGACGATAACTTGTTACATTACTGAGATTATTAGACATTTTAGGTAGGGGACAAATTGATGAAATTTTTAGTTTGTTGGGAAATACTGAAGTCCTCATAGACAAGTTGAAAATGAGAGTTAGCGGTTGGCATAAAACAGTAGCACAAATCTTTTAGGAAAAATGCTGGTAGCCCATCATTACCTGCGGAGTATTTATACGGTAGTTTTTTTAATAGAGAGTAGACAGTTTTTTCAGATGTATATACAGAGAGTTTTATATAAGACCGAACATTTTCATAAAATACGATTTGACACCTTTAATTTTTAGGTTATGTGTAAATTGGGGTAGGTAGACCATTAAAAATTGTAGCTAATCAATTGCAATTAATGCCACAACTTGTACATACAGGGAGTTTTTCTTTCAAGTATATATATCCGAATTTCGGAGTATATGCCGTGAATCTTTAGATAATCGTTGTTTTTTTAAAAGGAGTTTAATTTGAAACTTAAAATGAGTGTATTCCACTCCCAGACTAAGCATGAAGTAAAATTTCGAGTTTAGAAGAGCCTGAAAATTTGGTTTGGACGCGTAGCGCGAAGCGCGGAGCGGCCAAATCAAATTTTCAGGCTTTTCTAAACTCGAAATTTTACTTCATGCGCCACCGGCACAAACACTGACATATTACGAAGTATAAAACACACCGCTGAACTTTACATCCAATCAGTGTTTTGTGCCGGTGGCGCATGAAGTAAAATTTCGAGTTTAGAAAAGCCTGAAAATTTGGTTTGGCCGCTCCGCGCTTCGCGCTACGCGACCAAACCAAATCTTCAGGCTTTTCTAAACTCGAAATTTTACTTCATGCTTAGTCTGGGAGTGGAAAACACTCTTATATATAATATTGATAACTGTGATAAACACTCGCCTTCTTGATTTAGAAAAAAACAATTTACATGTTCTTTTAGATACTTTATGAATCACCCTGTATGAAAACAAATACGCATCTTGTCGAAATAGCCAAAACGCATCTATTATACTTTTCTGTCACTAGAATAGTTTTTGAGTTATATTTTTTTTGTCAAAATTGAAAAATGTCGAGAATTTTAACAAGTCCGTTCGCTTTTTGGTATTTCGCAAAGTTTGCAAATAACTCAATAACTAATGGGAATACAGAAAAATTGTTGAAATAAAAGTTTCAGATAATAACATTTTTTACAAGCTTTCTATCTTCAAGTTTTATCGTAACTATCTTTTTTCTTGGAGAAAAACGACGGTTTATTGAAAAATTCGTAAAAGCTTATAATTATCATAAATTGGAATTTGGAATTGGAATTTGTGTATGTTTTTGAACTTCGGGATAAATCAGCGTATTACGCGCGTGGCGCATGAAGTAAAATTTCGAGTTTAGAAAAGCCTGAAAATTTGGTTTGGTCGCGTAGCGCGGAGCGGCCAAACCAAATTTTCAGGCTTTCCTAAACTCGAAATTTTACTTCATGCGCCACCGGCACAAAACACTGATTGGGTGTAAAGTTCAGCGGTGTGTTTTAAACTTCGTAATATGTCAGTGTTTGTGCCGGTGGCGCATGAAGTAAAATTTCGAGTTTAGAAAAGCCTGAAAATTTGGTTTGGCCGCTCCGCGCTTCGCGCTACGCGTCCAAACCAAATTTTCAGGCTTTTCTAAACTCGAAATTTTACTTCATGCTTAGTCTGGAAGTGGAAAACACTCTTATATATAATATTAATAACTCTGATAAACACTCGCCTTCTTGATTTAGAAAAAAACAATTTACATTTTCTTTTAGATACTTTATGAATCACCCTGTATAAAAACAAATACGCATATCTAATAGATCTTTCCGAAATAGCCAAAATGCATCTATTATACTTTTCTGTCACTAGAATAGTTTTTGAGTTATGTTTTTTTTGTCAAAATTGAAAAATGTCGAGAATTTAAGCGAGTCCGTTCGCTTTTTTGTATTTCGCAAAGGTTGCAAATAACTCAATAACTAATGGGGATACAGAAAAATTGTTACAATAAAAGTTTCAGATAATAAAATTTTTTACAAGCTTCCTAACTTCAAGTTTTTTCGTAGCTATCTTTTTTCTTGGAGAAAAACGACGGTTTATTGAAAGATTCGTAAAAGCTTATAATTTTCATAAATTGGAATTTGGAATTAGAATTTGTGTATGTTTTTGAACTTCGGGATAAATCAGCGTATTACGCGCGTGGCGCATGAAGTAAAATTTCGAGTTTAGAAAAGCCTGAAAATTTGGTTTGGTCGCGTAGCGCTACGCGCTACGCGACCAAACCAAATTTTAAGGCTTTTCTAAACTCGAAATTTTACTTCATGCTTAGTCTGGGAGTGGAAAACACTCTTATATATAATATTAATAACTCTGATAAACACTCGCCTTCTTGATTTAGAAAAAAACAATTTACATTTTCTTTTAGATACTTTATGAATCACCCTGTATAAAAACAAATACGCATATCTATTAGATCTCGTCGAAATAGCCAAAATGCATCCATTATATTTTTCTGTAACTAGAATAGTGTTTGAGTTATGATTTTTTTGTCCAAATTGAAAAATGTCGAGAATTTAAGCGAGTCCGTTCGCTTTTTTGTATTTCGCAAAGGTTGCAAATAACTCAATAACTAATGGGAATACAGAAAAATTGTTAGATTAAAAGTTTCAGATAATAGAATTTTTTACAAGCTTTCTATCTTCAAGTTTTTCGTAGCTATTTTTTTTCTTCGAGAAAAACATACAATTTTTACAAAATCATGAAATAACTTTGAACTATTATTTATTGGAATTTTTGTGTGTTTTTGAGCTTCGGGATAAATCAGCGTTTTACGCCCGTGACGCATGAAGTGAAATTTCGAGTTTAGAAAAGCCTGAAAATTTGGTTTGGTCGCGTAGCGCTACGCGCTACGCGACCAAACCAAATTTTCAGGCTTTTCTAAACTCGAAATTTCACTTCATGCTTAGTCTAGGAGTGGAAAACACTCTTATAATATTGACAACTTTGATAAACACTCGCCCTCTTGATTAAGAAATAAAGAATTGACATTTTGTTTTAGATACTTTGTAGATAACCCTGTATAAAAATATATATACCCATCTTGTTGATCACGTCGAAATGGCTAAAATGCGTGTATTACACTTTTCTGTAGCTCAAGTAGTTTTTAAGTTACAGCGTTTTTTTTTGTCAAAAGTTGAAGAATGTACGCGAGTGCGCTCTCTTATTTTCTATTTTGCAAAAGTTGCGAATAACTCAAAAACTAATGGAAGTACAGAAAAATGATTTAAACAAAAGTTTTAGATAATAAAATGCTAGATAATTTTTCTATCTCCAATTTTTTTAGTAACTATCTTTTTTCTTAGAGAACAATGACAGTTTGTCGAAAGATTCTTAAAAACTTATAATTTTTACAAAATCATAGAATAACTTAGAATTATTTATTGGAATTTGTGTGTTTTATGTCTAACTTTAAATTACCAATCGTTACCAAGTTTCCAGGAATATTACCAAATTTTAAATTACCGGTAATTGTACATCATTAAATCGTTATAAAATATTTCATTTAGGTAAAATGCAAGGCTGTAGCCAGAGAGGGGGGATATGGGGGCTTTTGAATTTAAAATTAAAATTATGTTTTCTAAATATGTCATATTTAATGAATTTACTATACATTTTAAACTGTTTAATTTATTTTTATTTATTTGATAGAACTGTTCTACACGTATATCACAAATTAATTATGTTTTCTAAATATGTCATATCTAATAAATTTAATATATATTTTAAACTTGAATAATTTTCTCACTTATCACTTGGTGAAACATTTTTAAATATTGATAATGAAGGTTTAAATTAAATTACACTTGGTTTGTTTCACAATTTTTTTACTTTACTATTTACTCGACTAGTTTCGCGTTTTACAGCATTATCAGGAGTGATAATGCTGTAAAACGCGAAACTAGTCGAGTAAATAGTAAAGTAAAAAAAATGTGAAACAAACCAAGTGTAATTTAATTTAAACCTTCATTATCAATATTTTAAACTGTTTAATTTATTTCTATTTATTTGATAAAATTCTACACGTATATCACAAAGACAAATTCCAATATTAATTTTGTACACACTAATAGTGCGAAACTATTACACGAACATTCCAGACTGAATTCCCGCGTTCACGGTGTGTTTGTGAGCCCAGCATGTTGATGCATCCGCGACACTCGCAAGTTAGCTTTTTAATCCCCGGTTAACTTTGGCAACTCGCTCGCTCAGTTTCTATCACGATTGCCGTCAACTAGCGCGCCTAACTTGATTACGGCACGTAGAGAACATATATAACAAGTTTCAGTCCCGCATCTGTCAAATTGCTCTTGATGGAAACATCGAAATTGGCAGACTCACCCTCCGCAAGTTCTCCTGGAAGTTGGCTTCGATGTCGGCGATGGAGTCCCTGTAGAACGCAGGCAGATCCGTCACTGTCGACGATGGCATTTTTATTATGGAAATTATTTAATTAACTTATTATAACACAATAAATTTATTGGCACTCAACAAAAAATCCCAACAGCATTGAAAGTTGTTGAATAATAATTGTTTAGTTAAATTATTATAACACAATAAATTTATTGGCACACAACAAAAAATCCCAAGAGTATTGAAAGTTGTTGAATCAATAATGATAATTGTTTAATTAAATTATTATAACACAATAAATTTATTAGCACACAACAAAAAATCCCAAAAGTATTGAAAGTTTTTGAATAAATAATGATAATTATTTAATTAACTTATTATAACACAATACATTAATAGGCACACAACAAAAAATCTGAAGAGTATTAAAGTAGTAGTAAAGTTGTTGAATAAATAATGATTGAAAACGAACTTTATTACATAAATGCAGGTTGTATTTATAATTTACAAGATTTTTACAAAATAATGTAAATTTAATCTACACGTACAACTGTAACTAATAGTTAACTAACTCATATTGTTTTTTAGTTAATGCTACAAGCCTTATTTCATTAATTTTTAATTACTATAATCAAAATCACTGACATGTAGAAGCAATTTGTTTTTTTATTTATTGTTTTTTTTTTAATCAACTCCAACAAACACTTATGTAGTGAGTTTTGAGTTATTTGAATAAAAAACACAAAACTATTATAGCTAGTGGCCTCTTGGAAATTTTAAGTGACTCCAAAAGAAACGTATTTAGTAGGTACTTGTCAATTCAACTAGTAACTTCAAAAAATAATAAATTAGAACTCAGTTATTCAATCAACATATTAAACTATGTCACTTGACAATTTTTAGTTTCTCTAAAAATGTTTTGTTACGTTTTCAATTATTCCACAGCCATTAGACAATTTTTAGTTACTCCCATAAAATGTTTGTTAAGTTTTTAATTATTCCACAGTAACTTTAGTTACTCCAATATAATGTTTGTTAAGTTTTGAATAATTCCACAGCCACTTGACAATTTTTAGTTACTCCAATAAAATGTTTGTTAAGTTTTCAATTATTCCACAGTAACTTTAGTTACTCCAATATAATGTTTGTTAAGTTTTGAATAATTCCACAGTCACTTGACAATTTTTAGTTACTCCAATAAAATATTTGTTAAGTTTTCAATTATTCCACAGTAACTTTAGTTACTTCAATATAATGCTTGTTAAGTTTTGAATAATTCCACAGTTACTTGACAATTTTTAGTCACTCCAATAGAATGTTTGTTAAGTTTTAAATTAATCCACAGACTTTTGACAATTTTTAGTTACTCCAATAAAATGTTTGTTAAGTTTTCAATTATTCCACAGTAACTTTAGTTACTCCAATATACTGTTTGTTAAGTTTTGAATAACTCCACAGTTACTTGACAATTTTTAGTCACTCCAATAGAATGTTTGTTAAGGTCTAAATTATTCCACAGTAACTTTAGTTACTTCAATATAATGTTTGTTAAGTTTTGAATAATTCCACAGTTACTTGACAATTTTTAGTTACTCCAATAAAATGTTTGTTAAGTTTTTAATTATTCCACAGTAACTTTAGTTACTCCAATATAATGCTTGTTAAGTTTTGAATAATTCCACAGTTACTTGACAATTTTTAGTCACTTCAATAGAATGTTTGTTAAGTTTTAAAATATTCCACAGACTTTTGACAATTTTTAGTTACTCCAATAAAATGTTTGTTAAGTTTTCAATTATTCCACAGTAACTTTAGTTACTCCAATATAATGTTTGTTAAGTTTTGAATAATTCCACAGTCACTTGACAATTTTTAGTTACTCCAATAAAATGTTTGATAAGTTTTTAATTATTTCACAGTAACTTTAGTTACTCCAATATAATGCTTGTTAATTTTTGAATAATTCCACAGTTACTTGAAAATTTTTAGTCACTCCAATAGAATGTTTGTTAAGTTTTAAATTATTCCACAGACTTTTGAAAATTTTTAGTTACTCCAATAAAATGTTTGTTAAGTTTTCAATTATTCCACAGTAACTTTAGTTAAAATTATTCCACAGTAACTTTAGTTACTTCAATGTAATATTTGTTAAGTTTTAAATAATTCCACAGTCACTTGACAATTTTTAGTTACTCCAATAAAATGTTTGTTAAGTTTTTAATTATTCCACAGTAACTTTAGTTACTCCAATATAATGCTTGTTAAGTTTTGAATAATTCCACAGTTACTTGACAAGTTTTAGTCACTTCAATAGAATGTTTGTTGAGTATTAAATTATTCCACAGACTTTTGACAATTTTTAGTGACTCCAATAAAATGTTTGTTAAGTTTTCAATTATTCCACAGTAACTTTAGTTACTCCAATATAATGTTTGTTAAGTTTTGAATAATTCCACAGTTACTTGACAAATTTTAGTCACTCCAATAGAATGTTTGTTAAGGTCTAAATTATTCCACAGTAACTTTAGTTACTTCAATATAATGTTTGTTAAGTTTTGAATAATTCCACAGTTACTTGACAATTTTTAATCACTTCAATAGAATGTTTGTTAAGTTTTAAATTATTCCACAGACTTTTGACAATTTTTAGTGACTCCAATAAAATGTTTGTTAAGTTTTCAATTATTCCACAGTAACTTTAGTTACTCCAATATAATGTTTTTAAGTTTTGAATAATTCCACAGTTACTTCACAATTTTTAGTTACTCCAATAGAATGTTTGTTAAGGTCTAAATTATTCCACAGTAACTTTAGTTACTTCAATATAATGTTTGTTAAGTTTTGAATAATTCCACAGTTACTTGACAATTTTTAGTTACTCCAATAAAATGTTTGTTAAATTTTTAATTATTCCACAGTAACTTTAGTTACTCCAATATAATGCTTGTTAAGTTTTGAATAATTCCACAGTTACTTGACAATTTTTAATCACTTCAATAGAATGTTTGTTAAGTTTTAAATTATTCCACAGACTTTTGACAATTTTTAGTGACTCCAATAAAATGTTCGTTAAGTTTTCAATTATTCCACAGTAACTTTAGTTACTCCAATATAATGTTTGTTAAGTTTTGAATAATTCCACAGTTACTTCACAATTTTTAGTTACTCCAATAGAATGTTTGTTAAGGTCTAAATTATTCCACAGTAACTTTAGTTACTTCAATATAATGTTTGTTAAGTTTTGAATAATTCCACAGTCACTTGACAATTTTTAGTTACTCCAATAAAATGTTTGTTAAGTTTTAAATTATTCCACAGACTTTTGACAATCTTTAGTTATTCCAATAAAAAGTTTGTAAAGTTTTGAATTAGTCCACATTCACTTGACAATTTTTAGTTACTTCAAAAAATATTTAAGTAGTTTTTAATTACTCCATATTACTGAATTCCCAATTAATAAATACTTGATACATTTTTAGTTACCTACTTCAGCAACATACATCTTTTAAGTATATTTCTTTTAAGCAAACATATCTCGATTATTTTTTAAGTATACATTTCTCTTTTAAGTAAACATGTCTTGATTTACTTTTAAGTATACATTTCTCGATTTGTAAATTTTCGGACATTTGCTTTATTTAATTAATATATTCATTTATTAGTCACTTGAAAAATGTGGTTCACTAAAATTATTTAAAACAAAATAAACTTCGATATCGCCTGTTATGGCCCAATATGCAGGAATATTGAATACAAAATTCAATTACAAAATTATTTGTCGTATTTTAAATTATTTTTAAAAAATCACAGAACTATAGACACTAATCACTTAATATTTTTAGTTTATTGAGAATCTTGAGTAACACTAATCATACGTTTGTTTAAGTTTCTTGCGCAATTATCACTGTATTGTTTCTGTTTTTGCACTTTTTTGACGTTGCAGTAACTGTAATTTTTGGCTTATTTTAATAACATCGTGGAAAGTGTGTCCCTCACAGCGGTAAAACTAAAAGTGAACGCGTGTCGAAAGCGAGCTGATTGGTTTTCGAGTGTACATATTTCGTTTTGCGTTGAGTCCACGATAAGGAGAAATCGTAGACGCCGGATTTATGTCAAGTTCCGAGGCCTTGCACGTTGAAACAACAACAAAAAAGGAACCTGTTATTAATATTTTTGGTATTAATTTATATCCTTGCATGCAACAGAAGACAAAAAAAGTAGTTGATTATTATAATTAATCAATTCAGGTGAAACTAAAATGAGATTAAGTTTTAGAGAGAAATTGAAATGAAATAAATCGGTTATTATAGAATTAAGTACATAGAATTCTGAAAATACAGGGCGTTTCAGCGAGGACAGCGAGGACAGAAAACTCAATTTCTTTTTAACAAAAATGCAAAAAAATGTTTCAGCGAGGACAGCGAGGACAGAAAACTCAATTTCTTTTTAACAAAAATGCAAAAAAAATGTTTCAGCGAGGACAGAAACCTCAATTTCTTTTTTAAAAAAATGCAAAAAAAAATTTCATGGCCCAAATTGGATGTTACTATAGGGAATCTCGGTTATTACAAGAGATAGAAATAATCGATGGCGCATCCTTTTATTATTATCACATCCGTATTGATATGGAATGTGTGGTTCATTTTTTTTAGAGAGTATGTTGACAGTTGTATCTGCAACAATTTTTCCTAGTTGTGTCAAATTTTGACGTTACATGACAATGTCATACTGTTTAGATCGCGAGTATATTAATGTTACTTCTTTTAGAAAGGCTTGAAGTCATAAATTCTTGTGATATTTTTCGTTTGAGTATACACATCTCAATTATGTGTTGTAGATTTTTAAATATTCCTTGTTTTCTTAAAAAGGTCAATTTAATGTTTAAACCAGTGTTTTCCACTCCCAGGTTAAGCATGAAGTAAAATTTCGAGTTTAGAAAAGCCTGAAAATTTGGTTTGGTCGCGTAGCGCGAAGCGCGGAGCGACCAAACCAAATTTTCAGGCTTTTCTAAACTCGAAATTTTACTTCATGCGCCACGCGTATTAAACACTGAAAGCACTGAAATATTGTGAACGAGTAAACTTCGCTTGAAATCAGCGTCTTGTACGCGTGGCGCATGAAGTAAAATTTCGAGTTTAGAAAAGCCTGAAAATTTGGTTTGATCGCTCCGCGCTTCGCGCTACGCGACCAAACCAAATTTTCAAGCTTTTCTAAACTCGAAATTTTACTTCATGCTTAACCTGGGAGTGGAAAACACTGGTTTAAACTTCAAATTGACTTTTTTTAAGAAAACAAGGAACTTCTTTAATTTCTAGTGATTTTTTTTTAAATATACATATCCCAATTACGTATTGTAGATTTTTAAATATTCGTTGTTTTCTTAAAAGAGGTCAATTTGAAGTTTAAACGAGTGTTTTCTGCTCCCAGGTTAAGCATGAAGTTAAATTTCGAGTTTAGAAAAACCTGAAAATTTGGTTTGGTCGCGAACGCGAAGCGCGGAGCGACCAAACCAAATTTTCAGGTTTTTCTAAACTGGAAATTTTACTTCATGCGCCACGCGTATAAAACACTGATTTTAAGCAAAGTTTAATCGGTCACAATATTTTTGTGCTTTCAGTGTTTAATACGCGTGGCGCATGAAGTAAAATTTCGAGCTTAGAAAAGTCTAAAAACTTGGTCTGGCCGCGTAAGGCTATAATAAAATACTAAGCTGCAGATAGTAGAAACTAAATTTAAAATACAAATTAAAAAATACAAAACGATTAAAAACACAAATATTCATGATCATTGTATAATTCACAACGTTAGGTTTTGGCTGAATGGTTGTGAGGCGCGTATACAGGAGCTTACACTAATTATTTATTTTACTGATCTGCAGACCCCTCTGGAAAGTGGTGTTTTGAGGGTGAGTTACCCTCAATTATGTGTGTGTGCTTCGGTGGTTGGATGGCCTAAAGACACGATAGTCTTATTAAGTTGGAGTTGTATTTTAACGAACACACTCGCGTTGCACGCATCTTACTTGACTTCTTCTCTGCAAGTGGCGCTATGAGCGTCACCCTTTACGCGCGCACTTTCCAAGCGCGCGAATATTCAAAATATAAATCAAAAATCAAATATTCTACATTTTGTCATTTTCACGGGAATTAAACAAAACCGAACAATTATTATAAAAATAACTAAAATTCAGTACAGTCTTTTTATTTTGTGACAAAAATCACACGCATTAGTTCTATCAGTTTTTATTAGATTTAAAACCATGCTTGTCATTTTAATATTTCCCAAAAATTATAAAATTGTGTCATTTGGGTTCTTCCCTTTATTATTATTATTTTTTTAATTTAAGTGTATTACATTTTAGGTTGCCTTGAATTTATAATGTACCCACGTTGATTGGCAATGGAATTTAATGGACCCTCAATGTTGATCAATTTATAAACAATGAATATTATTTCTCAATTAAACTATTGCAAAATGTAATTATTAATTCAAATTGCTTCAGAATAAATTGACTTAGTTCAGATGATTGGATTAAAATATTCAAGAAGAAAGAAACTGACATTAAAAATGAAGCATTCGTTAGGCTTAGGCTGTATAAGACCTAAAATGGGATGAAAACAGACAGAAATAGTTTTAACAGTTCTATCATATATTTTTATCATTTAAAATAACTGTTTTTTTAGGTTTTTTAGGTTTTTTTTTTTTTGTTTGGCTTTTGCCTGGCCTTAGTATCTTGACTATTAGCCAACATCAATTTTTTTTTTTTTTTAATTTGCATCAATATTTATTTAACTTATTCCAAGTTATTATTATTATTTGGACGTCACAACACATTCATACAACACCCAGGGGCACGACGAGATATTATTTTTAAATAACGTCTCCCCGTGCACGGGAATCGAACCCGGTCTATGGCTCACCGAGCGATATACCGTCCGGCGACGTTACTGCTCGGCCACCACCTGCCCCTTTTTAGGTTTAAATTTTGTTGTAAAACAATCGATTGATATCTCTTTTATTCCGTGGTATCACATTTTATTCTGTTGTGTTGATTTTTAAATTTGCCATATACTTGTTTCTGGGGACCCTCGTGGGTCAGTGAGTAGAGCACCTGTTCTTGGGCGAGAGGGTCGTGGGTTCGAATCCCACCGGGGGGTGCCAGTTTCTTATGGGGAAATTGACACCCTCTGGAGCCATGGATGTGAGTGAATGTGTTTTGACGTCCATAATTAATTGCATAAGGGTATAAAGAAATAACTACTTGAATGGAATAAATAAAATTAAAAAAATAATGATGTTGGCCAATAGTCTTCGTTACTAATCACTTGGTTTGTTTTACTAAATAAAATTAATTTTTTAACTGAAATTCACCTAGTTTGTTTTACTAAATTACATTAGGTTTTTAATTGAAATTCTTTAGGTCTTTTTTACTAATAAAAATTTGTAAAACTATCCAAATGAATTTTAAATAAAAACCTATATATTTAAATTTGTGTTCTATTTTTATTATTTTTTTACCTCATTAATTTTATGCTATACGTATGTATGTGAAAAGGTGTGTCAATTTACAAAATGACGATAAAGGAAACTGATAAGGATAAGGATGTCTCCTGCTGTCAAGTGTAAATAATTACGGCGATAAGGAAAGCGTAACGGAGGCGATTTTCGGACGTGGACGGAACAAATCGAGCTGACTAACGACAAACTTCACTTTTGCTTACGCAACGTAATTTTATCCGCAATACAAATAAAACATTATTGCTACAATTAAATTTACATAGAAATTCTTATATCTAATCATATTTTATTAATATTATTTCGTAATGTGTATTGAATTTCTAGCACGACGAAAGAAATTTCAAAATTTTTCGATCCTCATAACAAACTTTTCTAGTAGAAAACAATTTACCATTATTTGTTTTCAACATTTTTTAGATTTTTTAAAATTAACTTTAAACGTTTTCCTAGAAATTCTCGTGATGAAAATGTTCGGTGTTACATAAAACTCTCTGTATGTTCTCGATATAAAAAGTTAGATAAAGTTATGTAAGGAATTAACAAAATAATATTAAAACACTTAATTTCGTTTTACCACTTTAATTAACTTTTTACAGTAACTATAGTTTCGACTACAAGCTAGTCATTATCAAACTGACTAGCTTGTAGTCGAAACTATAGTCACTGTTAAAAGTTAATTAAAGTGGTAAAACAAAGTTATTATTTTATAAAGATGTACCACAAAGTGAACGCCAACTAAATCAAAAATTTGAATTAACAAAATACTTTTTGTTGATTCGTTTTACATCTTTTCCAAAATATGATCCGGCATATTTTTTTAAAACCCGTTTATCAATTTGTATTTTATATTTTTCTCAAAATTCAAGACATTAATCCTTTTGTGGAAGAAGGTATTCAGATAAAATATTTATTTGTACAATTTTTTTTATCACATTTTATGATATTCTAATCTTCAACAATTTTATATAATTTTCTCTCAGGGCAAAGAAAATACGATACTAATAATCGTTTTTTTTTTAATATGACCAATGAAATTTGACATTTCAAGAATTTATTGGTGTGATGCAAATTATGTGTTTTAGGTTAGAACAAATGCAAGGTTGATTTACAACACAACATGTGATTAATGTTGTGCTGTAAATTAACCTTGTATTTGCAGGTTATGTAAAGGGAAATCTGACAGTAATATGATAAATCAATTAACTCATATAATGGATAATTCTTTGAACAAAGATTAAGATTACAAATGTACCCATTACCGTATCGCATTATTTTGTATCTACTACCAATTTAATAAAGTCTCTGAGGATCAGATTAATTTATGTTTGTATAATAGTCAATAATTAAATAACAGGTATATTCGGCGCAACCGGAATCTGAACGCCAAAATTTAATGGTGTAATTTACACTTTGCATCATAGTCGTTAGTCGCAATTAAATTTGACAGCTGTCTAAAATTATTGTGAAATAATTTTTCAAAAATGCCTCAGCATTTAACTGAAATAGTTTTTGTAGTTTTATATTCTTTTAATTGTCATATTGCACATTTAATGTAGATAAGACCGATTCGAGAAAACGGCAATAATAAAAATAATATATTTTTACTCTAAATACTCTCCTCTCTCTTTGAAATAGCACTGGCCAAAGCCAGAATTACAGGAATGAATTTCAGTAACAAATACCATGACAACCAAAGACATTTGGCTTGCGTCGACTGTACACTTCTGTGCAATAAAATTAAGCACAAGTCTTATAACTATTTTTTAATATATTTTAGTTGTATAATTGCGGTCTATGTTAATTACCTAGCAGCAGTTTTAATTAACCCATTAGGCGCCATTGATGCATACACGCAACATTATTAATGTTTGGTTATTAAATTACTAAATAAATTAATTTGATATATTATATTATTTGACCTGACTTGAAAATGTATGAAGAAAAATGTAAATATTTTGTTATTTAAATATTTCGATTGTTATTCATTTAAAAAAAAGATGTGAATGTATTTCTAACTTCACAATATTTCAGCGTTTTATGCGCGTGGCGCATGAAGTAAAATTTCGAGTTTAGAAAAGCCTGAAAATTTGGTTTGGCCGCCCCGCTTCGCGGAGCGTCCAAACCAAATTTTCAGGCTTTTCTAAACTCGAAATTTTACTTCATGCTTAGTCTGGGAGTGGAATCACTCGTTTTAAACTTCATACTGCACGTTTATATATGAAATCGACGAATGCCTGAATTTTACAGCATAACACTATGTGTATTTAAAAGAAAAATTTACAGTATTTAATACAATAAGTCATTCATAGATATCATAAAAAGAAGTGCAGAATTTTACCTAAACTCAACTTTTGGAGTTATCTCTAAATATATACGTATGTATGTGTAATATAATATAATTGCCCAGCCGTTAATGGGTTAATGATGAAACACCATAACTTGAAACTAACACCTTTGTAAAAAAAACTATGACCTTTAAAAAAAAACCTTTGTAATAAATAAAACAAAGCCGAAATAGAAAAACCATCTTCTATTTTAGTTAGAATTCGAGTTTTTGAATTGTTGTCTAAATGACGTAGCATTTTGACATTAAGGTAATTGACATATTTACATATTTTTATAACCAGGAAATTCATCACGTCCGTTTTAAACTGTAATATATTTTGTGTGCTTAATTTTATTGCACAGAAGTTTACATGCGTGCTTACAGAAATAAAAAAATTGCCACCGACTTAACAATATCTATCTGTCTTCTTCATTACCCTCTCCATTTATATGTTCAAGTTTTGAAAAAGTTCTAAATACGTGTTGTTTAGTTGCAAGTTGTAGCGTTTTTTTTTTAAACTCTCTGCATCGTGACAATTTATTTAATAAATTATAAATTATTTGTCATATTGACAATCATTTATAAAGTTTACCAATATCTTAAAATTTTATATTTAAAATATCTTACTGTTAAGCGAACAGTTGCAGTCCTGCAACTGTCCGCAATAAATACACCATTAGTTTGGTCACATTAAAAAAAATAGAGTATATATATATATATATATATATATATATATATATATATATATATATACAGAGACTTTTATGTAACACCAAACATTTTCATAAAGAGAATGTTTCTTTTAAGTATACATATGCATACGTCGTACATTTTCCGACGCTCGGTTTGTCAAAAGAATTTAGTTTGAAGCTTTAAACGAGTGTTTTCCACTCCCAGGTTAAGCATGAAGTAAAATTTCGAGTTTAGAAAAGCCTGAAAATTTGGTATGGTCGCGTAGCGCGTAGCGCTACGCGACCAAACCAAATTTTCAGGCTTTTCTAAACTCGAAATTTTACTTCATGCGCCACGCGTATAAAACACTGATTTCAACTGAAGTTCAAAATCTACTACTCAAACAGTATACTAAAGATGTATTTTCCGAACTTCACATCGGAACAGTGTTTTATACGCCTGGCGCATGAAGTAAAATGTCGAGTTTAGAAAAGCCTGAAAATTTGGTTTGGTCGCGTTGCGCGAAACGCGGAGCCGCCGGTACAAAACAGTGACATATTAGTTTATAACACACCGCTAAACTTTACATTGAATCAGTGTTGTGTACCGGTGGCGCATGAAGTAAAATTTCGAGTTTAGAAAAGCCTGAAATGCTTAGCCTGGGAGTGGAAAACACTCGTTTAAAGCTTAAAATTAAATTCTTTTATGTATATTTAAAAGAAAAATTCTCTTCATGAAAATGTTCGGTGTTACATAAACTCTCTGTATATATGTATATATATATATATATATATATATATATACATATATATATATATATATATATATATATATATATATATAACAAGAGCGCCGGATTTAAATTTGCCGCCATTTTGTTAATACTAGTTGTACGGTGATTTTTTTTTGACAGTTGTCAAGTACAGACCACGCGATTTAAGAATATGGAGAAGTATTCAAACGAACAACGTTTAATTATTGTAAAAACACATTACAAAAATGGTGAAAGTTTTGCGAAAACAATTCGCATATTACGTCAAGTTTTCGGTCGCCATTATGCGCCAAATGAATCGACAGTGAGGCGTTTAATTACAAAATTTGAGACCAAATTTACGCTGACGGATCAGAAGACCATTGTTCGTCGTCGTCCTTGTCGGTCACTCGAAAATATAGACACAGTAAGGGATTCTGTGGCCGAGAATCCAGGAACTTCCATTCGGCATCGTGGTCAAGAATTAAACATTTCCAAAACCACTATGCAACGAATTTTGGTAAAAGATCTGCATTTGCACGCGTACAAGATTCAATTGGTGCAAGAAATCAAGCCAAGGGACCATGAGCAGCGCCGTGGATTTGCTGATTGGGTGTTGGAACATCATCAAATTAATCCGGATTTTTCGAAGAAAATCATTTTTTCAGATGAGGCACATTTTCAACTCGACGGATACGTAAATAAACAAAACTGTCGGATTTGAGGTGCTGAAAATCCTTGTGTGGTACTCGAACAGCCAATGCATCCACCGAGAGTAACGGTTTGGTGCGCATTTTGGGCTGGCGGGGTGATTGGGCCGTATTTCTTTAAAAATGCGGCTGGAAATGCGCTAACTGTTACTGGTGTGCGGTATCGGGAAATGTTAACGGAATTTTTGTGGCCCGAATTGGATGTAATTGATGTGGAGCACATGTTTTTCCAACAAGACGGTGCGACCTGCCACACAGCACGTGAAACAATGGTGTTACTGCAGACCAAATTTCCAGGCCGTGTCATTTCTCGATTTGGCGATCAACATTGGCCACCAAGATCGTGCGATCTAACGCCGATGGACTTTTTTCTTTGGGGCTATGTGAAGCAAAAGGTGTATGCAAATAAGCCTGAAACAGTTCAACATATTAAAGAGGAAATCCGGCGCGTTATTGGTGAAATACAGCCACATTTATGCGAAAACGTTATTCAAAATTTCAACTAAAGAATAACCCTGTGCCAGAGGTTTCGTGGTGGCCATTTGCCTGATGTTGTATTTCATGTTTAATCGGAACTATTTTTCTTTATGTTGAAACAAAAATGTTTGCTTAATTCAAAAAACAAATATGTTTTTCTTTATAATTAAATCCGGCGCTCTTGTTGGGACACCCTTTATATATATATATATTCGAATATCACCTTCAGTTTTCACAACAGATATAATAATCCACACTAGCAAACCCGGAAACATCGCGAACATTTTAAACATATTCGATAAGCAAACTAGACTGGAATGAAATACATTTTCAAACTCCACAAAAAAAGTAAACAATATTATCATGACAGAACTTTACATATAAACTGATGCACAAACAGAGATAAAGGCAAATAACACAAAAATAAATATTAAGTAGTAAAATACAGATTATGGGATAATTTTAGTTTGTAAACAAGCAACACACTCATAAAATTATCGTAAATAAAAGCTGAGGCAATGAGTTATATTATGCAACCGAAAATACCAGACTACTTAATTATAGAATAATATAAATTATGTACGACATTATGTTTGAGGTAGAAATGTATAGATACAATTTGTTAAGTGCGATTGATTTTTTGTATTGTTAATTCATGCATTAACATGTTTACAATGTTTTACACCGGTCATTAATAGAGTTAATTAACTGTAAGTTATATTAAATACAACTGAGTTAAGTGATAATTTCTTGAATTAATTTCTCATCTGGCACTTGGTGAAATATATTAGAATATGCAAAGTTATTTATATTAAAAACACTTGGTATTGTTTCACAAATTAAACTTTATTCCGACTAGTTTCGGTTTGTTAGACTATTTTCAAAGAATTGTGAAAAATGGTGTAACAAACCGAAACTAGTCGGAATAAAGTTTTAATTTGTGAAACAATACCAAGTGATTTTAATTTAAATAACTTTGCATATATGAGTTAACTGAATTTTATTTTACAGATTATTTATAAATAGTGAAGAAAACAATTATTTTACAATGCTTGCCTGTAAATGAAAATAATATTGTTTTAAATCTTTGATTTGGTTGGCGTTCACTTTGTGGTACATCTTTATAAAATAATATTAAAACACTTAACTTTGTATTACCACTTTAATTAACTTTTTACAGTGACTATAGTTTCGACTACAAGCTAGTCATTATCAGTTTGATAATGACTAGCTTGTAGTCGAAACTATAGTCACTGTAAAAAGTTAATTAAAGTGGTAAAACAAAGTTAAGTGTTTTAATATTATTTTAATGTTGTTTTGTTTGAGTTTGTTTAAAACACAATATAAAAATTGTATGAGCCCACAAAGCGAGAGCAATTTCGAGTGGAAAAAAAGCGTCTGCCCCCGTTTTCGAGATCCCTCAGGTGGTGTAAGCGAAGTCTGCAAATCGGGGAATTACATCCCTTCCGCGCCAGTAATTCCTGATGCGACCTTTAATACAATTTTCGACGTAATTGCTGCATAATACAATTACACCCATGCACATAAGCCCCCTCCCCGCTCGCTTCCAAGACCAAGATTATTCTGTATCTGGAATCTCCAGCAATTAGGAAATTTCAAACAACTTTGAAATTAGTTTTTATAAATCGTCTGAGGATTGTTAAAAAGTTTTGAATAAGTTAATTCAAGGTTATTGATTGAATTACATAATGATCAAATTAAATTGGTGAATAAAGCCCGTCTTGCTTTATTCATCAATTTAATGTCGGAGTAAGTTCGACTTTGACTTCGACTCCAATACATTTGAATACAATTATGTATATCAGTGATTGTAAAGTTATAATTTATTTATATTTCTATTAAAATCTAAGAACATTTGAAATTGAAAGTATATACAGGGTAAGTCACTAAGCGGAAATCGGTCTATAGTAAGCGTATCGTTGAAAATAGCAAAAAAGTTTCAAATAAAAGTTGTTCAGAATCAAGTTTTTCATAACCCAAAATTATTGCTAAATATGGCGGCCTTGCGGTTATACCGAAAGTAAACACCAACTTCCTTATTTTAAATAGAACACCCTATATATTATTACATTTTTGGATTGCTTGTTAAAAATAAATATGAGTTTATTCACACAAAATTGGGTCTCAGTTGAACCGTTTTCGAGCTATTCCTTGTTTTTTATATATATATTTGACGATTTCAGAGCTCGACGCCATTAAGAATATCTTTAAAACGAAATAATTCATAGTTTTGCGGCTTACGGTTTTGGATTTGGGAAGAAATGTAGTATTTGTTTAAGATTTTGCCATTAGTCAGATTTTCTAAATTGAACCGAGTCCGTCGACGGTATTCTTTAGTACTTCAAAGATGCATAACTTAATTTTTGTAAATGGAAAAAACTGTTGGAAGGATATGGCAACAACCCGGTATCAATAAAAAGAAAATTTAATAGTGTCACAAGATAGATGGTTCCATTTAAAAAAATGAAGTTATGCATGCTTGAAGTACTGAAGAATACCGTCGACGAACTCGTTTCAATTTAGAAAATCTGACTAATGGCAAAAACCTAAACAAATACTACACTTCTTCCCGAATCCAAAACCGTAAGCCACAGAACTCTGACTTATTTCGTTTTGAAGATATTGTTAATGGCGTCGAGCTCTGAAATCGTCAAATTTATCCAAAAAAATAAAATAACTCGAAAACGGTTCAACTGAGACCCAATGCTGTGTGAATAAACTCATGTTTATTTTTAACGAGCAATCCAAAAATGTCAAAATATATAGGGTGTTCTATTTAAAATAAGGAAGTTGGTGTTTACTCTCGGTATAACCGCAAGGCCGCTATATTTAGCAATAATTTTGGGTAATGAAAAACTTGATTCTGAACAACTTTTATTTGAAACTTTTTTGCTATTTTCAACGATACGCCCACTATAGACCGATTTCTGCTTAGTAGCTCACCCTGTATATATAAACAATCTTTATTTGGTATAAAAAAATTAACATACAATGCAGTGTACAAAATAAACAAATATATATATATATATATATATATATATATATATATATATATATATATATATATATATATATATATATATATATATATATATATATATATATATATATATATATATATATATATATATATATTAGTCACTTACCCTGTATATATAAATAATCTTTATTTGGTATAAAAAATTAACATACAATGCAGTGTACAAAATGAACAAAAAAAAAAAAATATATATATATATATATATATATATATATATTAGTCACTCACCCTGTATATATAAATAATCTTTATTTGGTATAAAAAAATTAACATACAATGCAGTGTACAAAATGAACAAAAATATATATAATACCACCCAATAAACACATAATAGCAAAAAGAGAGAAACAAAAAATTGTAAGAATTGTAGAAATAATCTACAGACAAGCATATGTGGCTACGCAACTGGTGGTAAATAAATTTTAATATCTGAGGTGTTCTTATTTTTTTATACAATTTTTAATCAAACATATTTCAGGTCGGCTATTTATACATTTTTTACGGTTTTTACGCCCCAGTTTTCCGTCACTGCGAAAATTGCAAAGTTTAGTGCGAAAGTACTTACGAACTTTATCTTCTCCTCTCGTACAACTTTTAATAGCCGCAGCACAATTATTACACGTCATTTTTCCTAAAATAAAAATAAAATAGGAATTTTTGAGTAGCTAAAATTCAAAACGCTCTAAGTGCTAAAGTGCTGAACATAAAATTTCTAGAATTCCTAAATACTTTAGTTTATCTCTAATGTATATTCCTTAGAATTATTGCGATTATTTCCCGCTATTATAAAACGTTTTATTCCCTAAATAAAATTTACTTTAGGAATAAATTAATTTATTCCAAATATTTCGGTATTATAAACACAGAATAATTTTATTTGGCTAATAAATCTTCTCAGTAAATTATTTGTTTGTATTTCTATCAAGTAAATTTTATTCTCTAAATAATTTGACAGTTAAAATTCAAAAGTGTTATATATAGTATGTTCAATAAAAAAAAAACTTCTAGAGTGCCATGATTTTAATTATTTTTAAATTTAAGTTGGCTACACGCCTTAGGAATTGACATATAAAACGACAAACATGATAATTATAATATAAAATTTCAGAGTTGCCAACTTACAATATTTTCCATGGCACTCTAGAGGTTTTTTTTAATGAACATACGATATTATTATAATTACTTTAAATTCTACATCCATGTCAGATTTAAGTTCGCTTATAGTATCTTTCCTGACTGACAGTGATTAATTCTAATTCTAATTCTAAGGCGTCAAAGACCTAGAGTTTTTCAAGTCAGAAGCAACCAAAAATAGGGGACTTTTATACATGAACATACGCTTTTTTAGAAATTAGTTCCATTTGGAGCTTTAAACGAGTGCTGTCCACTCCCAGATTAAGCATGAAGTAAAATTTCGAGTTTAGAAAAGCCTGAAAATTTGGTTTGGTTGCGTAGCGCGAAGCGCGGAGCGACCAAACCAAATTTTCAGGCTTTTCTAAACTCGAAATTTTACTTCATGCGCCACGCGTATAAGACATTGATTTTAAGTAAAGTTCACCTGTTTACAATATTTAAATGTTTTCAATGTTTATTACGCGTGGCGCATGAAGTAAAATTTCGAGTATTGGAGAATAATCGTAAAATAGGACAGAATTACACAGAACAAGAAAAATAATGCTTATTAGAAATTATAAAAGACTGTAACGAGTGTTTTCCACTCCCAGGCTAAGCATGAAGTAAAATTTCGAGTTTAGAAAAGCCTGAAAATTTGGTTTGGTCGCGTAGCGCGGAGCGCGGAGCGACCAAACCAAATTTTCAGGCTTTTCTAAACTCGAAATTTTACTTCATGCGCCACGCGTATTAAACACTAAAAACACTGAAATATTGTGAACAAGTGAACTCTACTTGAAATCAGTGTATTGTACGCGTGGCGCATGAAGTAAAATTTCGAGTTTAGAAAAGCCTGAAAATTTGGTTTGGTCGCTCCGCGCTTCGCGCTACGCAACCAAACCAAATTTTCAGGCTTTTCTAAACTCGAAATTTTACTTCATGCTTAGCCTGGGAGTGGAAAACAATCGTTCAAGTCTTTTATAATTTCTAATAAGCTTTAGTTTTCTTCTTCTGTGTAATTCTGTCCTATTTCACGGTTATTCTCCAAAATTATAAGGAATTATACTAAATATCCAATTTGATTGACAATTAAAATTGAAAGATTGACAATTCAATTTTAAAAATTGGTGGTTTTAGCTACCCCACAATGAATCTGTTTAATTTCGGTCGGTAGTATACTAATTAAATTATTTATTTCGAGAATTGCTATTTATTTGGTAGGTTTGCTTTATAATACGCAATTTTATTTGCCCATTAGTTTACTGCGTAAATAAATTTACTCCACAAATAGTTATCTAATGATTTATTAATCGTTTATAATTCCGGGAATAATTGTAGTAAATTTAATTTAATAAAAATACTTGGTTTATTTCACTTCGCAGTAAACAATTAAAATCAGTGAAACTAATCAAGTGTTTTAATAAAATTTATTATAATTAGATTAAAAATATGTTTTGCCTCATTTGATTTTAAACCTATTCTATATTTTTAGTGCGAAATTAATTAAATCGCGATATTTGTGACTCACTTTAATTTCCTTTTTTGATTTGATTTTAAACTTAATCCATTTTTCTAATAGCATAAATTATTGAACAAATATTAAAATTCTGTAAAGCTATTGCAATCTCGAGACAAAAAAAGCGACTCGCATCGACTTGGTAAAGTGGAGGAATCTTGCGGAGGCACGTTTCGCGCCCCATCCCCTCTCGTTCCTGAATCTTTGAAAAGAAAAAAGCACGAAGTAGAAGGATTTGTGGAGCCGTTTTCCACCCCTGCTAATTGGGTTAATGGCGATCGGGTCAATTAAGGGATTGCACTCGCAATGCAACTAATTCCATTAGAAACAACACGACTCTTTGTTTCTCCTTTCCCCCACACTAATCACCATTTATAATCATTAGGATTTAAGAAAACCTAAAATTCACCTAATGAATTTTATCTTTATAAGATAGTGTCTTAGTATACAGAAAATTTTTCTTTTAAATATACATTCTCTGAAGCATACTCTATAAACGTTTAGACATTCGTTGTTTTTATAAAAGTGTTCAATTGAAACTTTTTTTGTAAACTCTAAATTTTACTTAATTTTTAATTTTTTTTTCCTGTGGGGGCCGTCTTCCTTTCGGATCCGGATGCACTGCAGCCTAGGTGACTTATTGTACTGCCCCAATATTATTACACTCACGCAACTATTCCGAACTCGATGCCCTGCACTAGCTTGTTTTACTTCATTCTATATAAGGAAGTGGAAACACTTGTTGAAGTTTCAAGCTGAATCGTTTTTTTTAAAACAACGAATGTCTGAAAACTCACAGATCACACACCGGGATATGTATACGTAAAGAAAAGTTTATTTCTATACATGGATATAGAAATAAATATAACTTCAATTGGGTTCTCATTATTCACGAAATAAATATATAAAAATCAATCAAATATCATCGAAAGAAAATATTGCAGTTTGAAACAATTCTTGTGATAATGTTTTACCAGAAGATTGATTTTTTAAATTATATTTGAGCATTTTGAGAATTTTGTTTAAAGTCGCAAATTTACATAATATACAATATAATATATATTTATTCGCATAACAGGTTTAATCAACCCAATTTCAGAGTAACATACAATATATTTCTACATGTGTAAATCTTAAAACTAATTACATTTATTGTATTACACAGAAATACAAAAGTCTAGAGTACATATGAAATCCTTAAAATTAAATTAGAACGAACAACGATTAATCTTCCAAAATAATGAAAATAGAACATTAAAACATATAAATATTGTACATTGAATCTTTGCGAATAAATTGACAGTATTTTTATTTAAAAAAAAATTTCTCAGATTAAATATAAATTAAATAACACTCTTAAATAACACTGTCAAATCATCACATAAATCCGTGTATTATTTCCATAGGAAACATTATATTTTCTTCATATTGCTTTAATTTACTAAGGTAATTATTATAAACATGTTGTATTAAATGGATTGATCTAAAATAAATGATAAATAAAATTAATCGTTGCTTAGATATCTCCATAAGAGCAATGTAATTTTTTATTAATTATACTCTCAATAAATAGGGGGCAGCATCGTGCCTTTTTAGTAATATTTTAAAAATATATTGTGATTTCAAAAAGCATGTGAAAAGAAATTAGGTTTGATATGTAGAAGTCGTGTACGAAATTTGTCGCGACACGGGATCCTGGCACCTGGCTCCCGATCTTGAGTTAAGAATATATTTTTTTCTGACGCAGACCGTTTATTCATTCATTATGTTATTGATACATTTTGTAAATATAATTGCATTTCCGGATTCATGTACGAAATTTGTCGCGACACGGGATCCTGGCACCTGGCTCCCGATCTTGAGTTGAGAATATATTTTTTTCTGACGCAGACCGTTTATTCATTCATTATGTTATTGATACATTCTGTAAATATAATTGCATTTTCGGATTCATGTTTTGAATAGGAATGTTCAATGCCAGTAAATGTTGATTCAAGTGCTGAGTCGGAAAAAATCCATTTTCATTTATAATTTACCAAATTGAATGTGAGGCACTCGGCGATTTGATCACTGAGGCACCGAGTCAGCGTAGGGTTTTACAAGTCTCGAGTTCGAATTGGATTATTGTAATTTCCTTCTTTTTTACTGCGCGCGGCGGTTTAGACTACTTAGCTTTGAGTGTCGCCTACTCAGCTTGGAGTGTCTCACAGTACCGATGCAATTTGTCATCGGTGAGAATCGCACTAAAGAATTTACAAACCGTATAGAGTAAAATGACGTCACTTCTCACCGATAACAAGTTGCATCGTTACTGTGAGTACAGGCCTTGGTCTCGTGTTCCCATCTATTCTTTTTGTGTGATTCGTTGCAATAAATCAAAATGTGTAGCGGGCAGCAGTTTTCTTTACGCTCTCAACCGCTAAACTTTAAGTCTAAGGAGATAAATTCAAATTCAAAACTATTTGAATTCGAGAAAATAAGCTTACGCTTACGTTTGAAGAGATTTTGATTTGCACGGGAAGTAGTTGATTCAATGGATATTTATCGTCTTAAGTTGTCTTATTAATTAAGACATTGTTTGCATTTTCACGAATAGTTTTTCGTAATTTTATATATTATGTTTAAAGTGTGCAAACTATAAGAAGCGTAAGCTTATTTTCTCGAATTCAAATAGTTTTGAATTTGAATTTATCTTATCCGGAGGTGTATTTGCACGGAAAGTAGTTGTTTCAATGGATATTTATCGTCTTAAGTTGTCTGGTACACGATGAAAACAATGGCGCCTTTTTTAAACAAACCAGATTTTTTCCATTGATACTTGGACCATATTAACGGGTATAAAAAGTTATATTTTGTAGTTTATTGAAGTGGATATGTAAAGAGACAGATTTTCCACATCCATTGTGATACTTTTCGTGATGATTAAATATCATTTTCTATTTATAATTAAATTTTAAAAAACATTTATTTTTTTATTTTTTATTTTTAAAACTAAAAGTATTCTACCTTATGGGTAATTAAATTAAGTAACTATTCCTATTTTTTTTTTATTTTTGTAAATCGTGCTACCGTTAATATGCTTTAACTGAAACACACTCGCAGGATCGCAGCCTTAATTAAGACATTGTTTGCATTTCCACGAATAACATTTTCATAATTTTATATATTATGTTTAAGTCTAAGGTCTTTAATTAGGTAAAATTATAATTAAATTTAAATTACCTATGCAGTTCCAAATAACTTGAATTTATATTTTATGTTGCCAGAAATTACCTGTTTGTTTACAATATTTTAGATAATATTATGGAATATCAAATTCTTTTTTTAACCTCACTTAAATTTCACTTACCTTTCAGTAAACGGTTTTGTTTTCTAATATTTTAGAAATGTGTAAAAATTTGTACCGCTGTTCAGGAGTATTTAAATAACTTTATTCAATTTGTATTTTTTATGATAGCATCGTGTGATTCTTGGGGAAGTCATCTCAAGAGGCACTTGTTAGAAATATGAGCAATAAATATACCCGAATTCTGCATTCCAACCGTCAACGCTTCCTTTCTAAACAATAGAAATTTAGAATCTAAAAATAGGTGGGGGTGCGGTATTTACCCCACCTATTTTTAAATTCTATTTTTCTATTTTGTATATTTTTCTCACTTAAATTTTTGTCACCATACTAAAAAGACGCATCTGCAACATTCATACTTTGTATACTTATTCTTTGGAATTGTAATACATTATTACCTTTTCGGTGTTTTTAAATACAACGTTTTTTTCGAAAGTGATATTTTATTTAAACGCGATTTCCAAAACTACCAGCTGTGTCTCAAAACCAGGAAACAGCACACAACTGGACAAAACAATCTCCATTATTGAACTAAAATGAGCAGAATGAATTTAGAATCCTTTCTTTGCCTATCTATTAGCGTTTAGTTGTTAACTTTGGTTAATTTTATTATATTTTTTTTTCTCAGTTTTTGTAATTTTTATGTTTGTTGATTTTTTAAAAATATTATTATATGTATCGTTTTGTTTTCGTTGAAATGAACAATTTTTAATGTTTTTGATGAGTTGCAAAATTTTCAAAAATTTGTCAATTTTGGTTATTTACGACATTTTAGACGATTTTAATTTATTTTTAATATATTTATTTAAAATAATAATAATAATGATCATAATTATTGGGCCCCGTGAGTTTAAAATATTTTAGTTCATTTTCAAAGTTTCGAGAATTTTTAATGAATTTGCAAAATTTTAGTTCATCATTAACGCTTTTCCAAGATTTCTTTTAATTTTTAAAATTCCTGAATTGTTTAAATTTTTCTTAATTTTAAAAATGTTGATAGATTTCGTCAAATTCGAAGATTTTCGTTAATTTATAAAACTTTTACCGTTTTTTGTAAATTTCGTAATTTCTTAAAATGTTGATGCTTTTCATGAACTCTTCATGAATTCTTGAGATTTTCCTCATATTTTAAAACGATAGCAATTTTCGTGAATTTCCAGACTTTCGTTAATTTTCATAAATTTCTACGATTTTAGTTAATTTTCATAATCTTATTTTTCGGGAATTTTCAACGTTTTAGTCAACTTTTAAAACCAAAATGCTTTTCGTAAATTTCCAAGATTTCCGTTAATTTTCAAAAATTCGACTGTTTTCGGAAATCCAAAGATTTTCGATAAATTTCAAAATCTAGACGCCCATCTTGAATATTTCAAAATTTTGATACATTTATTTTGAATTTTTAATAAATTTTAAAATTTATCATAAATTTTAAAATTTATCATAAATTTTTCAGCATTGGATAATTAATTTAGGCGTTATATGAATCGTTACCGATTAATAAACGTTTTGAAGAAAGGCCTCATTTATTTTGTCAAATAAATTTCTTTGAAAATTTTAAAATCGGTATTCATGTTTTTTTTTGAATTAACGAAAATCTAGGAAATACATTAATTAATTCATTATTTCATTTATTTACGGAAATCTCATTTCTACAAAAATTGTAAGCATTTACATAAATCATCCTAAACAATACAGCGTGTAAACGAACTACTCTACAGGCTCTCTACCACATAAGGGGCAGCGTTTAAATAAACAATACATGCATTTGAAATTACCATACCTTTAGTAGATTAAAGTAGCCGCTGACCTTTTATTTTGTTGTCGTAATATACTGCTGGCTGCCGAAAAAATAATCTCTGAAGGATTTTCTTCAATCATCGCGCTGACTTTTCTTCTCTTTGTTCTCTCACTGATTTGAATGAATTCGCCTAAAGTTGAAGGCCCTGGTGTAGGTTCCATATTTTCAATATTTTCTGCGATTGAATGTGTTTCAGCCTCAACATTATCTTCAATAAAGATTTTATTTAACCATTGTTCATTTTTCTTATTGAAATTAGGTAAAGAATACTGTGCACATTTCCATTTAGTTCTTGCACTTCGACAAAAATTACCAAGCTTTATATTAGTTCTGTCTAAATCACTTATAACATATCCCTGTTTTATAATTTCTTGTTGTAAGAGAACAACAGACTCTTCAAGGGATAATTTAGAGAGTTTATTATGATTATACCACGCAGTAAAAAGTGTTCTATTTGTAATAGTCACCATGATTTCGAATCACTAACACGAACACAAAGCGAAGAATAATAATACTAATATATAAACTATTGTCACTAAATAGAAATTAAATTAAGAATATCACAAACACTATTAATAACAAATAAGTTCAGTTTATAGATTCAAGAACGAAAACACATTTGCACTGGGCGAAATCGTTTTAACTTCTGAAAAAGTTTTGAGTTCTTCAGAAAATTTTTTATGATCATATTAGGAACATCTGTTTTCAAAATTCTATAAAACGCCTTCAAGAATGTGAAGAAAGGACTCAATGACCCGCACCATAAATCAGCATCGAGATAACAAGTGGAGTGTCACCCTTGAGTTTTATTATTTCCAGAATCAAATGAATGTTTACTTGTAAAGGTTACATTGGAGATAAATCTACCCTTTGTATTTGTAAAATAGTTATTTAATTTAAAAAATAATAATACTGCATATTCATTTACTAATTAATTAATTAAACTAATAGCCGATAGCAATTATTAAGTTCACGGGAAGGTGACGACGATGGCTAGGCGCGTTGTATTTATCCTGCCCGCGTATGTAGCGCGCTCCAAATTGTATAAAAATGTAATCCTTCGGTGGAAAAAAAAATCATAACTTCGGCGGATGGATCGACTTAAAAAAAAAGTTCACATGGTTAGATAGATAGATAATTACAGAATATCATGATCTAAGCAGTATTACATTCCTATTTGATTAAAAGGACTGCGAGTCCAACAAAGTTGTAATTTCATTTTTAAAATTGATCATTTTTAAAAATTCATATCTAAGTTATTTTACTTCTTCTTGATAAAATTTCTGTTCTATTGAAAAGTGCCTTACTCATATTATATTCAGAAAATAAAACAACTATTTGGAAATTATTTGTAAGGCTTTAGTATTGAAATTATTAGAACGCTTATTTCTTACCAAACTCATTAGCATAAATTGTTCAACTTTGCGAATTATTTTTGAGATAACTACTTGCGTAAATGAATTCAAATTCCACATTTCTATGTTTTAAAATATGCCAAATGTAGATATACTAACAGAAATGCAAAATTTTAAGTTTTATTTTGACACCCCCGCGGGGGGTTTGGCCGCACCGATGCGAATCGGCGATAGTGTGCGGCATGAATATCGGACTTTTAGGATAATGATCAATTTGTTACAAATTGATCCAGTTTCATGTATTTTGGTAATAAATAATCTAGAATTCACCGTCTTAGTAAAAATAATTTGAGAAATTTTTGCGCGTTCGATCAACCGTTCGATTATGAAGGCTTTGTATATAATTTGGATAAATTATTATAATTCAAATTATTTTATAAGGATTCGAATCATCTATGTTTAGATTTGAATAGGGATCGCGAATCATTTCTCATCGAAATATTTGAATAACCCTTTTGAATCCTCTAAAAGGATTCGAACCATCATGCCCAACTCTGGTTGAATATAACATCAAGCAACGTGCGCCTATTTGTTTTGTCATAGCTACACAAGTAACAAGTCAAAATTTTAGTAAACCAAAATTCTCAGTGATTCACAAAAGAAGAATGGGCGCCCCGCCACCGAAGCGCCGAAAGGCGATAGCCGCGCCGGCCGCCAAACGCCGACCCACCGAGTACCGTAGGAATCCGTTCTTAAACTTCTTGAAAACCTTCAGAGTGAAACACCCGATGCAGCCGGAGCTGAAGATTGCCGTGCAAGCGGCGCGAACCTGGCAAGCACTGCCCGATAAAGAGAGGAGGAGGTTCGCTAGGTGTTTTCCCGGGGAGGAGAACCACGGAGTTGTTCAGAAGGGGCCGGAGCCCGATGTGAATCAGGCGTGCGGGTTCAACAAGGCCAGAAAGATGGCGGCGCGGAAAGGTTGCGGTAGCGGTAGGAAGCGGAGAGCTAGTAGTAAAAGGACGCGCGCTTCCGCGCCTAAACGCAAGGGGAGGAGTAGGAGCAGGAGTAGAAGTAAGAACAGGAGTAAGAGCAGGAGCAGGAGTAGAAGTAAGAAGAGGAGTAAGAGCAGGAGCAGGAGTGGGAGTTGCAAGTCAGAGGGTAGGAAGAGCAGCAGGAGCGGGCACTCGAAACGCAGACGCTCTCGCAGCCGCAGCGGATCCTGCGCTAAGAAGCGGCGCACTAAAAGCCGCAGCAAGAGCCGCCGATCCAGGAGCAGGAGTAAAAGCACGTGCAAATCAAAATCCCCTCCGCGCTCCCGCTCTCGCTCTAGGTCCCGCAAAAGGCACTCCAGGAGCCACAGTGGGTCTCGGAGGAGACACTGCGTGCCGAAAAGGAGGCACAAAGCGAGGAATTGCGGGGGGCCAAAGAGTAAAGTTCGTCGGGCACACGGCCGATGATGATCAGCGATCGGTCGGTGAGGATGTTGGAGAGGCTGCGCGACCGGTGCAAGACGCCGCAAAGGAAGGCGCGGATCAACTACGTCCTCAACAAGTACAAGAAGTTCAAGAATAAATAGGTGTGGGAGTCATTTTCTGATTTTTTTCGATACTGTACATTTGTTCTTTTGGTGACTAATAAAAAAACTACTCTTGTGTATACAGTTTTCACTGCGTTTTTACCTACGCCCTATTGACAAGTATGACTGACATTACGTACACATTGACGTAATAGCTCTGACAAGTACATTACGTGTTGACAGCTGAACAGCTGATTGCTGACCGTACAACCAAATGACATTTCTTTGATGTACAGGGTGGCCCAAATTGGATGTTACTATAGGGAATCTCGGTTATTAGAAGAGATACAAAAAAATCGATGGCGCAACCTCTAGCTCTTTTTTCGAGACAAACTCAATGCCGAAAACAGAAATTAGCGATCGCCTTCTGTTTTCGAGCTATAGCCAAAAATTCAATATTTTCCATTTTCGATTTTTATTAATATCTCAGTCATGTATTATTTTATCAAGATAAGAATTGTATGTTCTACAAGTACTTTTTCGAGGAGAATCGAATGCAATATACAGCTTATTTCTATCTTCATTAATAAAAGAGATACAGCCCAAAGGTATATTTTTTAAAATAGAAGTCATAGTTGGCTGTGCTATTAAAAAAATTGTTATTTTTTTCCCTTTTCATTGATATACAACATGTTGATGTTTTATTTAAAATTTATTGATATATATTATATTTTATTAAATTTTAATTGCTGGAATTTGAGTAGACTTATATTAGGATGTGATAATAATTACAATTATTTTGAAAAAATTAAATGAAAATAAATAGATATCATACCTAGGTTTTGTTTATTGACCAACCAGATTTCAGATTTATTTTTCTTAGGTTTTTTGATTATTTGTCATGACATTGATATATGAATGCCATGTTGCCATTGATTAATTATTTGACAAAAAGGGATTAATAAATTAATAAATAATAAAAACCTGTTCCGCCGCGAAATTAATCTTTACATAACCTCAAATTTATTTTGAAGACAAAAGTCACAATTACAACCAGAGTATCCAACTTTATTAAAAAAATCACCAAATCTTGTTATTTAATACAAAAAAAAGAACGATTATACTAAAGATTGACAGAAAAATTACAATAAATACTCAAATTGATTGCCATTGTTCAAAATGCATGAGTTACATCTATTTATGACACTTCTACGTGCATTATGAATATGAGATATATAATTTACATTATTAATGAAATTTTGTAGTAAAATATTGATATTGTTGTTATTTAATTTGTATAAACTGTCCTTTATACAGCGTGTAAACGAACTACTGTACAGGCTTTCTACCACATAAGGGGCAGCGTTTAAATAAACAATACCTGCATTTGAAATTACCATACCTTTAGTAGATAGCTCACAAATAATTATTAAAAATAATTAATAATAATAGGCCACATGTTTGTGGTATCTGGTATACGCGCACATTGCGTATTTTAATAGAGATTCCACATAGACTGGTAGTTTTAAAACGATTTGGATATCGAATTACACCATCCAGAGAAAAGTGGGTCAGATTGTGAAAAATTATGTCTATGTTATCGTTTTCATAAGTACCCATTGCTGACTAAATTCCGAATATTTTCTAAACGTGTTAATGAAATTCAATATTTTTCCTTATTAGGTTCACACTTCACTTTATCTCCACTCTTATTGAAATGTTTAGATAAGAGCGGCGAGGGTGGATGATTTTTAAACATAAAAATAGTTTGCTGTTTAGTCTATGGTGAAACCTATTCCATGAAACATCTACATTTTGTAACATGGCGCGATACGTTTATTCAAACATTGAATTGGCAGACATGTTTCTTATTTACGGTGAAACTCGGTGTAATTCCGCGGAAGCTGTAAGAATTTATCAAGAGTGATTTCCTGAACGACACTTACCACCGCCAAACCGATTTAGAAATTTATTACAAAGAGCACGCGACACTGGAAGTTTGCAGCCCGTCGCCGGAGCCTTTGGAGGTGGTGACCGTTCAATGCGATATTTGCGAGCGGAAGATGAAATTTTGAATCTGTTGGAAGCGGATCCTGGTTTAAGTACCCGTATTATCGCCGCTCAGCTAAATGTATCGCACACATTTGTCAGCAGTGTTATACGAGACAATAATTTTTATCCGTATCACTACCAGCGTGTACAACATCTTCAACCCCATGATTTTCCCAAAAGAATTGCATTTTGTCAATGGATTTTGGCACAAAATGTTCAAAATCCTAACGTTACCAAAGAAATTTTAGTGACCGACGAATCGTGCTTTACGCGTAATGGAAGTTTTAATTTCCATAATATGCATGTTTATGCAATAGAAAATCCTCGTGTTACGCGTAGAACTCATTTCCAGCATCGCTTCTCCCTTAATATTTGGGCAGGTATTTTAAATGATCAATTAATTGGGCCATTTATGTTCCCATTTAATTTGAATGGAGAACGATAATTACAATTTTTGCAAGATGGCCTTTTAGATCTTCTAGAAAATGTGCCCTTAGCGGTTCTTAGAAGAATGTTGTATTTGCAAGATGGTACGCCAGCTCACTATGAAAGGCGCGTTAGATATTTGGATGATGAGTTTCCAGGACGTTGGGTTGGTCGTGGAGGCCCTGTACCATGGCCTCCAAGAAGTCCGGATTTAAACCCCTTAGATTTTTTTCTTTGGGGATACTTTAAAAGTGAAGTCTACACTACGGAAATTGACAATGCTGAAATGCTGATACAACGAGTAAACGCCGCGGCTAATACCATTCGTGAAAAACCTCGTGAAATGTTTGCTACTGTTCGTGCAAATTGGATACGTAGAGCCCAAATGTGCGTTGAGTGCGGCGGACGTCAATTTGAACACTTTTTGTGATTTTTTTATACGTGACCCAGTTTCATCTAGTAATTCTAGACAGTGTGTGTGTGTGTAGTGCGTGCTAAGTGTATACGTCTCGCAGTAGTAACAGTAAATGAACAATACCACAAATGAGTGACCTAGTTTCATCTAGTCATTCGAGACAGCGTGCGTGTTTAGTGCGTGCGAAGTGATTTATGCGCCTCGCAGTAGTAAGTGATTTATACGTCTCGCAGTAGTAACAGTAAATAAACAATACCACAAATGAGTGACCTAGTTTCACCTAGTCATTCGAGACAGCGTGCGTGTTTAGTGCGTGCGAAGTGATTTATGCGCCTCGCAGTAGTAAAAGTAAATAAAAAATACAACAACTTACGCATCCACGAAAAATATCATGAACACAGGTAACCAGAAGTTCTCAAAAAGTAAAAAATGCATGAAAAATTATGAAAAATCCAATATTTTTTTCCGATTTTATTTTTGCTGCAATTGGTGTCAAAATATTTTGTGTATACGCCCTTAAGAGGATGTACATTAGTTCGATTACACGCTGTATAATGCACAAATAAGTCAACTATTCAACATAAACTTTGATGATCTTTATCCCAAGTGGTTTGAAAATTCAAAATTAAGAGTGGGAAGGTAATCTCAGGGGTACTTACAAAATAAAAAATAAACAAATAAATATCGAATAAATAAGCATATATATATATATATATATAATAAAACAATATATTAATAATAATAATAGAAAATATGTATAAAATATGTTCCACAATAATAACACATTAAAATAACTAAACGATATCGGATAAATTAGATAAGTACATGAGAGGCGTTACAGTTTAAAAAGTAACGAAAGGAGCCAAGACTTTTAAAATCAGCAATAATCTTAAAAAATGCATGATTTTTGTCAAAATTTTAAAAATTGTTATAAAACTTGAAAATTACAAGAAATCTTGGAAATTCACGAAAATTGACAATATTTTAAAAATTGAGCAAAAACTTGAAAACTCTTTAAGATTTTGTAAATTAATGAAATTATTGTAAAAAGCTAGTGATTATTTTTTACCAAATGTTTTCCACTCCCAGACGAAGCATGAAGTAAAATTTCGAGTTGAGAAAAGCCCTAAGAATTTGGATTTTGACGC